>CM051456.1:53892612-53968870 GCA_028274465.1 Plantago ovata | reverse complement strand
GCACAAGTTTCAGACTTTGTTCTTTCAAATTGACTCCCATTCTTCTCGTGCATTGAGTCATTTATCCATTCAGAATGCCTTTCAAAGCTCTTCTATGGTTTTAGGTTCAATTTCTGAAACAAAGCAAGAGAATAAAGATTCTACTTCTACGACAGTTGCTTCTTCAGCAAGTCCTTGAGTAGCTTTGGATCTAGTCACTTGGCGTTTATTAATATCGCCAATCATATCCGTAGAGGGATGATCTCTAATCCATTTATTAACAGGTTTCCTGTTTGTTGGATCAGGATATGTTTGCTCATCAGCATGTGACTCTTCAGTATGTACTTGTTCAGTACTACTGGGAATTTGTGTCTCTGCTGAGATTTGTTCATCAGCAACTGCTTGTTCAGCATTGCTGGGTTGAGGTATTCATCAGCAGGCACTGGAGATTGCGTAATTTCAGCAACTTCCGGAGCAACCGCATCTTTTGCTGGAAATTCTTTGTCGTGAACTATATTTATCTTGTCATGACTGGGGGAGGAGAGTCATTGTCAGAATCATCATTTAGTTCATTGACTTGATTTGCCTAGCATCAGATTCAGTTCTTTGCTCATGTATGATTAGCTTTTTATACATTCTGATATTTCTTCTTCAGCAGGCACACCTTGTGACTTTTCGTAGAATACAACATGCACAGATTCTTCAATCTTTTGTGCCTTTTTGTTGTAAACTCTATAAGCTTTACTATGCAAGGAGTAGCCAAGAAATATCGCTTCGTCTGCCTTTGGTTGAAATGTTCTCTAGGTATTCTCTACCATTGTTAAGAACGAAACACTTGCAACCAAATACTCTTAGATGAGTGATGTTAGGAGGTCTTCCAACAAACAATTCATAAGGAGTTTTGTTGTATTCCTTAGTAATCAAACATCTATTTTGAGTATAGCAGGCGGTATTAATCGCTTCAACCCAGTAAGCCTCACTTATTTCAGTGTCAGCAAGCATTGTTCTTGCGGCTTCTTTCAGGGTACGATTCTTCCGTTCAGCAACACCATTTTGCTGTGGTGTTCTTACTGAGGATAACTGATGTTGAATACCTTTTGAGGTACAATATTCAGTTATGTACTGGTTTACAAACTCAGTACCATGGTCTGTCCTTATGACTTTTACCTTGTCATTTTTCATGACTTCAAGCTTATTCAGCAAGTTAGGTATTTCAGTCTTGGTTTCAGATTTGTGCTTGATGAATACTACCCAAGTGAATCTTGAATAGTCATCTACCACGACTAGACCATACTTCTTACCAACATAGCTTGTTGAAGAAGATTCAAACAAGTCCATGTGCAAGAGTTGTAAAGGTTTTGTAGTTGACGGTACTGCCTTGTTCTTGAAAGAAGATTTGGTTTGCTTTCCTTGCTGACATGCATTGCAAACACCATCCTTCTTAAAAGTAACCCTAGGTAATCCAACTACAAGTGCCTTTTTAGACAGCTTATTCAGCGTCTTGAAGTTTAGATGACTTGTTCGTTTATGCCATAACCATGCTTTTTCAGCAAGGCAATCATGATCAGAGACAAGGCATTTTTCAACGTTTGCTGAAGACCAATCAACGGTGTACAAGCCTCCTGATCTTCTTGCAATCATTATAACCTTTTTAGTCTCAAAATCTACAAGTTTACATTCATCACTTTTAATTTCGATGAAGTATCCTTTGTCAGCAAATTGACTCATGCTGAAAAGGTTAAACTTAAGATTTTTGACATAAAGAACTCCAGAAATGGTTATGCATCCTAACTTCACATCACCATAGCCTTTTGTAGATCCGGAGCCTCCACCAGCAAACCTTATTGTTGGACCTTTAGACCACCGTCTATAGTTTATAAGGTTATTCTTGTTGCCCGTCATGTGCTTTCCACAACCACTATCAAAGTGCCAGATTGCATCGTTTGTCTCCGTGGCTGCAGTCTGCACAATCAAGAGCAAACAAGTTAATTATCCAATGATGGATGTCCATTAACATGTTCAAGAATTCGTCCAGTGGAAACCCAAGTCTGAAGTTTTTCAACTTTGACTTGTTTTCTACTTGCTGAGGAACTAGGAGGTTTTGAGCTGAAAGACTTTTGACTAGTGCTGGTCAAATCCACTTTCTGATGTGGTGTCTTGCTCTGTTGACCTTTTTGCTGAACATACTTTTCAGTAAGTTCTTTTCTAGCAAGGTTCCTTCTAGTCCTAGCATTGGGAGTCTTTTCAGAACTCTTAGGCTTGGTTTTCTTCATCTCTTTGAAGTATCTTTGCTGACTTTGCTTATACTCATGAAAGAGTTGACTTTGCTTGGTTTTGAAATCGAGTCCACTCTTTGGAGAATGCTGAGCTTTAGCTTCATCAACCTTACTTGATTCAGGTTTGTCAGCAAAAGACTTCTGATTACTTTTAGTAATCTTGCCTTTAGTCTTAACAACTTGCTTTCCAGCAACTTGTTTGGCGGAATGCTTCACAGCATTCTTCTTCTTTCCAGTTTGCTTTTCAGCAACCTGTTTTCCTTTTAAAGTCTTGTTACTTTGAGTAGCAACAGCGGGCTTTATGGTCATAGGTACTTGATTGCATGTTTCAGCAACCTTAGTTTGACCAAACTGATAGATTACTGGAGGAGTACTATCAGTAGCACGTACAAAGGAGATAGGTGATTTATCTTTTCTCAAGATTTCTACGTTATCACCTTCACACGTTGCTCCTAAACCTTCTTTCTGAGATGGGTCTCTCAAATAAGAGTTTAGTTCAGTCAGCGTATTACTTGCTTCCACGTAGGATTTGAAATTGACTTTCATCTTTTTCATTTCTTGGATTTCAGCAAGTAACTTTAGAATTGAGGACTGATACTCTTCCAATTCTAATGCCATTTGAGAATTTTTCTCTGCAGCCTCAGCAATCAACTTCTTAAGACGCCTTATTTCAACATCTTTTTCTTCTGTCTCTTCCTTCAGCAAAACGTACTTTTCAGTAGTCTGCTTGGTCAGAGTTTCAGCAAGTTGTAGTCTCTCTTGCTGTTTGCTGAGAGCATTCTCAAATCTTTCGATTTCTCCTTGAATCTTGTCAAGGTCAACCTCGTCTTCACTTTCTGAGTCTGAGTCAGAGGTAGAGTTGTTTACCTGACCGGCCATGAGGCAGAATTCATAGTTAGACACATCTGAATAAGCTTCCATAGCTATTCCACAAACTTCCTTGCCAATCTCCACGTCTAGAGTGGCTTCTTCATCGTCGGTGTCTGAACTTTCATCCTCACTGTCTTCGGAGCTGGTATCAATGCACAATGCATCGATTTTTGCTTGAAGCTTCTTCTTTTCTCAGCAATAAAAGCTCTTTTGAACTTCTTCTTCTTTTCAGCAGATTTGCCTTTCAGCAAAGGGCAATTAGCTTTGAAGTGTCCAGGCTTTTTGCAGTAAAAACATAGATCATTTCCAACTGCTGGCTCTTCTGATGAAGTAGCTTGCTGAGCTTGCTTGTTCAGCGAGCTAGTATCATTCTTGTACTTATGGTAGTTGTTACCAAGATGCTTTTTCAGCTTCTCTTTTGCTTTTCGCCTTTCAAGTTCCTTACTGATGAACTTCTTCATGTTTTTAACAACTAAAACATTTTCATCAGCAGGCTCTTTATCATTCTTCTTTTCAGAAGATGACGGCTTTACAGCAAGAGCAATGTTTTGCGATTTTTCAGCAAACACATTTTCTCTTTGCTTTGTCTCATAATTGAAAGTAGCAAGATGAGAGAACAACTCTGTTGGTGTAATGTCTGGCATTCCTTGATTATAATAGAAATTCTGAGTGTGGATCCATTCTTGATTCAAACTTCTGATGATAGTTTTCACTTTCTCAGAATCTGAATAAAGGTTTCCAACACCCAGCGCTGCCATTTCACTAACAAGAGTTGTGAATCTGAAGTCCAAGTCTTCCAGTGACTCGTTTGCACCTTGCTTAAAGTTTTGAAACTTTAGCTTAAGTACTTCAAGTTTGTTTTCCTTGGTCTTGTCAGATCCAGCACAAAGATCTTGAACCATTTTCCAAGCTTCCTTAGCAGTCTTAGCACCCCACAGTTTGCACTGTATGGTATCCGGAGTTGATCTGATGATGATATTTCTTGCTTGGCCATCAACACGGAATCTCTTAGCTTCGTCAGAAGTCCATTCCTCTCTTGGTTTTGGCACAACAGTATCTGATGGTTCGCCAAGGATGGTTTCCTTCCCAGCTTCAGTGGTCTTGTGAGGGAAACTCCTTTCAATTTTAGTGATCTTGATAGGTCCATCATTAATGACGGTTACCATCTCATCACTAATGGCCTCAAGATGTAGCATCATGTTGTTTCACCATTTCTCGTAATTTTCCAGCTTCAGCAAGGGAGCATCTCCTAAAGACATCCTGTCAGCAAAGCACTACCAAACTAATCAAGTGAGAGTGATTTACGGAAAGCACTTAAGGGGATCTAGGTTCAGTGCAGAAGGCTAAAGAACCTCCTGCTCTGATAGCACTTGTTGGTCCCTTTAAACAACAAGAAAAGACTAGAGGGGGGGGGGGTGAATAGTCTTTTCAAACTTTTGTCGTTTAAAACTTTCTCAGCAAGTACTTATTACTTTTCAGTAATGAGTTTGCTGATACTTAACTTTCTCAGCAAGCGTAAGTTACTTTACAGTAGCTTGGGTTGCTGATACTTAAAATCAGAGAGCGGAAGTCTTTGAAACAATAAGTACTTTTTCAGCAAGTAAAGGTTTCAGCAAGTGAGGTGAGTGACTGTGTACAGACAGATATAATTTGCTGAAAGCTAAATATAGTAAGTAAATCACACAAACACTTTTATAGTGGTATTTGAGAGTGGCGTAATCTCTCAACTAATCCACTTTGTCCTTTCTAGGACTGAATCCACTAAGATATGATTGAGGTTCCTTACAATCTCCTATCTAAAGCGATTCAACAGACACCAAAGCACACTTGCTTCGTATCCAACCTAAACTAGAGAACTCAACCTTGTTCTCCACCAAACTTGGTACTTTTAATCAGCAAAACTATGCTCGATTAAGTTCCCCCTGAATATCACGCCTGAAAGGGTGTATTTTCAGTTAGAGAGTTTTGGGGTGAGATGACTTAATTATAACTTATTCAGTTACAACAAGTAATCTAAGAAACACAACTTGGAATACTTTGCAGTAAACAAGTTTGATTGTTTCTGGTGTCAAGACTTGTTCTTGTTTGAAAGAAAGAACACTTTAACTAATTTCTTAGCCGAGTTTGTTCTACTTCTTCACAAGTAGCTTTTTCAAGCTTTAAGTCTTGGAACGGATCAATGGCAGTAAGAGTGTTTGAAGGTTTGTAAGTTTTTAAGCACAAGTGAGAGTTTGATCACGTTGTTGACACACTTCAACTCTTTGCCGGATGACCTCTATTTATAGTGCAAGTAAGGAGCCGTTTGAATTTCAAATCCTAACGCTTTTGTTCCTTAACATGTCACTATCTTGCTTTTTGTACTTTCAGCAGCGACTCTGTTTGTCTTCTAGTCTTCATGTCCTTCGTGTGTAAGCTTTGCATTAAATGCACTTTTGAATAGAATTCAAACAGTAACATTGGAGCACAAATTCACGTACATTCAGCAAGAGGTCACATATGTTCCATCAGCAAGTGGTTAGTCTCAGTTTCAGCAAGCACAACCTACTCTGTCTTTCAGATTTTCACTTATGCAATGCTGTTGCTGAATATTCCACTTTCTGAGCAACACGTGCCTTACCAGTCTTCAGCAATCTTCAAGTCTTCAAGTCTTCAGATTCTTCAAAAGTCTTCATGATTCTGACCAGTTTCTTATTTGCTTAAATAATTTGTTTGTAATAAACAAAATATATCTTCAGCAAATGCTTCAATAGGTTATTTTCTTTTCAGAAAATAAGATACATTAAAGCTAAGCATCAATAAGATATTTTCTTTTCAGAAAATAAAATACATCATACGCTTAAGAAATAACTTATCTAACACCTAACTAAGTCATCAGCAAACGTTCCTCTTTTACAATGTCCTTTAAAATTCTAAAATCCTATGGACCTTAAGAGTACTAGTTACTGGACTTTCCTTAATTTAGCATGGTAAATTGCTCATCAAAATTACAAGTTTCCTAACATAATATGTTTCATATACAAAACAAGAAGCCTAAATTAAGTAATGTGAAAAATCCTACCTACTTGTGGCATTGTAGACTTGGCCATATAAATGAGACGGGAATTGCACGATTAAATAAGTTGGACTATTTAACTTCATTTGATTTCGAATCATATGGACAATGTGAATCATGTCTAAAAGGAAAGATGACCAACAAACCCTTTCTAGGAAAGGGAGTACGAGCGGAGAAGGTACTTGAGTTGATCCATAGCGATGTATGTGGACCTTTCGCAACTCAAGCTAGGAGGTTATTCATACTTCATAACCTTTACTGACGACTTCTCTAGATTTGGACATGTGTATCTTATGAAGACAAGTCCGAAGCCTTTGAGAAGTTTAAGGAGTATAGAAACGAAGTAGAAAAACAACTCGAAACAAGCATTAAGTCTCTTCGATCTGATCGTGGAGGCGAATACTTGAGTAGAGAATTCACAGATTACTTAAAAGAGAATGCGATTAGATCTCAATGGACACCTCCTGGAACACCACAATTAAACGGTGTTTCCGAAAGGAGAAATTGAACTTTGTTAGACATGGTGAGATCCATGATGAGCTTCTCTACTCTTCCGACATTCTTATGGGGATATGCATTACAAAACTCAATATACATTCTGAATCGCGTTCCATCTAAGTCAGTCGAAAAGACACCATATGAGTTATGGCATGGTAAGAAGCTTGTTCTCTCACACATGCGAACCTGGGGTTGTCCAGCATATGTGAAGAAGATGCTCACTGGCAAATTGGAAACAAAAAGTGAAAAGTGTTATTTCATCGGTTATCCTAGGGAAACCAGAGGTTACTTTTTCTATTCTCGCGATGATTTCAAGATCATCGTTTATAGGAATGCGACTTTTCTAGAAGACGACTATGTCTTCAAAGATCAAGATCGTAGTAGAATAGAATTGGAAGAAATTCAAGAACCGCGAAATAACAATGAGGTTGAAGAGTTGTCAAATGGAGTTGACAACAATTCAGTGGGAGCATTAGGAGATACAAATGCTAGAAGCGAAATACTAGGTAAGCTTCTTGCATCCAGTGGGAGCGCAACAGTGAATGTGTCGCAACCACTAAATTCTCCTACTTCACCGGCAATACCAGTTGTGGAAACTGACTTGCCCCCACACCAGGAACCTGTCACGGACAATGTTCCGGAGATAGCCCATGTTGTAGGACAACCTGACAATCAAGAACCTCAACGCAATTAGAATGTAGAGCGAGAACAAACGACAATAGTTATACCACAAAGAGTAAGGAAGGGAAGGGTTATACCCGAACAAGTAATTGCAGTACGTAGGTCGGAAAGGGAAAGAGTTCCAAAGAAAAGGTGAGTTTACTCTTAGAGACTCATGAAGATGATGTTGTAAATTCACCTGATTTGGATGACCCTAAGACTTACACCGAGGCAATGTTGGACATTGACTCGGAGAGGTGGAAAGAAGCCATGGAATCCGAAATAAACTCGATGTATCAGAATCAAGTTTGGAACTTGGTTGAATTGCCATATGGGGTTAGACCTATTGGATGCAAATGGATTTTCAAGAGAAAAACCGATGCCGATGGCAAGATACAAACCTACAAGGCTAGGTTAGTGGCAAAGGGTTATAATCAAAGACAAGGTATTGATTATGATGAGACCTTTGCGCCAGTAGCTAAAATTAAGTCTATTCGGATTTTACTTGCTATAGCTGCATATCATGATTACGAGATTTGGCAAATGGATGTGAAAACCGCTTTCCTTAATAGAAATTTGGAAGAAGAGGTGTATATGATACAACCTGAAGGATTCACATCCAAGTCATCTCCCAAATCAGTATGCAAGCTGCAGAGGTCCATATATGGACTGAAGCAAGCCTCTAGAAGCTGGAATATCCGCTTTGACGAAGCTGTCAAATCGTTTGACTTTGTCAGAAGTATGGAAGATCCTTGCGTATATATAAAATGCTGCAATGAAGGAATTGTTTTCATGGTCGTATATGTCGATGACATTCTAATCATGGGAAACAATATTCCCCTCCTGCAGTCAGTAAAAGAATGGTTGTCCAGAATCTTCTCAATGAAGGATCTGGGTGAAGCCTGTTACATACTTGGCATCAAAATCCATAGGGATAGAGCCAACAGGATGTTAGGGCTGTCACAATCCACCTATATTGACAAAGTGATTAAACGCTTTAGAATGAAAGAATCCAAGAGGGGTTTCTTGCCAGCAAGTCATGATGTTATTCTTTCGTCGAATGATAGTCCTTCGACTGAAGAAGAAATGGAACACATGAAAAGAATCCCATATGCATCTGCAATTGGATCTATCATGTATGCCATGAATTGCACCATGCCAGATGTGGCCTTTGCACTAAGTGTCACTTGTCGTCACCAAAAGAATCCAGGTCTTAAGCATTGGATTGCTGTTAAGACGATCCTCAAGTATCTTAGACGAACTAAGGATCAATTTTTGGTGTTTGGTGGACAACCGGAGTTGATAGCATCTGGGTATGCTGATGCCGGTTTCCAATCTGATCCGGATGATTACAAATCACAAACTGGGTATGTGTTTGTACTAAATGGTGGGGCTGTTAGCTGGAAAAGTTGCAAGCAAGCAACTATTGCTGATTCTACGTCCGAATCCGAGTACATTGCTGCATCAGAGGCTGCAAAAGAGGCCGTCTGGATTTCTGAGCTCCTCAAGGAATTAGGGGTAGTTCCAAATGTTGGACCGATAAAAGTTTACTGTGACAACACTGGGGCTGTTGCACAGGCAAAGGAACCAAGATCCACCAACAGGAACAAGCATGTACCTAGGAAATACCATGTAATTAGAGAACTGGTAACTAGAGGAGAAGTATTTATAGAACGTGTCCCCACTGAAGATAATGTGGCTGACCCTTTCACCAAAGTCTTGAGCTCGGAGAAACATGTTAGACATTACGAGAACATAGGTGTTAGACAAATGGGTGATTGGCTCTAGGCCAAGTGGGAGATTGAAAGTATGTATGTCCTAGAGACAACCATTTGCAAGATGATATGTACTTAGATCATAATCAGTTTATTATTATTTATATTGCATATTAATTGACTCTACATCTTTGGATTATTTATTTGGTTGTTTTAAGATAATTCTATAAGATGTTCCCATGGACTATATGTATTACCAAGTGTGTGAGAACTTGGATGACAGAACATAAGTCCTAAAAAAATAGTCCCAATCGATGTCATTGAGATTTGGGATATCAATGACGCACGTTAAAGATTGGCATGCGATCTGCATCATATTCTTAGAGGAATGTAGTGACTCTCACAACTACGAATGACTAGGTCATTCATGATGGATGCATGGTACACCTTAGAGGGTGTTGACTGACCCACCGATAAACCGTTTGATTAATTCTATTAATGTGTCTACGGAAGTATAGGTGTGTAAGGTAATTAAGAATCCTTTGACTTGAGGTCAATACTGACTACATGTGTGGAATAATATATCTTGACCATGACCAATGCTTGCACTCCACTTGGGGTAGATACGGCATGTGTTAGATATATTATGAAGCGCATGGGAGTAGTAGTTGAACCAAGATAGAATTCATTCCTCGCAATAGACATTGGAGAGAATACTTTACATCTCATAGTTAGGTTGATCGTTAGTCATTGGCCAATGCATTACGATATATTCAAAATGGTGTTTGGATATGATCGAAGATCAACTAACAAGAATGAGAAAGAAATGAATAAGTTATTGGAACGGACACGATATCAAGTTCTAGACTTATTCGAGTATTCGAGAATGAAGGGACTATATTAGCCTTACACTAAAGGTGATTTGTATATCCTTACAAACTTCCTTGTATATTAATGTTGTCCGGTAAACCGTCTAGGAGTTTCACCGTGAACCTAATTAGATTAGTGCTTAATATATAAGGCCCTATGGGTCACACTACATGATTAGTACTCTACCAAATCGGGATTACTAATAAATAGATATTAATTAGATTAATATTATTTATTATTAAACAAATAGGTGTTAATTAGATTAACATTATTTATTATTAAGTGTGAATAATTTAATTGGATCAAATTGGACTTGAACAATTAAAATGGAGTGCATGAATTGGACCAAATTCGATTTGGACTAAATGCAATTGGGCCCAAAACTGAAATAAAAGGAATGAAGAGAAGCTGGGCCAAAAGGCCCAGCAGATTGCATCACTCGGGCGCGTGTACGACACGCTCCCGAGAAGTCATTACGCGCCCGGGTGGTTGTGTTGTGTGTGGGGACTTGGTCCCCACCACTTGCTCTCTCTCTTCCTTAATTTTATCCGGGTCCCACTAACATTTTGGCATGTAGTAAATTAGTTTGTTTTATGCTTTAAATGCTGGAGAAGAATTTTTGTTTTGTACGTGAATTGTTTTTTCCATGCATACTTCTTCTTCTCTTTACAAGCAAAAAGAACAAATACTACACATCAAATATTTTGTCCTTTTCTGAAAAGGATAAAATTAATACTCCATATAATTCACATATATCCCAACCTTGTTCAAAGAGTTTCCTAGCACTCTACGGTAGAGTAAAATCTGTGGATACCGAGGTTAAGGAGTTCAAGCTGGAGAATACGGATGATTGGGATTTGCTTGGAGCAGAGCTTGAAGACTTGGAGCTCACTGAAGAGGATTACGAAGCCTACGATCGTGAGTTCGCAGAGGAGGAGATCGAGGAGCAACAATTGGATTTTGCTGAACAAACTGACGAGGAGAAGGAATTGCTAAATCTGTAAGATTTTTCTCCTCTACGTATCACATGTTAAATAACTGTTATCAAGACAGGTCGTAAAATTTTCGAAATTCCGCTGCGTATGCTTAGAGCAAAACGACCCTATATTCCTACATTAACAACCTTAGCCAAGTATTAGTATAGATAGGAATCTTTCAAAATACACGTCTACAAGTCTGTCTTTGGTGTTTGTAACTCGAATTACTTTTAAGGCAGTACGAGTTGCACTTTCATGCATAATTGGAACTTGATGCTTAGAACGAGCATACTATCACCAGCTTTCTCCATATATTGTTAAGTTAAGTTAGAGATAAATTTGTTTTCTGAAATTATATATAGTTATTTAGTTAAAGCTAGTTTAGTCCCTAGAGATCGACACTCGACGTCATCTTACCTCTGCACTACGTGTTTTGTGTAGTTGTGAGTTGCCCTTTGGCTTAAAACAAATTTATTTGATTGTTCGAGTCTGACAATCTCGTTCATCAAATTGGCACCGTTGCCGGGGATGTGTTGTGTGAACTATGATGTTAGTATTGTATGACTTATGTCGTTGAGTATTGTATCTTGTACCTTTGCATTGCAGGTTTACTGCTTTCCTAGGATTTAGTTTGCATTCATCCTTAGTATAGTTTTGCATGATATTTGTGTGATGTTTATTGCCAAATTTTTTGAAATTTTTTATTGTATAGACTAAGTGTTTATGACCATTGCCCATGCATTGCATCTCAATGGAATAGTTTGAGGTTTGTCTCGCTTGGCTTGTCATATTTGTATGTGCACTAGTTAAACTTGATAGTCTCGACATCACTATGTGGTGTTTTCTCTACTGCGGTTCACGAAGGCCTTATTATAAAATGTTGCATGTTAGAGTCTTTGGTTGTATTCCCGTGTAATTATGTACGTAAGAGGCAACAAGTCTTCACCTTGCTTATTGAGATTGCTAAATGCCTAGGAAGGAGGTAAAGTGAGGTGTGTGAGGAACGTGTATTTTACACTTTCATTCGAGTCTTTTTTCACCAATTTAGCTATCCTCTATGCTAATTTAGCTATATGTTAGTGCATTTTATTAGAATAGTGTCACGTTTCCCTTTAGTTTGCATTTTACAGGTTTTAGGTGAAAAACGTGGTTTTCCGGGCAATTATATTGAAGAGAACGAAGAATTGGTGTTCCGAGAACATTTTTGGAGTATCTAGAAGATTCCGGATGGGATTTGAAGTCTAGGGGTCGAGTCTGAAGGCTAAAAGGTCACTAGAAGGCAAAAACCGAGTCCGAAAAGGAAAAGAAATCCAAAAACGTGTCGAAAACGCGTCTCTCGCCGACTGAAGCTCCCGAGCAATTCGCCCGGGATGTGGGGCGGTTCGCCCCACACTAGGCGGTTCGCCCGGTGTGTGGGGCGACTCGCCCACGCCCAGTGTGTGGGGCGAACCGCCCCACGCCTGCCGAACTCCTATATATAGTTGCTGTTTCTCTACGTTTTTTCATACTTTCTCATTAGTTTTAGGTAGGAATTCTCCAGAGCCTGTTCTAGGAATTCTTAGCATAGGAGATACTTTTTCTTATCGATTTGGAGATTGTGAGATCGCGATTCTTCGGAGATTGACAACCTTCGATAACATTGTATCTCAGATTTTTCTATTTATATTATTTATCTTTCAACATGTTTTCATTCAATCTTGCTATGATTTCTGTTGATTGCATGACATCTATGAGTAGCTAAATCTATCGTTGGTGATAGTATGTGATTTCTTAGCGAAGGGTTAGTAATTATGCTGATGGCGGTAAAGCGAATCAGACTTTGAGTTATTACTTTATTTCTTTGATCTATCTAAGCCCTCTATCTTTGTAGTGTTGAATAAAACGGAACACTTTGGACAATTCATGATCAAATATCTCTATGCAAAACGATCGGGTACTTCATGCATGATTATTAACCTACTATGCTTTGAATGATCATACTATCACTAACTTCCATTATCTTGATAAGAAAAACCTGTGCTAAGTCGTTTGTTGATTTTATAGTTTAAGTTAGATTAGATAAAGCTAGTTATAGTCTTTAGAGATCGACACTCGAGGTTATTTTACTGCTGCACTACGGTTTTCGTTGTAGTTGTGAATTGCCTTTGGCTAAAAAACAAATTTATTTGATTAATTTGAATCTGACAAATTTCGGTACATCAAATTGGCGCCACTGCCGGGGACTATACTCCTTTTTTCTGTTTAGCTTATTTATATTTTCAGCATTCAATTCCTAGAATTAGTAGTTTAGTTTATTTTGTTTTATTTCTTGATACTATTTTTAAATTTATCTCGATTTATCGTTGAATTTTAGATTTGGCAATTTCTAACAGGACTGATTTTCGGTTGTGAGTTACTTCTGTCACAGATATTCAGGTCTTGTGATGGCTCGCCCACTTTCGAAATAATGGGTTCAACCCAACAAAGCACTGATGAGAGGTCCGGCTATTGTTCTTTCTGCTGCAACTCGAGATTTGGAAATCAAAAGTTGCATGTTCCAGCAACTCCCCAGGTTCTATGGGTTGGCTAGGGAGGATGTTATGGGATACTTGAATGATATTGACAATTTTGTCAACAATCTTCCAAGGCCCGGAGCAGGGATAACGGATGATGAGCTGAGGATGAAGGTTTTTGCTATAGGGCTTGGTGATAAAGCCAAGGCATGGTTAGGCTCTCTGGAAGCTGGATCACTAGACACCTGGGCCAAGGTGTATTCTGCTTTTATGGAGAAATACTTTCCTCACACATAGACTACCGCGTTTAAGGCGCAAATCACTGGATTCAAACAAGACTATGGTGAGACCATCTACACCGCTTTCGAGAGGTTCAAGGACCTCATGCACAAGTGTCCACACCATGGTTTTGAGCTTCCTGATCTTGTCCAGCACTTCTACAATGGACTCACATATGAGAGTCAACAGGTAGTGGATTTCCAATGTCGTGGTACTATTTGGGAAGAGACCGCCGAGGATGTGTGGGCGTGTTTCGAAAGGCTTGCTAAAGGATCTCAGTTCAAGGATCCAAGAGCAATGGTTAGGAGGCGTGGACCTGAGCCTCCACCAAACCAGGAGATCCCAATGCCTGAAGTGAATGGTGTGAGTGGCGATAGGTTCGAAGGTTTCGCCAATCAGATGAGGCAAGCTCTAAGTGGCCTAATCGGAACATCTCTCTCCAACGAGGTATGTGGGTTGTGCAAGAATTATGGGCATGGGGCTCATATGTGTAGATCAGATCTAGCACGAGAAGATGTTCACTGGGTAAACCGTAGTAATCCTACTCCTAATGTAACGACCCGGCCCACTAACGGGCCGAGACCCAGCCCAACGGGCCGGCAAGGTTACTCATGGGCGCTCTCCGGGGTGATATGCTGGCCCCACAGACCAACACGGGTTCTAAACCGCGCACTTTGTCCTCACTCGTGCGCGCACCTTGTTGGTATGAGTAGCGTTCTCAACCCTTTTAAGCTTCTGAAATCTGGGGCGTTACAATCACCCCCTCTTAAATTGCGCAACGTCCTCGTTGCGCGCTGTCCCGAGACCAACCATCCGTGCAGGATTCTAGAGGTGGCCCCTCTAGGCTCAAGAGATGGCTCCCACCGTCGATACGTTGTAGCACTTTGCCCCGGATGGCACTTAGTTCCTGCAGTTCCGGATAGTCCCGCTCTGATACCACTTGTAACGACCCGGCCCACTAACGGGCCGAGACCCAGGCCAACGGGCCGACAAGGTTACTCGTGGGCGCTCTCCGGGTTGATATGCTGGCCCCACAGACCAACACGGGTTCTAAACCGCGCACTTTGTCCTCACTCGTGCGCGCACCGGGAACTTCCCAGTGGGTCACCCATCCTAGAATTGCTCCAGAGCAAGCACGCTTAACTCTGAAGTTCTTATAGGTGGATTCCCGAAAAGAAAGGTGCACCTTGTTGGTATGAGTAGCGTTCTCAATCCTTTTAAGCTTCTGAAATCTGGGGCGTTACACTATCATTATGACTTGTTCTTTGTCTTTGTGAGTCAAGTTGAGTTCGTTTTATCTTTTCTTGTGAGTTTGTGCTCCAACCTATTCTTTCGAATAGGTTTGGGGATGTCGTTGTAGTGTCGTTGTTATTTACTTTCATTGTGCTACTACTGGCTATATACCAAAAAAAAAAAAAAAAAAAAAAGAAAAAAAAGAAAAAAAGAAAAAAGAAGAAAAAAGAATAAGACCCAAAAAAAGCAAAAGAAGGGTCCAAGCAAGCCAAAAGCAGTTTTAGCAAAGTGTTGCATTATTTTTTCAGCTTTTGTAATAGTTCGTAATCGAGTTGTATACTCTATCTTTTGTTTTGTGTCTTATGTTCTAGACCACCCTCGTCCTGCCATTCAGGAAGTGGTGAATAATCTTTGCTTTGAGATTTGGGTAGAATAGGGGAGTGTTGTCTATTAGGGAACCCTCTTTCGTTTGATAAGAGCCAGTATTGATTCGACCTCTCTTGAGGGAAAGTCTCAACTTGGTGGACAGTAGTAAGCCCTCAGTTTCATAGGCACAGGGCAACCATTTTTATTCTAACATGTTTCATTGTGTCGTCACTGACCAGGTCCAGGTAGAGAATGTTACGAGAGACTCTCTTGTTTAACAAAGTGCATATGTGAATATGTATAGGTTCAATCAAGACATTCTTCAACCTACTTCCATGGCATGATTTGTATGGTCTTTGTTCATAAGTATTTGGTAGATACAATCGATTATCTCTTATTGTTTGGCATGAGACTCCTCTTTGTGTTGCATGTAGGTTGCATAGAGTCTAGCTAGTTGCTTGAGGACAAGCAAGGGTTCGGTTTGGGGAGTTTGATGACATTGTTTTTTACACTATCATTCGAGTCTTTTTTCACCAATTTAGCTATCCTCTTGCATGCACTTTAGTGCGTTTTCTTAGAATAGTGTCACGTTTCCATTTCTTTTGTTCTTTTCAGGTTTTAGGTGAAAAACGCGGTTTGGATAGGAATTATGGCGAAACCTTGAAGTTTTGGTACAACAAGATCACTCGTTGTGTGTCAAGGGGCTCAAAAACTTGCCCAAGGCCAAGGAGAACATGAAAGATTCGAAATATCTTGTATGAGGAGGAAACGGTAGTTCATTCGGAGTTCGGATGAAGATTTTGGAGCCTTTGAAGTGAAATTCCATTTGCATAGTCTTAGTATTTTGGGCACCACTCTTTCGTACGATATTGGATTGGGATGAGGTTACAACCTACGCGTAGATAACTCAAAGTGCTATCCAACGGTAGGTCTTACGTTCCAATCCGAGTTCGGACTCGCCCGGAATCTCTGTTTGAACTTAGAAGGAACTTGCTGCTCGTGGGAGGCTGTTCGCCCGGCACCCCGGGCGGTGCGCCCGGTGTTGCGGTAGAACTTATATATATATTTCCTAACTTCGTTTTTTCATATAACACATTCATATTTTGAGAGACCAAAGAGATTGTTCTGTGTATTCTTATCTTAGAGACAACTTTTCTTATCAATTTTGGAGCATAGCATAGAGATTTGGACACCAATTCATCTCACCTTGCTTGTGAGTTTAAGCAATTCACCGGAGATTGACAACCTTCATTGGTAACTTGTATCTCATGATTTTCCTGCTTTTATTTATTCAATTCAACATGTTTTCATTGATTCTTGCTTTGATTATTATCGTTGATTGCAATTTACATACGAGTAGCTAAATCTAAGGTTGGTGATAGTATGTGAATTCGTAGCTAGGGTTCGTATTATGCATGATTGAGTTTCTGAGTCTTTTACTTGTTTAATTATCTTAATTCGATTCTTTGATCCGACTAAGCCATATATCTTCGTAGAAAGGTGTTAGAAACACTATGACAATTCAAGATTATCGATTCAATTATATATAATTTGCATGTACTGCTTGAACTAAAATTGACAACCTTAGCCAAGTATTAGTATAGATAAGAAGCTTTCAAAATACACGTCTACAAATCTGTCTTTGGTGTTTGTAAATCGAATCACTTTTAAGGCAGTACGAGTTGCACTTTCATGCATAATTAGAACTTGATGCTTAGAACGAGCATACTATCACCAACTTTCTCCATATATTGTTAAGTTAAGTTAGAGATAAATTTGTTTTCTGAAATTATATATAGTTATTTAGTTAACGCTAGTTTAGTCCCAAGATCGACACTCGAGGTCATCTTACCTCTGCACTACGTGTTTTGTGTAGTTGTGAGTTGCCCTTTGGCTTAAAACAAATTTATTCGATTGTTCGAGTCTGACAATCTCGTTCATCAATGACAGATTCCGTGGGTTCGATACCAATGTTGCAACCCTGACCACCACTGTACAGGGTTTGCAGCATACTCTTGATGGATATGTTGCCCAGCGCAACAGTGATTGGGAACTTGCGGAGGAGCATCGCCGTAACGATAGGCAGCTCATTTTGCAGCAGCAGATGCTCTTGGACCGGTAGCAGGAGACCCTACAGCAGTCCCAGGATCTTCTCTCTGACATGTGGAATGCCTATTACGGGGATTATCACCCGGATTACTAGTCTTTTCAAATGTCCATTATGGTATACTCTGCCGACAGAGGCCACACATTCGGTAACATCTAGTATCACTTTATATTCCTCATTCTCTTTTGCTGGGGACCAGCTTGAGCTTCATGTGGGGGGGGGGGGGGTGTTATGTGAACTATGATGTTAGTATTGTATGACTTATGTCGTTGAGTATTGTATCTTGTACCTTTGTTTGCACGTTTACCGCTTTCTTAGGATTTAGTTTGTTCGTATGCATTCATCCTTAGTCTAGTTTTTGCATGATGTTGTGTGGAGTTTATTGCCAAATTTTTTGAAATTTTTTATTGTATAGACTAAGTGTTTGTGACCATTGCCCATACATTGCATCTCTATGGAATAGTTTGAGGTTTGTCTCGCTTGGCTTGTCATATTTATATGTGCACTAGTTAAACTTGGTAGTCTCGACATCACTATGTGGTGTTTTATCTACTGCGGTTCGCGAAGGCCTTATAAAATGTTGCATGTTAGAGTCTTTGGTTGTATTCTCGTGTAATTATGTACCTAAGAGGCAACAAGTCTTCACCTTGCTTTTTGAGATTGCTAAATGCCTAGGAAGGAGGTAGAGTGAGGTGTGTGATCCTTTGTTTGAAACCTAGGAGGGGGTTTACTTTCATTATGACTTGTTTTTCGTCTTGTTGAGTCATGTTGAGTTTGTTTTTATTTTTTCCTGTGAGTTTGTGCTCCAACCTATTGTTTCGAATAGGTTTGGGGAGGTCATTGTAGTGTTATTGTTATTTCCTTTCATTGTACTTCCATTGTGGTACTACTGGCTATAAAAAATAGGAAAAAGAAAAAAAAAATCAAAAATTCCAGAATCTGGAAAAGGAAAAAAAGAAAATAAAAAAGAAAAAGAGAACAAGATCCAAAAAAGCAAAATAAGGGTCCAAGCAAGCCAAAAACCAGTTTTAGCAAAGTATTGCATTATTTTTCAGCTTTTGTAGTAGTTCGAAATCGAGTTGTAAATTCTTCCTTATGTTCTCGTGTCGCCTAGTCCAAGGCTTGTTCTAGACCACCCTCGTCCTGCCATTCAGGAAGTGGTGAAGAGTTTTTTTTTAAGAGTCGGGTAGAATACGAGAGTGTTGTCTTTTAGGGAACCCTCCTTCGTTTGATGAGAGCCAGTATTGGTTCGACCTCTCTTGAGGGAAAGTCTTACTTGGTAAACAGTAGTAAGCCTCAGTTTCATAGGCACGGGGCAACCATTTGTATTTTGATATGCATCATTACATCGTCATTGACTAGGTCCAGGTAGAGAATGTTACGAGAGACTCCCTTGTTTAACAAAGTGCATATGTGAATGTGTATAGGTTCAATCGAGACATTCTTCAACCTACATCCATGTTATGATTTGTATGGTCTTTGTTCATAAGCATTTGGTAGATACAATCGATTAGTTCTTCTGGTTTGGCATGAGACTCCTCTTTGTGTTGCATGTAGGTTGCACGGAGTCTAGCTAGTTGCTTGAGGACAAGCAAGGGTTCGGTTTGGGGAGTTTGATGACAATGTTTTTAACACTATCATTCGGGTCTTTTTCACCAATTTAGCTATCCTCTTGCATGCATTTTAGTGCATTTTCTTAGATTAGTGTCACGTTTCCATTTCTTTTGTTATTTTCAGGATTTAGGTGAAAATCGCGCTTTTGGATATAAATCATGGTGAAACAATGATGTTTTGGTGCAACGAGATCACCCATGGTGTGTCAATGAGTACCGGGACGAGTTTCCAGTCCAAAAGACCAAGTTTCGGGGCTCAAAACCGTGCCAAGGGCCGAAATCGAAGATCCGGAGGAAGAAAATGGCACGGGCAACTCTCTGCCCGTGTCAGGCGCACCGCCGGGTGTCCGACGGTCCGCCGCGTACCGGGCGGTCCGCCTGGGAGGTTTTCGGCAGCAGATATATATATTTGTAAAAGTTGCGAATTTTCATATCTTAGATCATAATTTTGCAGACATAAACCCTAGAGCTTGTTCTGGGTATGTTTTCTCTTAGAACCATTGTTTCTTAGCAATTTTGGAGCTACAGTAGAGATTTGGACATCAATTGATCTCACCTTGCTAGATCTTTGTGAGTTTAGCTATTCACCGGAGATTGACAACCTTTGGTGGTAACTTTGTATCTCACAATTTCTGCTATTTATCTTTCAATTCAACTATGTTTTCTTATATGATTGCCATTGTTGTTTATGATTTTGATATGAGTAGCTAAGCATCTTGTTGGTGATAGTATGTGAATTCGTAGCTAGGGTTCATATTATGCATGATTGAGTTTCTGAGTCTTTTGCTTGTTTTATTGTTATATTCGAATCTTTGATCCGACTAAGCAAATATCTTCGTAGAAAAGTGTTAGAAACACTAGGACAATTGAAGATCATCGTTTTCAATATCTTCAATTGCAAGTACTGCTTGAACTAAGACTGACAACCTTAGCCAAGTATTAGTATAGATAGGAAGCTTTCAAAATACACGTCTACAAATCTGTTTTTGGTGTTTGTTAATTCGAATTACTTTTAAAGCAGTACGAGTTGCACTTTCATGCATAATTAGAACTTGATGCTTAGAACGAGCATACTATCACCAGCTCTCATCATATATCGTTAAGTCAAGCTAGTGAAATTTGTTTTCTGAATTTATATAGTTAGTTATTTAGTTAAAGCTAGTTTTGTGTAGTTGTGAGTTGCCCTTTGGCTAAAACAAATTTATTTGATTGTTCAAGTTTGACAATCTCGTTCATCAGTATGATGATGTAACTTAAGACTCTTGTACTTTTCTTTGCTTTTGTAGTTGTGGCCTGTGTGCCTTTTGTCGTGTTAGTTTAGTTTAGTTTTTGTTTCGGTGCCTTGGGTGACATTAGATAGGAAAAACGTCGGTTTTGGAAAAACAAGGCAATCTAAGCGCTTGGAACAGCGAAGCGGTCCGCCTGGAATTTCAGTGAATTTGGAAAAATGCACTGAAATTCCAAGCGAAGCGCTTGGAAGGTTCCAAGTGGACCGCTTGGACCCTATATCCCAAAATTCCCCCGTTTTTCCCTTCTTGTCACCTTTGTGCACCTGTTTTCACTTGTTTCTTGAGTCCTTTCAGGTACTACTCAATTATAGGAGTTGGACACGAACCTTTATCTCAGGGAAGTGTACTCTCAATTCAAATTTTCCTTTCTAATCAACTTTTCTTTGCTCGAGGACGAGCAAAAGTTTTTGTTTGGGGAGGGGTCATTGGATTTTCAGTACTACTTGCTTATTTGGTTCGTGTATGCCTGTTATTAGCTCAAGTTATTGTGATTTGTCTTGTGATTTGTCGTGATTTTTAAATTTTTTGCATGCATATCATCCATAGATTAGTTGTTGCACGTTGTTGTGTGGAGTTTATTGCCAAGTCTCTTGATGTTTTCTATTGAGTAGACTATGTGTTTATGACCATTGATCATATGTTGCATCACTTTGCAAGTGGTTTGAAGCTTGTCTCGCTTGGTTTGTCACATTCACATGTGCACTAGTTAAGCTTAGTAGTCTCGACATCACCTCGAGTGGTGTTTCTTCTACTGCGGTTCACGATGGCCTTATAAAATGATGCATGTTAGAGTCTATGGTTGTAACCCGTGTAATTATGTACGTAAGAGGCGACAAGTTCTTCACCTCGATTAGAGATTGCCAAATGCCTAGGACGGAGGTAGTGTGAGGTGTGTGATTCCTTTTATTAAACCTATTCTATCAAATACGTTTGGGGAGGGGGTTGCTTCGTTGTACTTGTCTTTCGTCTTGAGTCGTTGTAAAGCTTGTCTTTTTCCTTTTTGATTTGTGCTCCAACCTATTCTTTCGAATAGGTTTGGGGAGGCGTCTTTGTGAGTTTGTTCTTTTTCTTTTGATCTTTTTGCTCAAACCTATCCTCTCGAATAGGTTTGGGGAGCTGTTTTTGTTGTTTAGCACTGCTGCTTGCCTATATATATATATAAAAAATAAGGAAAGTCCAGTAACTAGTACTCTTAAGGTCCATAGGAATTTAGAATTATAAGGACAATGTAAAAGAGGAACGGTTGCTGAAAGACTTTGTGTAGGTACTAGTTAGGTGCTTTCGTTTGCTGATGATGTACTTTGTTTTTACAAATGAACTATTGAAGCACTAGAACCGCTCAGAAACTTGAAAACTCGAAGACTGAAACTTAGAAGAATTCTTAGAAAAGGTATCTACAAAGGCACATGTTGCTCAGAAAGTTAGATTTTCAGCAACTCGCATAAGTGAAAATCTATATGACAGAGTAGGTTGTGTTTGTTGAGACTGACCACTTGCTGAAAACATATGTGACCTCCTTGCTAAAGAGTACTTGCATTTTGACTCCAACGTTCACATTTGAAATTGATTCAAATGAACATTAAATGCAAAGTATGCACGCGAAGAACATCAAGCCAAGAAGACAAATGAAGGACGCTGTTGAAAGTACAAAAGCAAGATAGTGACATCTTAAGGTGCAAAGACTTAGAATTTGAAATTCAAACGGCTCCCTTGAGACACTATAAATAGAGGTCATCTGGCAAAGAGTAGAAGTGTGTCAACAACGTGATCAAACTCTCACTTGTGCTTTAAACACTCAAAACCTTCTATACTCCTTACTGCCTATTGATCCGTTCCAAGAATTAAGCTTGAAACAAAAGCTACTTGTGAAGAAGTAGAACATTCACGGCGAAGAAATTAGTTAAGTGTTCTTTCTTTTGAACAAGAACAAGTCTTGACACCAGAAACAACTTAACTTGTTTACTGAAAAGTATTACAAGTTGTGGTTCTTTAGATAACTTGTTATAGCTGAAAAGTTATACTCAAGTCATCTCATCCCAAACCTCTTTAACTGATAAACACTCTTTTCAGGCGTGCAACTCAGGGGGAATTAATCAAGCATATTGTTGCTGATTATAAGTCCCAAGTTTGGTGGAGAACAAGGTTACAGTTCTCTAGTTAGGTTGGAAACGAAGCAAGTGTGCTTTGGTTTCTGAAGAATAATTAGTGATAGGATTTGTAAGGAACCTCACATCTTATCTTAGTGGATTCAGTCCTAGAAAGGACAAAGTGGATTAGTTGAGAGATTACGCCGCTCTCAGATACCACTATAAAAGTGTTTGTGTGATTTACTTTATCGCATTTAGTTTTCAGCAAGCTACACTTATTGTACACTGACACTCTGCTCACTTGCTGAAACTAGCATTCTCTGAAAAGCAGTTATTGTATAAAGACTTCAGCACTCTGTTTTTAAAGTACCAGCAAACTCGTTACTGCAAAGTAACAAGTACTTGCTGAGAAAGTTAAGTACCAGCAAACTCATTACTGAAAAGTAATAAGCACTTGCTGAGAAAGTTTTAAACGACGAAAAGTTTGAAAAGACTATTCACCCCCCCCCCCCCCATCTAGTATTTTCTTGTTGTTTAAAGGGACCAACAAGTGGTATCAGAGCTGGAGGTTCTTTAACCTTCAACACTGAACCTAGATCCCCTTAGGTGCTTTCCGTAAATCACTTTCACTTGATCAGTTTGGTAGTCTTTTGCTGAAAGGATGTCGCTAGGAGACGCTCCCTTGCTGAAGATGGAAAACTATTAAAAATGGCGAAACAACATGATGCTACATCTTGAGGCCATTAGTGATGAGATGGTCACTGTTATAAATGATGGACCAATCAAAATCACTAAAATTGAGAGAAGTTTTCCTCACAAAACCACAGAGGCTGGAAAGGAAACTATCTTAGGTGAACCAGTCGATACTGTCGTTCCAAAACCAAGAGAGGAATGGACTTCAAATGAAGCCAAAAGATTACGTCTTGATGGCCAAGCAAGAAACATCATTATTCGATCTACTCCAGATACTATACAGTGCAAACTGTGGGGTGCAAAAACTGCTAAGGAGCTTGGAAAACGGTTCAAGATCTTTGTGTTGGATCTGACAAAACCAAGGAAAACAAACTCGAAGTGAAGTTGAAGTTCCAAAACTTTAAACAAGGTACAAATGAGTCACTCGAAGACTTGGATTTCAGATTCACAACTCTAGTGAGTGAGATGGCTGCCTTAGGAGTTGGAAACTTCTATTCAGATTCTGAAAAGGTGAAAACCATTATTAGAAGTCTGAACCAAGAATGGATCCATACTCAGAACTTCTACTACAATCAAGGAATGCCAAATATCACTCCAACTGAGTTGTTCTCTCATCTTGCTACTGTCAACTACGAGACAAAGCAAAGAGAAAATGTGTTTGTTGAAAAATCGCAAAACATTGCTCTTGCTGGAAAGCCGTCATTTTCTGAAAAGAAGAATGATAAAGAGCCCGCTGATGAAAATGTTTTAGTTGTTAAAAACATGAAGAAATTCATCAGTAAGGAACTTGAAAGGCGAAAAGCAAAAGAGAAGCTGAAAAAGCATCTTGGTAACAACTACCATAAATACAAGAATGAGGCTAGCTCGCTGAACAAGCAAGCTCAGCAAGCAAACTCATCAGAAGAACCAGCAGTTGGAAATGATCTCTGCTTTTACTGCAAAAAGCCTGGACACTTCAAAGCAAATTGTCCTTTGCTGAAAGGAAAATCTGCTGAAAAGAAGAAGAAGTTCAAAAGGGCTTTGATTGCTGAAGAAAAGAAAATGCTTCAAGCAAAAATCGATGCTCTTTGCCTTGAAACAAGTTCTGAAGACAGTGAGTTAGACAACTCAGACACTGAAGAAGAAGAAGCCACTCTTGATGTAGAGACTGGCAAGGAAGTTTGTGAAATAGCTATGGAAGCTTATCCAGATTTGTCAAACTACGAATTCTGCCTCATGGCCGGTCAGGTAAATTTTCCTACCTCTGACTCTGATTCAGAAAGTGAAGATGACATTGACCTTGATAGAATTCAAGGAGAAATCGAAAGATTTGAGAAAACTCTGAGCAAACAACAAGAGAAACTACTGAATGCTGAACTTCTGACTAAGCAAACTACTGAAAAGTATGTCTTGCTGAGCGTTGAGTTAGAAAAGAAGGATGCTGAAATATTGCATCTCAAGAAGTTAATTGCAGAAGCTACAAAGAAGAATGCTCAAATGGCAATAGAATTGGAAGAGTATCAGTCGTCAATTCTAAAATTACTTGCTGAAATACAAGAAATGAAAAAGATAAAAGTCAATTTCAAATCTTATTTTGATGCTAGTTACACGCTGACTGAACTAAACTCTTATCTGAGAGATCCATCTCAGAAATAGGTGCCACGTATGAAGGTGATGATGTAATACTCTTGAGTAAAGACAAATCACCAATGACCTTTGTTCATGCTGCTGATAGTGGTCAACCAGAACTCTATCAAATTGCTGAAAAGCAATTTGTTAAGACTAAAGGCAAGAGTACTAAAAGTAATCAGAAGACCTTTGCTGACAAACATGAATCGAGTAAGGTTGCTGACAAAAGCTCAGCATTCTCCGAAAAGTAGACTTGGATTCAAAACCAAGCAAAGTCAACTCTTTCATGAGTATAAGCAAAGTAAGCAAAGATACTTCAAAGAGATGAACAAAACCAAGCCTAAGAGTTCTGAAAAAACGCAAAATGCTAGGACTAGAAGGAACCTTGCTAGAAAAGAACTTACTGAAAAGTATGTTCAGCAAAAGGGTCAACCAAGCAAGACACCACATCAGAAAGTGGACTTGATTAGCAATGATCAAAAGTCTTTCGGTTCTAAGCCCTCTAGTTCCTCAGCAAGTAGAAAACAAGTCAAAGTTGAAAAACTCAAGACTTGGGTTTTCACTGGACGTTTTCTTGAACATGTTAATGGACATCCAATATTGGATAATTAACTTGTTTGCTCTTGATTGTGCAGACTTCAGCCACGGAGACAAACAATGCAATTTGGCACTTTGACTGTGGTTGTGGAAAGCACATGACGGCCAACAAGAAAAACCTTATAAACTATAGACGGTGGTCTAAAGGTCCAACAATAAGGTTTGCTGGTGGAGGCTTTGGTTCTACTAAAGGTTATGGTGACGTGAAGTTAGGATGCATTACCATTTTGGGAGTTCTTTATGTCAAAAATCTCAAGTTTAACCTTTTTCAGCATGAGTCAATTCGCTGACAAAGGTTACTTCATCAAAATCAAAAGTGATGAATGTAAACTTATTGACTTTGAGACAAATAAGGTTATTATGGTTGCTAGAAGATCAGGAGGGCTCTATACCGTAGATTGGTCTTCAGCAATCGTTGAAAAATGCCTTGTCTCAGATCATGATTGCCTTGCTGAAAAAGCATGGTTATGGCATAAACGAACAAGTCACCTAAACTTCAAGACGCTGAATAAGCTGTCCAAAAAGGCACTTGTAGTTTGATTACCTAAGTTACTTTTAAGAAGGATGGTGTTTGCAATGCATGTCAGCAACGAAAGCAAACCAAAACTTCTTTCAAGAACAAGGCAGTACCGTCAACTACAAAACCTTTACAACTCTTGCACATGGCCTTGTTTGAATCTTCTTCAACAAGCTATTCAAGATTCACTTGGGTAGTATTTATCAAACACAAGTCTGAAACAAGGACTGAAATACCTAACTTGCAGAATAAGCTCGAAGTCATGAAAAATGACAAGGTAAAAGTCATAAGAACAGACCATGGTACTGAGTTTGTAAACCAATACATAACTGAGTATTGCACTTCAAAAGGCATACAACATCAGTTATCCTCAGTAAGGACACCTCAATAAAATGGTGTTGCTGAAAGGAAGAATCGTACCCTTAAGGAAGCAGCTAGAACGATGCTTGCTGACACTAAAATAAGTGAAGCTTATTGAGTTGAAGCGATTAATACCGTCTGCTATACTCAAAATAGATGCTTGATAACTAAGGAATACAACAAAACTCCTTATGAGTTATTTGTTGGAAAACCTCCTAACATCACCCATCTAAGAGAGTATTTGGTTGCAAATGCTTTGTTCTTAACAGTTGTAGAGAATACTTAATAACATTTCAACCAAAGGCAGACGAAGCGATATTTCTTGGCTACTCCTTGCATAGTAAAGCTTATAGAGTTTACAACCAAAAGGCATAAAAGATCGAAGAATCAGTGCATGTTGTGTTCTATGAAAAATCACAAGGAGTCCCTGCTAAAGAAGAAATATCAGAATGTATGAAGAAATTACTCATACACGAGCAAAGAACTGAATCTGATGCTAGAAATATCAAATCAATTGAACTAAATGATGATTCTGACAATGACACTTCTCCCCCAAGTCATGACAAGATAAATATAGTTCATGATAAAGAATTTCCGGCTAAAGACGCGATTGCTCCAGCTGTTGCTGAAACTACGCAACTTCCTGTGTCTGCTGACGGGTTACCTCAATCCAGCAATGCTGAACAAGTAGTTGATGATGAACCAATTTCAGCAGAGACACAACAAGATACCAGTAGTACTGAACAAGTACATGCTGAAACGCAAACTTATCCAGATCAAAAGAGCAGAAAACCTATTAATATGGGGATTAGAGATCATCCCTCTACGGATATGATTGGTGATATTGACAAACGCCAAGTGACTAGATCCAAAGTATCTACTAATCAAGAACTTGCTGAAGAAGCAAACGTCATTGAAGTAGAAGCTTTGTTCTCCTGCTTTGTTTCAGAAATTGAACCCAACACCATAGAAGAAGCTTTAAAGCATTCTGAATGGATCAAGGCAATGCAAGAAGAACTGGATCAATTTGAGAGGAACAAAGTCTGGAAAATTGTACCCCTTGCTGAAGGAAAGAAAGCAATTGGTACAAAGTGGGTGTTCAGAAACAAGCTAAGTGAGTCTGGAAAAGTAACAAGGAACAAACCAGGTTTAGTTGCTCAAGGTTACTGCCAGACTGAAGGATTGGACTATGATGAGTCTTATGCACCAGTTGCAAGATTGGATGCAATTAGACTTTTCTTAGCCTTTGCTGCTCATAATGACTTCATTGTTTATCAAACGGATATTAAAAGTGCATTCCTAAATGGTGAACTTGCTGAAGAAGTCTACCTAGAACAACCCCCTAGCTTTGAACTTCCCTCAGAAACCAAGATGGTATACAAGCTTAAGAAAGCTGTATATGGTCTAAAGCAAGCACCAAGAGCTTGGTATGACACCTTAGCTAAGTTCTTGCTGGATAATGGTTTCAAGAAAGCTGAAGTTGACAAAACCTTACTTACCATGAGCCATGATGGTAAAATACTCTTAGTCCAGATTTATGTGGATGACATAATATTTGGGTCTAAGGACAAGCAACTTTGTGATGAATTCGCCAAACTCATGACAAACAAGTTTGCAATGAGTATGATGGGTAAATTGAATTATTTTCTAGGATTGCAAGTTAAGCAACTCAAAGATGGAATATTGATAAATCAAGCAAAGAATGCAAAGGAAATGCTCATAAAGTTCAGGATCAAAGAGGAAGAAAAACCTGAAAACATCACCATGAGTGTTGGTACCAAATTGGGCTATACTAAACAAGATAAAAGTGTTGATGAACACAAGTATAGGAAGCTCATTGGTTCCTTGATGTATCTAACAGCAAGTAGGCCTGACATTCAGTATGTTGTTTGTGTGTGTGCAAGATTCCAATCTGATCCAAGAGAATCACACTACAAAAAGGCACTCAAGATACTGAAATATGTTAAAGGTACAGTCAATGTTGGATTATGGTATCCAAAAGATTCTGGATTGGAATTGGTAGGTTATTCTGATGCTGATCATGGAGGATCAACTCTTGATAGAAAGAGTACCTCTGGAACTTGTCAGTTTCTAGGTACAAGATTAATATCATGGTTCAGCAAGAAGCAAACCTGTGTTGCCAATTCATCCACTGAATCTGAATACATTGCGGCTGGTTGTTGCACAGCTCAAATCCTATGGATTCAGCAACAATTAAGAGATTATGGTATTTATGCAAAGAAAACACCAATCTTTTGTGATAATACAAGTGCTATTGCTATCACGCAAAATCCTAAGTTGCACTCAAGGACAAAGCACATGGATATTAGACATCATTTCATTAGAGATCATGTAGAAAAAGGAGACATTGAGGTTGTAAAAGTAGGTACTGATGATCAACTTGCTGACATCTTTACCAAGCCCCAACCAGATAATAGGTTCGTAATGCTAAGGTATAACCTTGGTGATGAACGGGGATTTGTCAGGTCTCGATTCAGCAAATAATATTTGTTATTTAGCCAAAGGCAATCCACAACTACAACGAAAACCGTAGTGTAGTAGTAGAATGACTCGAGTGTCGTTCTCTCAGGACTATACTAGCTTTATCAAATCTAATTAAGAATATGAAATAGCAGATAGAAAGAAATAGGGGGTTTTCAAGCAGATAATGGAGATTGGTGATAGTATGGTCCTTCTTAACATAATGGGTCGATAATCATGCATAAATTCCTCGGTCTTGCATAGAGATCTTTGAATCAATCTTGTGTCCTGTTGCAAGTATTAAGCACTACGAAGATAATATGGGTCTGACTCGTCAACAACTAACATCCTAATGTGTTCCGTAATTATTCAACACTACGAAGATAATTGTTCTGATTGGTCGACAAGTGTCCAAGTGTGCATAATGATCAATACAACATACGAGAATTTTGGTTTCAACTGATCAACGAAATAAAGCAATGACACGGAGTATAATGCGCGATATAGCCATTAGCATGATTATCTTCCCTCGCTAAGAATTCACATACTACCACCAACGATAAATTTAGCTACTCATAATAGGCATGCAATCAATAGCAATCATAGAAGAAAACATATTGAAAGAATATAAAATAAGTAGATAAAAACTGTAAGATACAAAGTTACCGAAGGTTGTCAATCTCCGGATGATTGCGATCCTACGCGCTCCAATATGCTATGAAAAAGTATCCCCTAAGCTATGGAACTCCCAGGACAGGCCCCGGGAAGTTCCTAGCTAAAACTATAGAGAGAGGTGAGAAAGTAGGCTTGGAAAGATATGATTTTCGGAGAGAAAACTGAGCACTATATATAGGCCCCGAAATATTCCCGGGCGGTTCGCCCCGTGCTCCGGCGGTTCGCCCCAGAGGTTTTTCACGGAATTTCCGCATTTTCGACGCGGTTTTGGATTTCTTCACCTTTTCGGACTCGGTTTTAGACTTCTAATGGCCTTCTAACCTCCAGATTCGACCCCTAGACTCCAAATCCTATCCGGAAACCTTCAGATACTCCAAATAGGCTTCTGGAACACCAATTCCTTGTACACTTCAATATAATTGCCCCGAAATCTCCGAATTTCAACCAAAACCTGTAAAATAAAATCTAAAGGGAAACGTGACACTATTCTAATATAATGTACTAAAATATAGCTAAATTAACATAGAGGATAGCTAAAATAGGTGAAAAAGACTCGAATGAAAGTGTAAAATACACATTCATCAAACTCTCCAAACCGAACATTTGCTTGTCCTCAAGCAACTAAGCTAGACTCTAATACAAAAAACATGTAAGACTCAAAATGGAGTTTCATGCCAAATAAAATGAACTAATCTACTGAATCTACCAAATAACATATGAACAAAAAACCATATGAATCAAAGCATGAATATAGGTTGAAGAATACCTCGATTGACTTATACACATCCACATAAGCACTTATGTCAAGACAAGATAGTCTCTCGTAACATTCTCTACCTGGACCTAGTCAGTGACGACGTAATGATGCATGCTAAGATACGAATGGTTGCCCCGTGCCTATGAAACTGAGGACTTACTGCTGTTCCACCATGTTAAGACTTTCCCTCAAAAGAGGTCGAACCAGTACTGACTCTCATCAAACGAAGGAGGGTTCCCTATAAAAGATCTTTCCCCTATACTACCCATCTCTCAAGTAAAGTCTTAAGTTATTCACCACTTCCTGAATGGCAGGACGAGGAACAGATGACACTCAAGACAAAAAAGATAAAAAATAGAAAAACACGGTTACGAACAATACGAAAAATGGAAAAGACTCAAAACTTTGCTAAACTGCTATTTGGCTTTTCTTTTTTTGGACCCTTCTTTGCTTTTTTGGGGTCTTCTTCTTTTTTTCTTTTTTCCTTTCCAGATTCTTTTTTCCTTTTCTTTTTCTCTTTTTTTTCTGGAATTTTTCTTTCTTTTTTTTTTTTTTTCGATTTTTTCTAGCCAGCAGTAGCATAACAAAGAAAGAAACAAAAAGACTCACACGACTTCCCCAAACCTATTCGGAAGAATAGGTTGGAGTACAAAATTTACGGAAAAAGGAAAATAAACTCATGATACGAAGAATGAAAAACAGAAACAAGTCTATGATGGTGTAACCCCCTCCCCAAACATATTCGGAAGAATAGGTTATAAACAAAGGATCACACACCTCACACTACCTCCTTCCTAGGCATTTAGCAATCTCAAAGCATGGTGAAGACTTGTTGCCTCTTAGGTACATAATTACTCGGGAAAACAACCATAAGACCCTAACATGCATCATCCTATTATAAAGGCCTTCGTGAACCGCAGTAGAGAAAACACCAATAAGTGATGTCGAGACTACCTAGCTCAACTAAGTGCAATACATAAATGTGACAAGCCAAGCGAGAAAAACCTCAAACAAATTCATAGAGATGAAGCATACGATTAATGGCATAGCTAGTTGATTTACCCAATAAAAAAGTTAAAAAAAATTCGGCAATAAACTCCATATAAAACATGCAAAACTATCCTAGGAAAGCAGTAAACGTGCAAATGCAAAAAAAAATTTCACGAGTTTTCATAAGCAAGATAAGTATAGAGATAACCAGCGATAATCTCCTCCCCAAACCTGAACGTCGTCGCTCGTCCCGAACGCCGAAAGTGGATCCAATGTGAGAGCTAATGCTTGTATAAGTTACCTATAATACTCAATCAAACTCGTGAGAAAACAAATCAAAACACACTAACCTTTAGTGGAGGCAATAAAGGTAAGCTCAAGGTGATCAACCTCCCTTTGATCACTAGATATCTCGAAGTACGGCTTCACTCACTGGCCATTCACCTTGAAGATATTGCCCGTCTTTGGATCGAAGAGTTTAACAGCTCCATGGGGAGCAACTTCGAGAATTTCGTACGGTCCATCCCAACGAGTACGGAGCTTTCCAGGGAATAGTCGAAGGCGAGAATTGAACACCAAAGCTTTCTGTCCAGGAATCAATTCCTTTCGTACTATACCACGATCGTGATACTTCTTAGTACGTTCCTTGTAGATCTTTGCATTCTCATAAGAACCTAGTCGTAATTCATCAAGCTCATCTAGTTGCAACAATCGTTCCTCGCCAACCTTTCCCATATCAAGATTGAGTGCTTTAATAGCCCAATATGCCTTGTGTTCTAGTTCTACGGGAAGATGACACGCTTTCCCATACACAAGCCTGTACGAAGTGGTCCCAATCACTGTTTTGTAGCTAGTCCTGTATGCCCATAGTGCATCATTCAATTTTCCTGTCCAATCCTTTCTACTAGGCTTCACCACTCGCTCCAGGATCTTCTTGATTTGACGGTTGCTGACTTCGACTTGCCCCGATGTTTGCGGGTGATAAGGTGTTGCGACACTATGGTGGACACTGTATCTCTTAAGAAGAGAAGCAAACTTTCTATTGACGAAGTGTGACCCTCCATAGCTGATGATTGTCCTAGGGCACCCAAATCTCGAAAATAGTACTTCCTTTAAGAACTTCATAACTACTGCACCGTCATTCGTTCTTGTAGGAATTGCCTCTACCCATTTAGTCACATAGTCCACTGCAACAAGAATGTATTCATAGCCTCCACTGTTTGGAAATGGTCCCATAAAATCAATGCCCCATACATCGAAAGGTTCTACCACTAGATTCCCTTGAAGAGGCATTTCATCTTTCTTGCCAATACCGCCACCTCGCTGACATGGGTCACAATTCTTCACGAAACTTCGAGCATCTTTGTATATTGTTGGCCAGAAAAATCCTGCCTGCAGTACCTTGCGTGCTGTCTTCAATCCACTGTAGTGCCCTCCACAGTTAAGCTCATGGCAATGGCTCAGTACACTTTGCTGTTCTTCTTGTGGCACGCATCTCCTTAGAATCCCATCAGCTCCTTCCTTGAATAGATGTGGATCATCCCATATGTATGTCCTGCATTTCTTGGCAAGAGCTCTCTTGTCTGAAGCTGTAATGTTAGTGGGAAAAATATTCATAGCCAAATAGTTTACAATATCCGCATACCATGGCTCCTCATTAGCCTTCATTAGATGCTCATCGGGGAGGTCTTCATTGATGGGCATCGGATCAATAGGAATATTAGGTATTCTAGATAAATGATCTGCTACTAAATTCTCCCTACCAGCTCTATCCACTATGGTCAAATCAAAATCTTGCAGCAAAAGGACCCAACGGATTAATCTAGGCTTAGAATCTTGCTTAGCTATCAAATGTCTCAAGGCAGCATGATCAGTATGGACATTTACAGGATGTCCAATTAAGTAAGACCTAAACTTTTGTAAAGCAAAGACAACAGCTAAAAACTCCTTTTCAGTAGTTGTGTAATTAACCTGTGCGGACTCTAGAGTCATTCTAACATAATAAATCACACGATACTGCTTATCAACTTTTTGGCATAAAACAACACCCATAGCAAAATTCGAAGCATCACACATAATTTCGAAAGGAAGATTCCAGTCAGGCGGCACAACAATGGGAGCGGAAACAAGCTTTTCCTTAAGGGTATTAAAAGCAACTAAGCATTCATTAGAGAAATGGAAAACCACATCTTTAGCAAGCAAGCTACTTAGAGGTTTGACAATTTTCGAAAAATCTTTAATAAACCTCCTATGAAAACCTACATGGCCAAGAAAAGATTGCAATTCTTTCACGCAAGTAGGTGGGGGAAGTTTTTCAATGATTTCTATCTTAGCCCTGTCTACCTCAATACCTCTTTCAGAAACTACATGCCCTAGAACAATGCCTTCTCTAACCATATAATGACTCTTCTCCCAGCTTAAGGTCAAGTTGCATTCAATGCACCTTTTCAAAACTAGATCTAGTCTTTGCAAGCATTCATCAAATGAATCACCACAAAGGGAAAAATCATCCATGAAAACTTCAACAAATTTAGTTACCATGTCAGAGAAAACAGAACGCATGCACCTTTGAAAAGTGGCGGGAGCATTGCATAGTCCAAATGGCATCCTCCTATAGGCAAATGTTCCGAATGGGCAAGTGAATGTCGTCTTCTCCTGATCTTCTGGTGCAATCGGAATCTGGTAGAACCCTGATAAACCATCAAGAAAACAATAGAACTTCCGCCCTGCAAGGCGGTTTAGCATGTCATCTATAAATGGTAAAGGGAAGTGATCTTTTTTTTAGTGGCGGCATTTAATCTTCTGTAGTCAATGCACATCCGCCATCCAGTGGTCTTCCTAACTGGTACCAATTCCCCCTTCTCATTCTCTTCCACCGTGACTCCCAATTTCTTAGGAACTACATGTACCGGGCTCACCCATCGACTATCTGGAATGGGGTAAATCATATCAGCATCTAACAACTTGATCACTTCCTTTTTTACCACCTCTTGCATTGCTGGATTTATCCTTCGCTGAGGTTGCCTAACAGGTTTGGCATCTTGTTCTAGAGTGATGTTGTGAACGCATCTTGTAGGGCTTATTCCTTTGATATCGTTGATCCCCCATCCTATAGCTGCGGAATTTTCCTTCAATACTTCAATCACCTTACTTTCTTCATTGTCTGAGAGGTGTGAGGAGACAATCACAGGCTTTTTCCGATTTTCTCCTAAATACACATACTTAAGGTGCGCAGGAAGCGGCTTCAATTCTAAGCTAGGTTCTTCAAGAAACCCTCTTTCTTCTTCTTCTTCATCCAAAGGTTCGAGTACCTCTTCTCCTGCGGGGATTTCTGGGGTGCTATCCATTATTTCCACTAGTTCCCTTGCTTCTTTGGTCATGTAGCATGTCTCAGCTTGCATTGTAAGTGCTTCCTCAAGTGGTTCGCGGTTGCTATGGCTATGATGAAATTCTGGAATTGCGGATTCGTACCAATCGACAAATTTTAATTTCTCCGTAACTTCCTTGTCTCTGACGCTGCATCCTACCAACTCAATCTTTTCGCCCATTACCTCCATAGTTATTTTTTTGCCCTTAAGTTCTAGGCATGTGTTGGTAGTTGCCATGAATGGTCTCCCCAGTAGTACTATGTGCTCACGGACATGGCTCTTTCCCTCGTCTGCGGATTTCATTACTACAAAATCAGCTGGGATTATCAATTTGTCCACTTTCACAAGGATATCTTCTATTATCCCGACTGGCCTCTTCACACTTTGGTCCGCCATTTGGACCACCATATCAGTTGGTGTTAATTCTCCGAGTTCCAGGGCCTTATATACCGAATACGACATTAAGTTAATGCTAGCTCCTAAGTCAAGCATTGCCTGCGTAGTTCGTCCATTCCTCTAAGGCTATCTCGATGATGAAGCTGCCAGGATCCTTTTTCTTAATAGGCAATCCGACAATCGAATTGACCGTTTCGACCCCATTTACTTCTTTTCCTGAAGTAATCCTTTTGTTCTTGATCTCACGAAAGAATTTTGTATAGGCTGGAATATTCTGAATCAACTCTAAGAGTGGCACATTGACCTCCACCTTTGACAGTCTTTGGAATAGGGGTGAATCTTGAATATCCTTCTTGACTGGTTTGATCCGATTCTGGTATGGCACATGTGGCTTCGGAGGCACATATGGATTGGAAGATTTGTGGAGTCCTCCTGGCGCACTGGTTCCTTCCTCGGCTTCATCATCATCTATGTCTATCACAGATGGTCTTGGTTCATCATTCTTTCCTGGAACTTCTTTAGGTTCTTCTGGACTTCCTCCAACCTCTTGTTCTGTACTTGCCCCTCTAGTATTGACCTCAGTAGATTCCGTCCGCTTAGGACGTACAAAGTTAGGAATTTTGGTCATCTTGCCTCCTCGGAGCAGTAGATTCACTTCTTTGTACTCATTCTCCTCGGTAGCTTCAGCTGGAGGCTGCTCGGGATCAGCTTCAGTTATCTCCTCGGCAGGACTAGGATTGTGCTGTTCCTTGGAGTCGCACGTCACCTCGGGTAGTTGGCTCACTATTTCTGGTGGGGTATCCTCGACTTCATTACCACACCTTCCACACTTCAGTAGGCTAAGTTCCTTGATCAGTTGCTCAGTTACTTCGATCGCTTCAAAAGCTTTCTCGATGCGAAGATTGTTCTCAACCTGCCCTGCGTGTGCTACTTCGAAGACACTCTCAATGGCTTTGATTCCTGCGTAAAATGCAAGTTCCTCCTCCTCACTGAGGTCTTCGTCCTCAGAATAGCTGTCGTATACCCTCTCAGTATCGTCTTGATTTGAGTATATGTTGGCGACTTCGTACGACATGATTTTCTCGGTTTGTGCAGATCCATTGGCGTACGTTTGAAAGACCTTCACTGCCTCTTCAAGTGTACATTCTTCCAAACCTCCACATATCCCATCTATTTGAAGCCTAACTTCATCTTGTAGTCCTCCAACAAAAAACCAAATCAGCTCCCCATCGTCAAAACGGTGGTGGGGGCACTCACGTTTATACAGGTCAAAACGTTCATAGGTGTCACAGAACCGCTCGTATTCTCCTTGCTTGAAGTATTCGATCCGATTCCGTAGTGCAATTGTCTCATGGTAAGGCATGAAACGTGCCAAGAACTCCTCTACTACTTGGCTCCAGGTCTTCAGTGATCCTGGTGCTAACCTTGCTATCCATATCCTTGGTTCATATCCCAAAGTAAAAGGAAATAATTTCCTGCATAATTGATCCTCGGTGAATCCCTTTGCGGGAACTTTTGCTATCTCCTCTTCATAGGATCTGATGAAGCTTATTGGATTCATATCCTCTCCTTCTTCGAACCTCGGTATCCTTCTCACTATGGTGTTTGTTACCTCGTACCCCGATAACTCTTCTTCCAAGTATAGCTGACCCCCTCCTGACTTGCGAGAACGTCGGTGTCAAGCGGGCTTTTAAGGTCGTCATACCTGGAAATCTGTATCAGGAGTAACTCAAAACTAAAAATTAGCCTCGTTAGAAATTTCGAAAATCGAGAAAATTTCTGGATATCGAATACTACTAAAGCTAGGAAAGGAGTATTAGAAACAGACTTGGAAAGGTGATTAGAGAGATTAAAAAGGAAAACTAAAACTAGCAGAATTAGGAATCTAAAGCTGTAAATATAAACAAATTAAACAGAAAAAAGGAGTATAGTCCCCGACAACGGCGCCAATTTGATGAACGGGGATTTGTCAGGTCTCGATTCAGCAAATAATATTTGTTATTTAGCCAAAGGCAATCCACAACTACAACGAAAACCGTAGTGTAGTAGTAGAATGACTCGAGTGTCGTTCTCTCAGGACTATGCTAGCTTTATCAAATCTAATTAAGAATATAAAACAACAGATAGAAAGCAATAGGGGGTTTTCAAGCAGATAATGGAGATTGGTGATAGTATGGTCCTTCTTAACATAATGGGTCGATAATCATGCATAAATTCCTCGGTCTTGCATAGAGATCTTTGAATCAATCTTGTGTCCTGTTGCAAGTATTAAGCACTACGAAGATAATATGGGTCTGACTCGTCAATAACTAACGTCCTAATGTGTTCCGTAATTATTCAACACTACGAAGATAATTGGTCTGATTGGTCGACAAGTGTCCAAGTGTGCATAATGATCAATACAACATACGAGAATTTTGGTTTCAACTGATCAACGAAATAAAGCAATGACACGGAGTATAATGCGCGATATAGCCATTAGCATGATTATCTTCCCTCGCTAAGAATTCACATACTACCACCAACGATAAATTTAGCTACTCATAATAGGCATGCAATCAATAGCAATCATAGAAGAAAACATATTGAAAGAATATAAAATAAGTAGATAAAAACTGTAAGATACAAAGTTACCGAAGGTTGTCAATCTCCGGATGATTGCGATCCTACGCGCTCCAATCTGCTATGAAAAAGTATCCCCTAAGCTATGGAACTCCCAGGACAGGCCCCGGGAAGTTCCTAGCTAAAACTATAGAGAGAGGTGAGAAAGTAGGCTTGGAAAGATATGATTTTCGGAGAGAAAACTGAGCACTATATATAGGCCCTGAAATATTCCCGGGCGGTTCGCCCCGTGCTCCGGCGGTTCGCCCCAGAGGTTTTTCGCGGAATTTCCGCGTTTTCGACGCGGTTTTGGATTTCTTCACCTTTTCGGACTCGGTTTTAGACTTCTAATGGCCTTCTAACCTCCAGATTCGACCCCTAGACTCCAAATCCTATCCGGAAACCTTCAGATACTCCAAATAGGCTTCTGGAACACCAATTTCTTGTAGACTTCAATATAATTGCCCCGAAATCTCCGAATTTCAACCGAAACCTGTAAAATAAAATCTAAAGGGAAACATGACACTATTCTAATAAAATATATTAAAATATAGCTAAATTAACATAGAGGATAGCTAAAATAGGTGAAAAAGACTCGAATGAAAGTGTAAAATACACATTCATCACTTGGATTGATTGAACTACCTCAATAAAAACGGACACATTTGGTGGATTGCTGAAATAGGCATTCAGCAAGCCAATGATCGCTTAAAGGCTATTTGTTCCGTAAAAAGTCCCTTCCACTGACTTCTCTAAAAAGAGATGGTTGTACTCTAAAATGTTTGCTGAAACAGGCATTCAGAAAGTAATTCCTTCAGACTGCGTATTTGTTAGGAAACTTGATCACTTGCTGAGACGGGAACTCAGTAAGAAAACTTCAAGGGTTGCTGAACAGGTATTCAGACAATCGAGGATACTGAAACAGGTATTCAAGTACCAAAAGAAAAATCTGAGACAGGAACTCAGCATAGAGCGAAAATGCTTCTAAGATGTTACCTAATGATATCTTAATATGAAAAGAATTTGATGAGATGGGAACTCAGAAATATCTTTGACCCTAAAGAAATATGAGGTATTTGATTAAGGGGAAACTTTCAGCAAATACAAGGCTTGTTACTTGAAAAGATAATAGCTAAAGTCAGATTGGATAAAATCGCTGAAAAGATTCTTATATACTTCAACAAGCAATTAGCGTTGAAGTAAAAGAGATCAAATCCTGTGAATCAAGGTAAAATCAATTGTGACGTTAAACATGGCACAGATAAACTCGCTGTAAATCATGACATGAAATACATTCGTGGCCATTGATTTTAAAGCAGTTGAAGATCCAACGGTTAATATTACAAAGAGAAAGTATGCTCTGGCGATTTCGTGTTAGTGGTCCACTACGCATTTAATGCAAAGGCTCCACTAACTAAATGAATCTCTGTTTTACCCTTGTTGAGAACTCAAAACCATTGAGCTTCTCACATAACAGAGACACTATATAAATGAAGCGTTAGAGAAAGACAAAATTCTTTAACTCACATTTCCTTTCTCTGCAAAAATGTCTAGCATGTGCTCTGAATTACTGTACCTCCGGTCAAAAAGAAAAGTCTCTTTTTCATACACTCTTAACCCTTACCTACTATATAAGAGATGGCTCCCAAGAGACAATCATCTAAGACCACCAAGGCAGACAGTGATGGAAAAAGCACTGCTCCTACTCCGGCTGAAACTCCTGCATATCTGAAAGACCCATGCCTCCTGCATATCTTGACACAACAAAGTGTGAACAAATGATGCAATGGGGAGGCTTTGCAAAAGAGAAATATATCAGATACTTCTATGAACAAGATTCGGATGAAGAAAACGTAGAGGCGTTGAATTACATAAATCAACAAGGCCTACTTTTCTTCATTACTGCTCGCACTAAGAAAGTGAGCATGCTGGACACAATGGAATTCTACAACAATGCAGAAATCCAAACCCTTACTGATGGACAAGGAGTCACTGAAAAAGTGATTTCTACCACAGTTCAAGGAGAGCAAATCATCCTGAAATGGATTGATTTAGCTAACATCTTTCAGATTCCAACTACTGGAACTGAAGATGACATCACTGCTACTGATGAAGAAATAGAAGCCTTCTACAGTGATGTCAGAAATGAAAGGATGAAGAAAGGAGAGATTGCTTCCGTGAATTGGAATAAGCACGTAAAGAGGAAGCATCTCTGCCATTCACTTGGTCTAGTAGCTCTGCTACTCATCAAAGTTCTTGACTCCCAAGTTGTAGGAATTGACCAAGTAGGACTTAGAAGATGGCCTTTGTTGATGCATATCTATGAGAGCAAATCTGACATTAACTGGGCTAAGTACATTTTCAATAGACTTGTTGATTGTGTTACAAAGTTCAATGTCAAGGTTGAAGACAACACAGTCTCACCTTCCCTTCCAGTAATGTATGGATTGAAAATATGCTACATCCTTGAACATTTCAGGATTCAGCTGAGAAACCCATTGTCGAATAAGAAATCAGTATGCAATGTGGGAAGAGCTTTTTACAAGCTGAATGGACCTAAGGTTGCTGACGAGAAGTCAAAGAAAGCAACAGCTGCAAATGTTGTTGAGACTGATAACCAGCCTAGGAATACAACAGCTGCAAATGTTGCAGAAACTGATCAGCAATCTAGGAATACAACAGCTCCAAATGTTACTGAGAATGCAACAGCTGCAGATGTTGCTGCTGATACTGTTGCGGTTGCTGACACTACTGCACCCAGCAAGAGATCCAAGAAAAAGAGGAAAGCTGATGATGACACTCAATGCAGCTTCATCAGCTGATCCTATTCCTTAGAAGGCAAGGACAAAGACCTTCCCAAGAAAGAAAACAACGGCAAGAAAGTCCGTTCCAATTGTCCATGTCATTCAGGATGATGACATTCCAGTGGTTGCTGAAACGCAAGCCACTGTAGTAGATGTTGCTGAAGTGTTTGCAGAAGCCTTCAGATATCCAATTAACTTGGATTCATCTGCTGAAGCAAGACCACAAGGCAGTGGAAATGAAAATCCTGCCTTAGAACGATTAGAAGATGTCTACATAGTAGATAATCTTGGTGACAACACTCTGGAACCAGCAAGTGACATTGCTGCAGATTTAAGAAAAGCTGCACTTGCTGAAAGTGTTGTAGAAGAGACAGTTGTTGAAATAGCAACTAGTCAAGTCCGAGAAATTGCTGAAGAACCAGTTGCTGAGACTGCAATGGTTCAAGTCCCAGAGGTTGCTGAAACACAACAAGAGACATTGTTCGACGACGCATCTCATGATGCTGAGAATATTAGACCAAGTTCACCGATAACTTCTATTGACAAATTCCAACTGGTGCTGACTGACCTAAGCCAGCAAATGGACATGGAGATTGTTGACAACTCCAATAAGTCAGTAGACCTGTTCATGACAAGTAGTGAACATAAAGGTCTAGATGTCTCTGTGATGAACATGTATTTTACACCTTCATTCGACTCTTTTTTCACCTATGTTGCTATCCTCTATGTTAATTTAGCTATATTATAGTGCATTTTATTAGAATAGTGTCACGTTTTCCTTTAGTTTGCATTTTTCAGGTTTAGGTGAAAAACGTGTTTTCCGGGCAATTATATTGAAGATAACGAAGAATCGGTGTTCCGAGGACATTTTTGGAGTATCTAGAATGTTCCGGATGGGATTTGAAGTCTAGGGGTCGAGTTTCAAGGCTTAAAGGTCACTAGAAGGCAAAATCCGAGTCCGAAAAGGAAAAGAAATCCAAAAACGCGTCAAAAGCGCGTTCCTCGCCGACTGAAGCTCCCGGGCGGTTCGCCCCACACCAGGCGGTTCGCCCGGTGTGTGGGGCGACTCGCCCCACGCGTTCCGAACTGGTATATGTAGTTGCAGTTTCTCTACGTTTTTTCATACCTTCTTAGACCTTTTTTCATACCTTTTCACATAGTTTTAGATGGGAATTCTCCAGAGCCTGTTCTGGGAATTCTTATCATAGGAGACTATTTTTCTTATCAATTTGGAGCTTGTGAGATCGCGATTCTTCAGAGATTGACAACCTTCGACGGTAACATTGTATCTCACGATTTTTCTATTTATATTATATCTTTCAACATGTTTTCATTCAATCTTGCTTTGATTTCTGTTGATTGCATGACATTTATGAGTAGCTAAATTTATAGTTGGTGATAGTATGTGATTTCTTAGCGAAGGTTCTTAATTATGCATGATGGCGGTAATGCGAATCAGACTTTGAGTTATTGCTTTATTTCTTTGATCTATCTAAGCCCTCTATCTTCGTAGTGTTGAATTGGACGGAACACATTGGACAATTCATGATCTTAGATTTCTATGCAAAACGATCGGGTACTTGCAGCCAAGCGACCCAAGCGCTTAGCTTGGCAGATCTCAAGCTAAGCGCTTGGCAACAGTTACATTTCGGGATTTCCCTTCTTTACACAGATTTTCAGTTACATTTTGACATTCAGACATTAGCAAACACTTTTGGAGAGCTTCTAATCCCAATTTGATTGAAAACTCAGATCTACTTGTAATTTTGCATTGGATTGAAGGATTTGGCCATAGAATTGCATCCCTTTTTCATCTACGGAGAGGTTTCATTCAATTTCCACCGAATAGTGACAGCTTGGTGGTAACTTGTATCAATATCTCTTGTCTAGTAGTTTGGTCTGATGTATTCTTATAACAATTCATATGATTTCATGTCTATGTTGATGATTATGAGTAGCTAAACCCCTTTGTGTTCGTGGTAGAATGTAGAATATGCATGTTATGGATTATGTTTATGCTTACATGAGATTGTGATTCAATCTTGCTTCAAATTTACTTCATATGATTCATAGTTGCCTATAAAATATATTCGAATAGAGTATGTGACAAACTCGTGGCCAATGAAAGCTATAGAATTGTATGTTAGTGATTTGCAGCATGCTAGATAATGGTGTTAGTGACAAGCACCTCTAAATTATTGATAGTGATCTTTCATGATGTGTGTCTTGAAAGTTACCTAGACGGTTGCTTAGCAGACTTAGTCGAATATTTTACGCACTGAACTTGTGAGCATATTCGTAATTCATGCATGTTCATTCGGTTTCTACCACCAACCGTTTTCCAAACTTGATTACAACAAATCTGTTTTCTTGCTTGCTTTTGTCTAAAACGATTCTCAAAAATAAACTTGAACTCGTTGACTGAATTATCTAGCAAAAATCTCAAACAAACCCACGTTAGGTCCCAAGAGAAAGACACTCGAGGACAACTTGCCATTGCACTCTAGTTTGTGTAGTGATAAGTGTTTTTTGGCTTATAAAACAAATTTAATTGGTGAAAACGACGTTCATCAGCTGAGACTGCTGTGGTTGCTGACACTACTGCACCCAACAAAACATCAAAGAAAAATAGGAAATCTGATGTTGATACTCAGACTGCAACTTCATCAGTTGATCCTATTCCTAAGAAGGCAAGGACAAAGACCACTTTCCCAATAAAGAAAACGACGACAAGAAAATCCGTGCCGGTTGTCCATGTCATTCAAGATGATGACACTCCAGTGGCTGCTGAAAAGCAAACCACTGTAGTAGATGTTGCTGAAGTGCCTACAGAAGCCTTCACAAATCCAATTAACTTGGATCCATCTGCTGAAGCAAGACCACAAGGCAGTGGAAATGAAAATCCTGCCTTAGAAAGAATAGAAGATGTCTACATTGTAGATAATCTTGATGATACTACTCTGGCGCCAGCAACTGACATTGCTGCAGACCTAAGAAAGGCTGCACTTGCTGAAAATGTTACCAACAAAGCAACAGAAGTAAAAGAGACAGTTGCTGAAATAGCAACTAGTCAAGTCCAAGAAGTTGCTGAAGCTGCAACTAGTGAAACACCAGTTGCTGAGACTGCAACAGTTCAAGTCCCAGAGTTTTTTGACACTCAACAAGAAACATCGTTTGACGACGCATCTCATGATGCTGAAAATGTTAGACCAAGTTCACCAATCACTTCTATTGACAAAGTCCAACTGGTGCTGAATGACCTAAGCCAGCAAATGGATATGGAGATTGATGACAACTCCAATAAGTCAGTGGACCTGTTTAGGACAAGCAGTGAACTTAGAGGTCTTGATGTTTCTGCTAAACTTGTCAATTCAGAGACAAGGGAGATTGCTGATTCTGCACAGCCTTCTCAAATAGAGCAAGAGAAGAAGTCTGTTGAAGAACAAGTCCCAGATATTGAAGAAGCTTTCAATGCTGATAGGACTGAGTCACCACCTGTCATTCTTCAGCAGGTAGTTAACTCAGATATAAGCAAAACTGCACTATTTGAAACTTTATCTTTAGCTAACATGATTATTTCATTACAGACTTCTCAAGATACAAGTCAAAAGATTGCTGAAACTTCTGCACCAGAATTTACAACTCCTGTTCAGCATGTAGATGTAAGTTTTGGTAATTTTACTAAGTTTAAAAACTTCAGCTCATGCTAAGGCTCCGAAAGAAAGGGAGGACTTCATTCAGTGACCCCGCGAGTACTTGTATCTAACAAAGTGTTATTTCAGGATGAACAATTCAAGGATGCTGCTACATCTCCTGAAGCAATGGAAATAGTTCCCGCACAACTCAGTGTGCAACATGAGCTTGCTGAAAATCAGCAGGTAATTCATGTTACTGTTTTAGACTCCAAAACTACTCTAAAACTATTTTTCAAAACCTTCCTGAAATTAACATTACTCTTATTCAGGCTCAAAAGGAGAATTATGAAGCGGTTCACATCACATAAGTTCATGAAGTTAGTTCCGAAGAACTATATTCAAACTTCAAAAGAAACACTTTGACCAGAGTTGCTAAGTCTGTCAGCAACTGGCAAAGGTACAAAAGGATGGACTTCTCAGATCTTCACATCCATCTATCCAATGAAAAGAAGAGAAATTCTCTCTTTAAACTCGAGACGTTTGTACACTCCATACTTCCTGAACAACTCTCATATTCTCAGCAAATGAGTGGAAATCTGATTGCGACAATCGGAGAGAATATGAAAGCTAAGTTCAAGAGTGCCTCTCCAGCTGAACAAGTTGTGATGCTCAAGGGTTCCTTTGTACCTGTGGTGGCTGATCCCCGCAAAATCAATGAGGAAGAAGAGGTTACAAGTGTTGTTAAGTACAAACATCTTGAGTTGGTTATACTAACGGATGATGATGAAGAAGAAGATGATGAAAATATCCTTAAAGACACAAGTGATGATGAAACCAAGGATTCTAAGGACAGCAAGGACGATGATGATGATAATCAAGGTCCTAGTCCGGATGCTGGCGGAGTAAAATTGTCAGTTGCGGATCAAGTAGATCAAGCCGATGCTGAAAATCAGCAAGCTGAACAACCTCCCAGTCAGCAACAAGAATCTGCTCCAACTCCTGCTGAGACAAGTAATCCAACAACTGAACAAGTTGCTGAGACAGAAGATGAGTACGCCAGAAAGCGTGCTGAATGCCTAAAGGAAAAGATAAGCTTTCTGATGCCGAGTTAGCATTACTCGAAGCTAAGTCACTGATTCAAACCTTGGAGAAAATGAAGAAATGGATGAAGATTACCAAAGAGCATTACAGAATAGTCTACAGATCCACGACAGACACACTCAACATCTCGATATTGCTCAATCTTCAGGAGTGAACAACAAGGAAGATTCCTCCCTTCCACTTACTACTGGTGAAACTCTAGTTGTTGAGTCAAAAGAGTTGCCTTCAGCAACCACTCAACCCAAACTGACTGAGGCTAAGGATTTAGGTGTCAAGGTTGCTGGCCTTGATGAACATTTTGAAGAAGAAGATCTATCTGATTTCTCAGCAAATGACGAAGAAAAGATCAAGAAAGCTGAACCAAAGTTGGTAGAAATTCCTCCAACATCTCTCATTAATGGTGAAGGAGATATGGAGAGAAGTCGCTTGCTGAGAAACGATGATCAAATCGCCACAGAAATCAAAGCCCACTCACTTACTCCCTCTTTAGTGCCGTTTCCAAATATTGAGGAGTTTACTCCAAGAATAAAAGCACTAATGGTTGTTCACAAAGCATGGCAAGAATAGGATGATGCACTGCTTGCTGAGAGTCCACTTGACATTGGAAAGATACTGACTACTGTGCTGAGACACACTACTACACTTACCACAGATCAGAAAGACATAAGTCTACATCACAAAAGATATGAAGATGATGTCAGTCAAGCACTCAAGCTCGCCAAAAGCGCATTGACAAAGGCTCAGGCTATACTAGAAGAAAAAGTAAACAATGAGCGAAGACATGAGGAAAACTTGGCTTTTATTAAAGAAGAATTGTCTAAGCTAACTTCTGATTAGCAAGACATGATTCTTAAATACAACAGCCTCAATACTCTTGCCGAAAACTGCAATGAGTTTTTCTCTATACACATCAAGCCGATGATGCAATCCATGTCTAAGGGGGAAGATTCTAGAAAAAGAAAGTCTTCAAGAGACAAATCAACTACTCCCTCTGAAGCTCCATTACATCTGCCTGGACCGCCTCCCAGAGAACCTCTTGCTGAAACAGAGCAAAGTTCTAAAAGAAGAACTAAAACAGATTCTGAGAGAAGTTCAGCAAATCCTAAAAGGAGAAGAACTTCTGCTGATACTCAAGAATTCTTTCATACTGAAAGTCATCAAGGCATTAATGAAGATGATGATAATGATGATGACAAAACAATAGCTCAAGCTATAAGGGCCAATCCTCTTTCTACCTTAACTCCATCTGGCCAATCCAAACATTTGTCTTCTGACTCTACATCTTCAACAAAGGATCATGAAAATGCTAAGTCAAGAAGAAGAAAGCAAAGACAGGAAGAAAGAAGGATAGCTAACATTGCCATTGGCTCTGGCATTGCTTACACAAAGACCATCAATGAGGAAACCACTCAGAATGTGATCAGAAACCTCCATGGTTGCTCGATCATAAAGCTGGAAGACCTTTTGGCCAATGACTTCTTTCCAACTGTTGTACTGAATCAAATGTACACTTGGATTGATTTGAAAGTCACAAAGAAAGAAAGGGATCCTCCTCCCTACCCAAGGAACATTGCTATAAAATGGCTGAATATGAAAATTTTGGTAAGAAGAACTTCCATCAGCAAGAAGATGAAACAAGAGTCTGATCTAATCAAGCCGATGGATGTTGCTTACTTTAATGATCCTCATACCAAGAAGTCCAAAAAGAAATATGGCTTGATTCCTTATGAGTACTTTTATCTGACTGCAAAGGATCAAGAAGAAGACCTTCTCTGGTTAAGAAAGATTCATGCCAACAAGGGAATTTCAGACACTCAGCTACTACATGATAGCAATTGGGGCATGCACTTGTGGGTAATACACTACAAAGAGATGAATGGTGGACACCATCACTATACTGCCTGCAAGAATGCAAGAATTATTCAACTTGAAGTCCGTAAGCTACTTGAAGATTACGAGAAGGACTGTGTTGAATTCACTGCTCTTGGATGAAAAGAGTGTAAAAGATATTCTTAGAGAATCTTCTGCTGGAATAGAATAGTCCCTTGGAAAGCTTTGTTTTGCTTGCTGATTGCTTTAGTTATCTATGAACTTTCTTGTAAACTTACTGAAAGATAACTATCAGCAATGAACTTGTAGACTCTTATTGGTTCTTGATTATGGAAATTATTTTATGCTTACTGTTTTATTATTCAAGTATGTTTGCATTAATCAACTGATCCATTCAACATCAGGAACCTCTAAAAGGGTAACAATTAATTTAGCCATGGATTGCTAACATCAAAAAGAGTGAAATTTGTTTGGAAACTTGTAATGTTGATGAGCAATTAACCATGATAATTAAGGAAAGTCCAGTAACTAGTACTCTTAAGGTCCATAGGAATTTAAAATTTTAAGGACATTGTAAAAGAGGAACGTTTGTTGAAAGACTTAGTGTAGGTACTAGTTAGGTTCTTTTGTTTGTTGATGATGTACTTTGTTTTTACAAATGAACTATTGAAGACCTAGAACCACTCAGAAAGTTGAAGATTAGAAGATTGAAGACTTAGAAGAATTTTGAGAAAGGTATCTACAAAGTCACATGTTGCTTCAGAAAGTGAGAATTTCAGCAACAACTTGTGTAAGTGAAAATCTATATGACAGAGTAGGTTGTGCTTGCTGAAACTGAAACTAACCACTTGCTGACAACATATGTGACCTCCTTGCTGAAGAGTACTTGCATTTTGGCTCCAACGTTCACATTTGAATTTGATTCAAATGAACATTAAATGCAAAGTAAGCACGCGAAGAACATGAAGACAAGAAGACAAATGAAGGACGCTGCTGAAAGTACAAAAGCAAGATAGTGACATCTTAAAGTACAAAGCTTTAGAATTTGAAATTCAAACGGATCCCTTGAGACACTATAAATAGAGGTCATCAGACAAGAGTAGAAGGTGTGTCAACAACGTGATCAAACTCTAACTTGTGCTTTAAACACTCAAATCCTTCTATCCTCTTTACTGCCTATTGACCAATTCCAAGACTTAAGCTTGAAACAAAAGCTACTTTTGAAGAAGTAGAACATTCACGGCTAAGAAATTAGTTAAATGTTCTTTCTTTCGAACAAGAACAAGTCTTGACACCAGAAACAATCAAACTTGCTTACTGATGAACCGCGGATGTCGTGCTCCGAGTTCACGCAAATAAATTTGTAATTTAGCCAAAGGCAATCCACAACTACAACGAAAACCGTAGTGTAGCAGTAGAATGACTCGAGTGTCGTTCTCTCAGGACTATAACTAGCTTTATCTATTTAACAAGAGAATATAAAACAGCAGACAGATAGCAATAGGGGTTTCTAGCAGATAATGGAGATTGGTGATAGTATGGTCCTTCTTAGCATAACGGGTCGATATCATGCATAAATTCCTCGGTCTTGCATAGAGATCTTTGAATCAATCTAGTGTCCTGTTGCAAATATTAAGCACTACGAAGGTAATTTGGTCTGACAAGTCAATCACTATTGTCCTAATGTGTTCCGTAATTATTCAACACTACGAAGATAATTGGTCTGATGGTCGACAAGCGTCCAATTGTGCATAATATTTAATACAACATACGAGAATTTAGGCTGTGCCTGATCAACGAAGTAAAGCAATGACACGGAGTATAATGCGCGATATAGCCATTAGCATGATTATCTTCCCTTCGCTAAGAATTCTCATACTACCACCAACGATAAGTTTAGCTACTCATATTAGGCATGCAATCAACATATATCATAGAAGAAAACATGTTGAAAGAATATAATAAAATAAGTAGAATAAAACTGTAAGATACAAAGTTACCGAAGGTTGTCAATCTCCGGATGATCGTGATCCTACGAGCTCCAAACTGCTATGAAAAAGTATCCCCTAAGCTACAGAACTCCTAGGACAGGCCCCGGGAAGTTCCTACCTAAAACTATAGAGAGAGGTGAGAGAGAAGGTCTGGAAAGATATGATTTTCGGAGAAAAACTGAGCACTATATATAGGCCCCGAAAAACCACGGGGCGGTTCGCCCCAGCCATGCGGCGGTTCGCCCCCGGGTATTTCTCGCGGAATTCCACGTTTTCGACGCGTTTTTGGATTTCTTCCCCTTTTCGGACTCGGTTTTTGACTTCTAGTAGCCTTCTAACCTCCAGATTCGGCCCCTAGACTTCAAATCCTATCTGGAAACCTTCAGATACTCCAAATAGGCTTCTGGAACACCAATTCCTTGCCAACTTCAATATAATTGCCCGGAAATCTTCGAATTTCAACCAAAACCTGTAAAATAAAATCTAAAGGGAAACGTTACACTATTCTAATAAAATGCACTAAAATATAGCTAATTAACATAGAGGATAGCTAAAATAGGTGAAAAAGACTCGAATGAAAGTGTAAAATACACATTCATCAAACACCCCAAACCGAACATTTGCTTGTCCTCAAGCAACTAAGCTAGACTCTAATACAAAAAACATGCAAGACACAAAATGGAGTTTCATGCCAAATAAAATGAACTAATCTACTGAATCTACCAAAAAACATATGAACAAAAAGCATACGAATCAAAGCATGAATATAGGTTGAAGAATACCTCGATTGACTTATACACATCCACATAAGCACTTATGTCAAGACAAGATAGTCTCTCGTAACATTCTCTACCTGGACCTAGTCAGTGACGACGTAATGAAGCATGCCAAGATACGAATGGTTGCCCCGAGCCTATGAAACTGAGGACTTACTGCTGTTCCACCATGTTAAGACTTTCCCTCAAAAGAGGTCGAACCAGTACTGGCTCTCATCAAACGAAGGAGGGTTCCCTACAAAAGATAACACTCCCCTATTCTACCCATCTCTTAAGTAAAGTCTTAAACTATTCACCACTTCCTGAATGGCAGGACGAGGGTGGTCTAGAACAGATGACACTCAAGACAAAAAAGATAAAAGATAAAAAACACGATTACGAACATTACAAAAATGGAAAAGACTCAACACTTTGCTAAACTATTTGGCTTTTTTTGGACCCTTCTTTGCTTTTTTAGGGTCTTTTCTTTTTTTTTTCTTTTTTTTTCTTTCCAGATTCTTTTTTTTCCTTTTTCTTTTTCTCTTTTTTCTGGAATTTTTCTTCTTTTTTTTTCGATTTTTCTAGCCAGCAGTAGCATAACAAAAAGAGAAATAAAATGACTCACACGACTTCCCCAAACCTATTCGAAAGAATAGGTTGGAGTACAAAATTTACGGAAAAGGAAAAACATACTCTATTCGAATATATTTTATAGGCAACTACGAATCATATGAAGTAATTTGCAGCAAGATTGACTCACAACCTCATGTAAGCATAAGCATAATCCATAACATGCATAATTCTACATTCTACCACCAACACAAAGGATTTAGCTACTCATATTCATCAACATAGACATCAATTCATATGAATAATAATCAGAATACATCATATCAAACTACAAGACAAGAGAGTGATACAAGTTACCACCAAAGCTGTCACTAATCGGTGGAAATCAAAGAAAACCTCTCCGTAGATGATTACAAACGATGAATTCCAATCAAAATCTTGAATCCCAAGCTAAATTACAATGAATCTATGAGTTTCTCTGAGTTTTTGGGGCTTAGGAGCTCTGCCAAAACAAAGCCAATGTTCCCCCAGATCTCTAAAAGTAACTGAAAATCAGATTTAAGAATGAAAATCCGAAAACGTAACCGCTGCCAAGCGGACCGCTTGGAGAGGCCAAGCGGAGCGCTTGGCAAGCGAAGCGCTTGGGCCCTCCAAGCGCTTCGCTTGGCTGCTGTGCCAAAACAACTGGAAAATGAAGCGGAGCGCTTCACTATTCCAGGCGCTTAGCTTGGCTCCTGGGCAGATTTTTGTCTTCCAACTCAATCTTTTTGCCCTCGTACGGCCCTCGGGTGCCTTGGACTCATCCTTCTTAATCCTAATTGATGCTCAAACACTCACGAACAAGCCGTGGAGATCAAGGAACTTCAACGGGGCCATTTTCTATCAAAAAAGCTCGTTTTTAGCTCCAAAACCACCATTTCGTTCCTATGAACAAAGCCACGTTAGGTCCCGAGAGAACGACACTCGGGGACAACTTGCCATTGCACTCTGTTTGTGTAGTGAAAGGTGTTCTTTGGCTTTTTAAACAAATTTAATTGGTGAAAAACGACATCATCAATTTGGCGCCGCTGCCGGGGACTTAACTCCTTTGGTTGGTGTTTTTATTTGGTTTTTTCAGCCAACATCTCTTCTTTGTCTCATTTCTGTTTTTTGTTTCTTTTTGCTTGAGATACTCACTATCTTGTATTTCAGGTGTGTATGCCTAGAACCCGAACGGGTAGACCTATTATTGAACCTTTTGTAGACGAGATCGATCGTTTGTTTCAAAGGAGAAGGAGGAATTTGAATCTCGAGTTTGAAGAAGTAGCATCTAGAGCTTCCACTTCTGGTATTCGAGAAGAGTCTTCTTCTTATCGTTTGGAGCCAATTCTTGAATCTGTTTTCTTGGAAGGTGAAATGGCGGAGCAGCCTATACGTACCCTTACTAAGCCTACGGTTGGGGCTAGAGGACCAGCAATTGTCCTCAATGATGCCACAAGGAACTTGGAGATCAAGAATCACATGTTCCAACAACTGCCCAAATTCTATGGGATGGCTAATGAGGACGTGATTGGGTTCTTGAATGAGCTCGAGAATTTTGTTCTCCATCTTGGGCGACCAGGAGCTGGTGTTACGGGTGATGATCTCCGTATGAAGGTCTTTTCTATGGGCCTAGGTGATCGTGCAAAGGCTTGGCTTAATACTTTGGAGGCCGGGTCTTTGACAACATGGGATCTTTGTTTTGATAAGTTCATGGAGCGTTACTACCCCGCTTCCAAGACGATGGCTATGAAGAGCCAAATTAGCTCCTTCGAGCAGAGGTATGATGAGGCTTTCCACGAGGCCTATGATCGATTCATGGGGTTGCATCATCGATGCCCACATCACGGGTATGATAAAGGTCAGCTTCTCCAATTATTTTACAATGGTTTACATCCCGAGATTCAATCTCAAGTGGATAGTATTTGTGGAGGTAGTATGGGGGAGTTGCTTCCTTCTCAAGCTCAACTGAAGCTGGACATGATGTACCGGAATTCCCAAAACCGGAATGTGAGGGCTCGTGTGTTCCAAAAGGAGCAAAGAGGTGAGGCCAAGGTAGTGGTAGAACAAGATGCCTTCGATGGGTTCGCCCATGAAGTGAAGCAAGCTTTGAGGCAAAGCGTTCCTTCTCCTTCTACGGAAGTTTGTGGTGTGTGCAAGAACTATGGACACCCGGCCTATTTATGCCGTTCTGAATTTGCTAGAGAGCAATATATCACGAACGATGTCCGTCAAGAAGTGTATGCTGCTGAGGGAGAGCAAGTAGTTGGAGATGTGAACTACGGGCAAGGATATGGCAATATGAGGCCACAAAACCGTGGGCCCCGAGGTGGGTACCAGAATCAAGGCAACCGTGGTTATCTTCATAACCCGGATCAATATGCCTATGGGCCTAATCAAAATAGAAGTCGTCTCAGCTATGGGAACAATTGGTGTGAAGGAGCACCGCCTTCTAATCCTACACCTCCACCTCAGGTTGCTAGTTCGGGACCACAAGGTGGAGGGGTGCTTCCTTCACCTCTTGTCTCTTCTCTCAACGATCTTGTGTTGAAGACGAATAAGTTTATGGAGCATTACTATCGTAATGAAGCTTCTAACAATCAGCGGTTTGAGAAGCTTGAGGCTAGTAGTAGCAACCTCCATAAGAAGTTGCAGGAGTTGATAGATCGGGGGGCTAGTAGAGAGCAAGGGAAGTTTCCCGGGAACACGGAGAAGGCTATGACCATAACCATGGTGACTGATTTGCCCGTGGAGATCACGGTTGTGAGAGACAATGCACGAGTTGAGGTGCCAAGTTGCAAGATAACTGAAACTTGCAAGGTGAGTGAGGAGGTCGAGACTCCTAAGGTGGTTATGGAAGAGGAAGTTGTCGCACAATCTGATGCGATAGTTGAAGAGGTGAAAGAAAACTCATCGTCTGAGGATGAGATGGTGGATATGGTGGAAGTTCCCATCCAAGAGAGCTTCGATGTTGAAATCGGCTTGGGGAAGAAGGACGGAATAGTGGCAACTCTAGACACGGGAGCGGGTGTGAATGTTATACCCTTGAACGTGTATGAAGAGTCGGGTTTGTCTGGCTTGAGACCTATGAAATGCATGGTGCAATTAGCGGATGGGTCCATGAAAAAGCCGTTGGGTGTGATTGTGAACTTGGCGGTGAGGGTTGCCGGTGTAGAGGTGAAGACTAATTTCATCGTTATGCCTACATCTTCTTCTAAGCTCAAAGATGTGGTTCTCTTGGGTAGATCCTTCATCAACAAAGTGCATATGGTCATAGACATGTATCGCCGAACATGTCACTTTGAGGTAAATGGCAAGCAACACACGTTGCGAGCCATTGTTAATTCATGTGCTTATGTTGATACTAACGAACTTGTAGGATTTTTTGGTCCACTTTATGTTTGTCAAGATGTGCAGGAAATTGATGCTTTGAGAAGCAATTGGAGGGGGAAGTCTAGTACCCGAGGCGAAATCAATCCCGCATGAGTTGTGAAGAGTCGAGCCAACGACTTTTAAACGAAGGCGCTTCTCGGGAGGCAACCCGAGGTTGTAGGTACTTGCATATAGATTAGGAGCACGTTTAAATTTTGTTTCGTTGATTAGACAAGGTTTTTGGGGTGAAACTTTAGCAAAAGTCGAAAAAATGGATTTGGGAGCTCCAGGTCCCAAGCGAACCGCTTGGCAAGCCCAAGAGGTCCGCTTGGATTTCCAGTAAGAATTTCATTCTTACTAGAAATCCAAGCGGAGCGCTTGGCAGGTCCCAAGCGGACCGCTTGTCAGGCGCTTCGCTTGGGACGGCCCAAGCGCTTCGCTTGGCTTTTGTTTTTGTAGTTGTGGCATGTGTGCCTTTTGTCATGATTCGTTTAGTCTAGTGTTTGTCTTGGTGCCTTACGTGATTAAGATAGGAAAAAACATCGAAAATCTGGAAACAGAGCCAAGTGAAGCGCTTGGAAGGGCCAAGCGGTCCGCCTGGACCCTGTACCCAGATTTTCCTCGTTTTTTCCATTCTTCTCACCTTTGCGCACCCGTTTTCACTTGTTTCTTGAGTCTTTTCAGGTACTACTCTTCTATAGGAGTTGGACACGAACATTATTCAGGGAAGTGTACTCTCAATCCAATTTTTTCTTTCTAAATCAACTTTTCTTTGCTCGAGGACGAGCAAAAGTTTAGGTTTGGGGAGGGGTTATTGGATTTTCAGTACTATGTGCTCTTTTAGTTCGTGTGTACTTGTTGTTAGCTCAATTCTCGTGATTTGTTGTATTTCTTTTAATTTTTGCATGCATATCATCCTTAGGTTAGTTGTTGCACGTTGTGTGTGGAGTCTATGGCCAAGTTTTTTCGAACTTTTTTTTATTGAGTAGACTAAGTGTTTATGACCATTGATCATATGTTGCATCACTTTGCAAGTAGTTTGAGGCTTGTCTCGCTTGGTTTGTCACATTCGCATGTGACTAGTTAAGCTTAGTAGTATCGACATCACCTCGAGTGGTGTTTCTTCTACTGCGGTTCACGATGACCATATAAAATGATGCATTTTAGAATCTATGGTTGTAACCCGTGTAATTATGTACGTAAAAGGCGACAAGTTTTTCACCTCGATTAGAGATTGCCAAATGCCTAGGAAGGAGGTAGTGTGAGGTGTGTGATTCCTTGTATTAAACCTATTCTATCGAATAGGTTTGGGGAGGGGGTTACGTTGTTATACTTGTCTTTCGTCTTGAGTCGTTGTAGATTTTTCTTAGCTTTATTTTTCTTTTGTTTTGTGTCCCAACCTATTCTCTCGAATAGGTTTGGGGAGGTGTCTTTGTAAAAAGTTTTTCCCTTTTTCTTTTTCGTCTTTGTGCTCAAACCTATTCTCTCGAATAGGTTTGGGGAGGTTTTTGACACATAGTACTGCTGCTTGCCTAGCTATATATAAAAAAAAAGGAAAAAAAAAAAGAGAAAAAGAAAATATATAAAAAAAGAAAAAAAAGAGAAAAGAAAAAGAGAAAAAAAAAAAAAAAAGAAAGAAAATAAAGAATAAGACCCAAAAGCAAAAGAAGGGTCGCCGCAAGCCAAAAGCAGTCTAGTAAAGTGTCAAGTGTCATGTAAATATTTGTTATTGTGAAGTTATCGAGTTGTAAATTCTATCTTTCGTTTCGTGTCGCCTTTGTCCAAGGCCTGTTCTTGACCACCCTCGTCTTGCTATTCAAGAAGTGGTTGAAAGAGGTTCGTTCTTTGAGAGTCTGGGTAGAATAGGGGAGTGTCTTCTTTTTCTAGGGAACCCTCCTTCGTTTGATGAGAGCCAGTATTGGTTCGCCCTCTTTTGAGGAAAAGTATCGCTTGGTGAACAGTAGTAAGCCCTCGGTCTCATAGGAACGGGCCAATTCTAGTATGATAATGTGAATCATTGTGTCGTCACTGACCAGGTCCAGGTAGAAGATGTTACGAGAGACTCCTTTGCTTAACCAAGTGCACATGAGAATGTGTATATTCGCAATGGAGGCATTCTTCAACCTACTTGCATGTCATGCTCATTTTGTTTTGTTCATAAGCATTTGGTAGATTCAATAGATTAGTTCACTTTACTTGGCATGAGACTCCTTTTGTGTTGCATTTAGGATAGTTTGTTGCTTGAGGACAAGCAAAGGTTTGGTTTGGGGAGTTTGATCAACGTATTTTTGACGTGTTCATCTTGTCTTTTTTACCTTCGTTTGCTATCTTTTAGCCTTGTTTTTTGGTTAATTTTGTAGAATAGTGTCACGTTTATTGTTTTCTGCATTTCCAGGCACTTAGGAACGAAATGGCATTTTTGGAGCTAAAAATGAGCTTTTTTGATAGAAAATGGCCCCGTTGAAGTTCCTTGATCTCCACGGCTTGTTCGTGAGTGTTTGAGCATCAATAAGCATTGAGAAGGATGAGTCCAAGGCACCCGAGGGCCGTACGAGGGCAAAAAGATTGAGTTGGAAGACAAAAATCTGCCCAGGAGCCAAGCTAAGCGTCTGGAATAGTGAAGCGCTCCGCTTCATTTTCCAGTAGTTTTGGCACAGCAGCCAAGCGAAGCGCTTGGAGGGCCCAAGCGCTTCGCTTGCCAAGCGCTCCGCTTGGCCTCTCCAAGCGGTCCGCTTGACAGCGGTTACGTTTTCAGATTTTCCTTCTTAAATCTGATTTTCAGTTACTTTTAGAGATCTGGGGGAACATTGGCTTCGTTTTGGCAGAGCTCCTAAGCCCCAAAAACTCAGAGAAACTCATAGATTCATTGTAATTTAGCTTGGGATTCAAGATTTTGATTGGAATTCATCGTTTGTAATCATCTACGGAGAGGTTTTCTTTGATTTCCACCGATTAGTGACAGCTTTGGTGGTAACTTGTATCACTCTCTTGTCTTGTAGTTTGATATGATGTATTCTGATTATTATTCATATGAATTGATGTCTATGTTGATGAATATGAGTAGCTAAATCCTTTGTGTTGGTGGTAGAATGTAGAATTATGCATGTTATGGATTATGCTTATGCTTACATGAGGTTGTGAGTCAATCTTGCTGCAAATTACTTCATATGATTCGTAGTTGCCTATATAATATATTCGAATAGAGTATGTGACAAACTCGTTGGTCAATGAAAGCTATAGGATTGTATGTTAGTGATTTGCAGCATGCTAGATAAATGGTGTTGGTGACAAACACCTCTAAATTATTGATAGTGGCCTTTCATGATGTGTGTCTTGAAAGTTACCTAGACAAGTTGCTTAGCAGACTTAGTTGAAGGTTTTACGCACTGAACTTGTGAGCATATTCGTAATCCATGCATGTGTATTCAATTTCTACCACCGACCGTTTTCCAAACTTGTTTACAAAAACTCTTGATTTCGCACTTCCTTTGTTCAAACATCTTTCTCAAAAATCATCATCTAGTTGAATGAAATTAGCTAGCAAAAACCTTGATCAAAGCCACATTAGGTCCCGAGAGAACGACACTCGGGGACAACTTGCCATTGCACTCTGTTTGTGTAGTGAAAGGTGTTCTTTGGCTTTTTAAACAAATTTAATTGGTGAAAAACGACATCATCACTTAAATTGATCTGCCTTCAGCTTAGGACAATCTTTCTTCCAATGTCCATTCTGCTTACAGAAAAGACACTCATCTGTGCGTACCGTTCCGCTTCTCTTGAACTTCCTTTTCTGGTTCAGACGCTTAGGTTTATCACTCGAAGTGTTAGCCTTGGCTCCCGACTTTCCCTTACCCTTAGCACCTTTGTTTCTCGGGTTTGGATTAGACGGTTGCCCAACAAACATGATCGACTTTTCCTTCTTAGGAAGAGTTTGATCATATGTCTTCAGCAGATTATGGAGTTCGGGCAGTGTTACGTCCTTCGCATTCATCGTGTAGTTAATGATGAACTGCGAATACGAACTCGGCAATGATTGAAGGACAAAGATCACCATGATGTTGTTCTCTAGCTTAACACCGGCATCAGCAAACTTTTAAAAGAGACCAATCATTTTGAGAACATATTCAGACATATTCCCTCCTTCATTGAGCTTGCATCTGTGTATCTCTTTGATCAAATCAAATTCAACACTTCTAGCTGTCGTCTTAAAGAGCGACTCAAGATGCTTCAGCATCTCATACGGCAACATGCTTTCATGTTGCCTCTGCAGCTCATTGCTCATTGCCGCCAGCATAATACACTGCGCGGATCTAGCATCCTCATGATGCTTATCAGACTTTGCCTTGTTGGCTTGATTCCAAGCAGCAACCTGATCGCCAGTCTGATTTTCGGGGCACACGGGAATGATCTCGTCCAAGACGTACTCAATCTTTTCGTACCTCAGCACCAAACGTATATTCCTTATCCAATCTAGGAAGTTTGGTCCAGTCAAAATTTGCTTCTCTAAGACAGCACGGAGCGAGATACTCGCCATTTCTAATTTCCTAAGGAGAAATAATATAGAAAGAAAATAATAAATCAACTATTGAAATATTATTTCTAAATACACAACCAACATAACTAAACAACAAGGTCCTATAGCTGTTTAGCTCCCACTATTTTCACATATGCTTGCCCCAAAACAAACATACGGGTAATGTCCAACAAGTTACCGTAGTGGCCAAGATCCAAATCCATACTATGCTATACTCCAACGGGGGCTGGTCGCATAGCATAATATGACCGGTAGGACTATCCAATTGCGTCACGCAACTCTTGGGTGTTAAATCTAATTTAACCCGATGCTCTACATATTGTACATATCGAGATCGCTAGATACAATATGCAGTAAGTTATAACCATAGGCTTACTCTAATATGACGATCACTGCGAGTCTGCAAGACGAGGTCGCCAATACAGGAAAACGCAATGAAAGTTCAGAATGAAAGCACCCCATGGAAAGCATCTCAGAAATACATACATATACATATTTCTGCACTTATATTGGTTGGGGCTTGTAGCTTGAGGGTTGTTATCAGTCATCTACAAACAAATAAGGGCGCCGCCTACCCATCATGCATGAGCGGTCTACACGTAATGGATGTCGCCGATCCATTCTACTTCTAAACGCGGTCAAGCACATAATGGGCACCGCCTACCCATACATAACATATGCGGTCCGACAAATAAGAGGGCGCCACCTACTCTCGCATGCGTAGCGGTCGAACGGAAAGTAAAATACATGGTATTTAAACATGCATTGTCAAACAATAACATATCGAGCAAACAAACAAGTAGTAGCCTATGTGGATGCCAAATGACTTCATAATTTCATTATGAAAATTATAATCCCATACTTATAATCTCTATGAAATAATTGAAAATTTGGAATAGATTGAAAAATTCGAAAATTCTATTGACCAGGTAGCAATTTTCGAAAACCCGAAGGACATAATTGTAATTTTCGAAACCATGGAGGTGTTAAATCTAAAATTCAAAAGTAGAAGGACTAATTTGCAATAAACAATAAATTGATAAATTACAAATAAGCCCTTTAACTTTATACTAATTAAATTTAACCCCTCTAGTTAAAAACAATTACAATTAAATCATATTTATATTCCAAATATAAAATTTAATCTTCAAAATTTTCAAAATTCGATTTTTAGATCCAACCCGAAAAAAAAATATATATATATTAAAATACGGGACGGGACGGGACCAAGTCCCGTCCCCTACCGTGCCTGCGGCGCACGAGCGCCTACCGCATGCGTCGTGCAGGCGGCCGGTCCGATATATATATAAATTTTTTTTTTTTTTTGAAAATTCTAAATTCTAAATTTATATAAAAACAAAACTTTTGAAAATCGAATTAATCATAGAATCAATTGCATCCACATAAACTACAAAATTATAGAACATATATACGTATATACGTAATCAATTAACCTCGCTCTTATACCACTGTAAGAAAATACGGTCAGAGTTACCCCTAGGGTATGCAGCGGAATTTCAAAAATTTACTTAACATACAGGTTAATTGATTATGTATATGCCGTATATATTTAAACACGTCAATTAGAAGACTTGCAGTACTCCAAAAGCAAGCACAACTTCCAAGTCTTCGTAATAATTCGGTGTATCTTCTCCTTCGTCGAAGTCGAAGATATCTGCAATGCTTTGATTATCTACAAGACAATAAAAGTCAGTTTCAAGCTCCTTGAACCTCAACCTTGGTATCCACGGATGAAAAGCTTATCGGAAAGAATGCTAGGATATTCTCTGTGTGTCCAAGAAGATGGGGCGGCGTTTTTTCTCCTGTGAGAGGGGTGGCGCGCGTGGCTAGTATGGAGAGGTAGGGGAGAGCTTTTATTTTCTCTAAGAAAACTGGTAGAATAACTCTATCAAAGTCTATGTATTGAACTGTGTGTCAAAAGTTCTCTAATAGTCTACTATATATAGTAGTCAATAGAAGCCTAAAGCATAACCAATTAGACTTCATAAAGGAATAAGAATCTAATTCTTATCGCACTAGGAAACCAATTTCAAGTCTAGATTCATTCCCAATCAAATTAAAACTCAATCAGGAAAATCTAACTTATCCCTTGGACTTCTAATGGAGGAAGGAGTTCGACTCCTTCCCCTATCTCAGCTGCACGCGCGCGCTCCCCGAGGGTAATAGGTGGGTCCCGATTTTGGGACCTACTTATAGTTCTAAGTCAATTCAAACTCCAAGTAGATTTTGCCCATGTGCATATATTAATTCCAAATTAACATATCCTTTCAAATCAAACCTCTATTATATTTATAAAATATAATCTCTAATTGTATTTACATAAAATACAATTAGTCAGCCAATTCAATTAATAATTCCAAATTATTAATTGAGCCACAAATTATTATGATTAATTCCAAATCAATTATAATCCATCAATCACAATTAATTCCAAATCAATTGCGATTCCATCTTCAAGGATATTCGGATAAGCTGAATCACCACATAGTGTGACCCATAGGGCCACATATTGATACGCTGGCCAGCGATTTTACCAATCACAACTATGAACGACTATGAGCAGTACTCTCCTGTGCTACACATGAGAGATGAATCCTTCACAGAAACACTTATCATCCCCATTTGTATGTAGCCATAATCCTGGATCGTGTCTTGGGTCAACTGCTTATCCAGAGCTGACATCGACGGGTCCACCAAGGATATGGGACAACAAATGTGATGATAAAGTCCTGTAAGTCCAAAGGACGACTGGCATCACTTCGACAACTTACAGGTTCCCATAGACACTTCGGTGTAGAGTATACATCGATGGGAGTGTCCGGTGGGTACTTCCATTGTTCGGTAATCATCCTTCGAACAACTATGCGCAGTTATGGGAACGTTTCTTGATTGTCCAACAATCCGTTCCGTGGCCGTGGGATCGACTCACACTTGCTCCAACAAGTATAACCTCCACGCATACTAGTCTCAGCTGGTTCATTCAGACCCCTACATCCGAGATGAACCTCAACTAGGGAGAGTTTGGGATAGATGATAACTCACATAGCTCCCACTATCTGTGTGATCGGTCATCTATCCGAGGGGACATGTTTAATATCAATACAGACAGAAATAGAGATATGACATGTTGCATGCCTGGTGTAATATAAATATGAAAGCGATACTCAATAGTAAAACAACAAACATATATTATATTGCGTTGACTTGTGTAATAGTACATATATGCCCTCTATAAGGGTTGCATGCCCTTAATAAGGACTGTGTCTAGGACATATACACTATCAATCTCCCACTTGGACTAGAGCCAGTAACCTTTATGATTAATACCCATATTAGCATAATGTCTTAAGTGGACATCCACTGATAAGACCTTGGTGAAAGGATCTGCCACGTTGTCCGTGGTAGAGACACGTTCTATACTAACTTCTCCTCTATCAATAATCTCACGTATAACGTGATACTTTCTAAGTACATGTTGTTCTTGTTTGTAGATCTAGGCTCCTTAGCTTGAGCGACGGCGCCCGTATTGTCACAATATTGGACTAGGAGCAGGAACAACCCTCAATTCCTTCGAGAACTCTGAAATCCAGACAACTTCTTTCGATGCTTCTGATGCAGCAATGTATTCGGCTTCTGTGGATGAGTCAGCAACCGTGGCTTGCTTATAACTCTTCCAACAGATAGCTCCTCCGTTCAATTTGAATACGTATCCTGTCTGTGACTTAAAGTCATCAGGATCTGATTCAAATCCAGCGTCGACATACCTAGACATCTTTAATTCTGGTTCTCCACCAAACACCATGAACATCTCTTTAGTCCGTCGAAGGTACTTAAGAATGTTCTTTACAGCAGTCCAGTGAGGTACTCCTGGATTCTGTTGGTGTCGACAAGTGACACTAAGCGCATATGCCACATCGGGCCTTGTGCAATTCATTGCATACATTATAGACCCTACTGCCGAAGCATAGGGCACATGACTCATTGCATTTCTTTCTTCATTAGTTTTAGGACTATCCTTAACTGATAAGACAATCCCATGCCTAGCTGGGAAAAAGCCTCTCTTTAAGTCGTTCATCTTATAACGCTTCAGTATTTTGTCCATGTAGGTGGGCTGTGTCAATCCTAACATCCTCTTGGATCTATCTCTATAGATCTTGATCCCTAGGATGTAGTTTGCTTCACCCAAGTACTTCATTGAGAAAGTACTTGATAACCAAACTTTAGTCTCTTCTAGCATAGAGACATTGTTTCCCATGATCAAAATGTCATCAACATAGATGATCATGAAAACGACTCCCTTGTCGCTGTGCGTAGTGTAGACACAGGGATCTTCCTTGCTTCTGACGAAGTCAAACGATTTGACAGCTTCATCAAAGCGGATATTCCAGCTCCTAGATGCTTGCTTTAGCCCATAGATGGATCTTTGTAATTTGCATACAGCAGTTAGCCTGGTCTTACTAATAAAACCTTTCGGCTGTACCATATAGACCTCTTCCTCAAGGTTTGCATTGAGGAAGGCAGTCTTTACATCCATCTGCCAGATCTCACAATCATAGTAGGAAGCTATCGCAAGTAGAATTCGAATGGACTTCAATTTTGCTACCGGTGAAAAGGTTTCATCGTAATCGATGCCATACCCTTGCGTGTAGCCTTTCGCAACAAGTCCAGCCTTGTGCGTTTGTACCTTGCCATCGGCATCTGTCTTTCGTTTAAAGACCCATTTGCACCCAATAGGTCTAACCCCTTGGGGCAAGTCTACCAAGTTCCAAATTTGGTTCAGGTACATGGAGTCCATTTCCAATTCCATGGCCTCTTGCAATTTGTCTGAGTCAAAATCAATTATTGCCTCTTTGTAGGTCTCGGGATCTTCCCGATCTGATGAGCCGACATCAATTTCACTGATGTCTTCTATCATAAAGCTTTGCTTCTGAGGTCCTTTTAGGATCCTCTTCGACCTACGGAGCTCGACTGGTTCTGGTGCTTTTCTTTTCTGGCTTCGTGTAACATGAACATTATCAGTGGCCACTGATGCAGCTGGTCGCGCCCCGCGACCCTGTTCCCTTGCGGGAGGCTGCTCTTGTGCAACTTGTTGCACACGTTGCTTGACAACGGGTTCTATTGGTGTGGTTTCTACTGTTGATCTAATCACAGGACTCCCACTGACTATGACATGCCTAGCAAGTGTCATATCATTACCCTTGACTCCTTCGAAAGCTCCCACTGAATTTGAGTCCAAATCAGAAGATTTAGAGAACTCATGTTCGCGCGTGTCGAAGTCTTGAATTTCTTCAAGTTCTATCATGTCATCTAACCTCTCTTCTTCGAGGTATTCTGCTTCTAAAAACTTGACGTTTCTAGATACTATCACCTTGTGATCTTCAGCATGATAGAATTCGTAGCCTCTCGTCTGACGACGATAGCCTATGAAATATACTTTGACACCCTACGCATCTAACTTATCAGTGAGCATCAGTTTGACTATCGCAGGATAGCCCCAAGGTCTAAGATAGCCCAGTGAGAGCTTCTTTCCCTTCCATAACTCATAAGAAGTTTTCTCCACTGATTTAGATGGTACACGGGTCAGAATGTAGATTGCAGTTTGTAGTGCATATCCCCATAGATATTTTGGAAGAGTCGAGAATCCAATCATTGATCTCACCATGTCTAATAGGGTTCGATTCCTTCTCTCATACACACCATTCAATTGTGGTGTTCCAGGAGGGGTCCATTGCGATTGAATTCCATTTTGCTTCAAGTAGTCGATAAATTCTTCACTAAGGTATTCACCTCCTCGATCTGATCGAAGAGTTACTATCCTTAGGTTCAATTCATTCTCGACCTCATTCCTAAACTCCTTGAATTTCCCAAAGCTCTCGGATTTATTCTTCATAAGATAAATATATCCATACCTTGAGAAATCGTCAGTAAAGGTAACGAAGTAAGGATAACCCCCACGCGCATGGACTTTAAAGTGTCCACATACATGTAAGAAAATACGACCAGAGTTACCCATAGGGTACGCAGCGGAATTTCAAAATTTTTCTTAACATACAGGTTAATTGATTATGTATATGCCGTATATATATAAACACGTCAATTAGAAGACTAACCTTACTTCCAAAGAGGCTTCCAAGTCTTCGTAATAATCCGGTGTATCTTCTCCTTCGCCGAAGTTGAAGATATCTGCAATACTCTGATTATCTGCAAGACAATAAGAGTTAGTTTCCAGCACCTAAAACCTCAACCTTGGTATCCACGGATGAACAACCTATTGGAAGAATGCTAGGATATTCTTTGTCTGACCAAGAAGACGGGGTGGCGATTCCTCCGGCAAGGGTGGCGCGCGCGTGTGGCTTATAGAGGAGGGGAGAGCTTTTTATTTTCTCTAAGAAAACTGGGTAGAATAATTCTCTAAGAATTGATTGTTCAGAATTATGAAAAAACTCTCTAATTGTCTACTATATATAGTAGTCAATAGAAGCCTAAAGCATAAGCAATTAGACTTCGTAAAGGAATAAGAATCTAATTCTTATCGCACTAGGAAACCAATATCAAGTCTAGATTCATTCCCAATCAAATTAAAACTCAATCAGGAAAATCTAACTTATCCCTTGGACTTCTAATGGAGGAAGGAGTCGAACTCCTTCCCCTAACCCATCTACGCGCGCGCGCGCTCTCCCAGGGGTAATAGGTGGGTCCCGATTTTGGGACCCACTTATAGTTCTAAGGCAATTCAAACTCCAAGTAGATCTTGCCCATGTGCATATGTTAATTAACATATCCTTTCAAATCAAACCTCTCTTATATTTCCAAATTATAATCTCTAATTGTATTTACATAAAATACAATTAATAAGGCAATTTAATTAATAATTCCAAATCATTAATTGAGCCACTAAATATTATAATTAATTCGAAATCAATTATAATCCATCAATCACAATTAATTCCAAATTAATTGCGATTCCATCTTCAAGGATATTCTGATAAGTTGAATCACCACATAGTGTGACCCATAGGGCCTCATTGTATTAAGCAAGTCCTAGACTAGGCAAAATGAAATTCCTAGACGGTTCCATTTGCAATATTAATACATGAGGACGTTTGAGAGGTTTCTCAAAGCAAACCCTTTCGTTGCGAAGTCTGTTGCGCTCTACGCGGCGATGGTAACGTCCCTTCATCTGACTGACTCGAATGCATCTAGGATCGATGATGTGTCTATCCCAATAATACATCCACGGGCGTCTCAGGGAGTTGCTTGGTTACTACGATATACTTATGACCATCATAATATATCGATGCACTGGCCAGTGACTTTACCAACACAACTATGAAGACTATGAGCAGTACTCTCCTCTGCAACACATGAGAGATGAATCCTTCACAGAAACACTTATCATCCCCATTTGTATGTAGCCATAATCCTGGATCGTGTCTTAGGTCAACTGCTTATTCAGAGCTGACATCGACGGGTCCACCAAGGATATGGGGCAACAAATGTGATGATAAAGTCCTGTAAGTCCAAAGGACGACTGGCATCACTTCGATAACTTACCGGTTCCCATAGACACTTCAGTGTAGAGTATACATCGATGGGAGCGTCCGGTGGGTAATTCCATTGTTCGATAATCCTTCTTCGAACAACTAAGCGCAGTTATGGGAACGTTTCTCGATTGTCCAACAATCCGTTCCGTGGCCGTGGGATCGGCTCACACTTGCTCCAACAAGTATAACCTCCACGCATACTAGTCTCATCTGGTTCATTCAGACCCCTACATCCGAGATGAACCTCGACTAGGGAGAGTTTGGGATAGATGATAACTCACATAGCTCCCACTATCTGTGTGATCGGTCATCTATCCGAGGGGACATGTTTAATATCAATACAGACAGAAATAGAGATAAGACATGCTGCATGCCTGGCGTAATATAAATATGAAAGCGATACTCAATAGTAAAACAACAAACATATATTATATTACGTTGACCTGTGTAATAGTACATATATGCCCTCTATAAGGCCTCCATGCCCTTAATAAGGACTGTTTCTAGGACATATACACTATCAATCTCCCACTTGGACTAGAGCCAGTCACCTTTATGCCTAATACCCAGATTAGCATAATGTCTTAAGTGTACTTCCACTGATAAGACCTTGGTGAAAGGATCTGCCACGTTGTCCGTGGTAGAGACACGTTCAATACTAACTTCTCCTCTATCAATAATCTCACGTATAACATGATATTTTCTAAGTACATTTTTGTTCTTGTTTGTAGATCTAGGCTCCCCAGCTTGAACGACGGCGCCCGTATTGTCACAATAAATCGTTATTGGACTAGGAGCAGGAACAACCGTCAATTCCTTCAAGAACTCTGAAATCCAGACAGCTTCTTTCGATGCTTCTGATGCAGCAATGTACTCGGCTTCTGTGGATGAGTCCGCAACCGTGGCTTGCTTAGAACTCTTCCAACAGACAGCTCCTCCGTTCAATTTGAATACGTATCATGTCTGTGACTTAAAGTCATCAGGATCTGATTCAAATCCAGCGTCGACATACCCAGACATCTTTAATTCTGGTTCTCCACCAAACACCAAGAACATCTCTTTAGTCCGTCGAAGGTACTTAAGAATGTTCTTTACTGCAGTCCAGTGAGGTATTCCTGGATTCTGTTGGTGTCGACAAGTGACACTAAGCGCATATGCCACATCGGGCCTTGTGCAATTCATTGCATACATTATAGACCCTACTGCCAAAGCATAGGGCACACGACTCATTGCATTTCTTTCTTCATCAGTTTTAGGACCATCCTTAACTGATAAGACAATCCCATGCCTAGCTGGGAGAAAGCCTCTCTTTGAGTCGTCCATCTTATAACGCTTCAGTATTTTGTCGATGTAGGTGGACTGTGTCAATCCTAACATCCTCTTGGATCTATCTCTAAAGATCTTGATCCCTAGGATGTAGTTCGCTTCACCCAAGTCCTTCATTGAGAAGGTACTTGATAACCAAACTTTAGTCTCTTCTAGCATAGAGACATTGTTTCCCATGATCAAAATGTCATCAACATAGATGATCATGAAAACGACTCCCTTGTCGCTGTGCCTAGCATAGACACAGGGATCTTCCTTGCTTCTGATGAAGTCAAACAATTTGACAGCTTCATCAAAGCGGATATTCCAGCTCCTGGACGCTTGCTTTAGCCCATAGATGGATCTTTGTAATTTGCATACAGCAGTTGGCCTGGTTTTACTAATAAAACCTTCCGACTGTACCATATAGACCTCTTCCTCAAGGTTTCCATTGAGGAAGGTAGTCTTTACATCCATCTGCCAGATTTCATAATCATAGTAGGCAGCTATCGCAAGTAGAATTCGAATGGACTTTAATTTTGCTACCGGTGAAAAGGTTTCATCGTAATCGATGCCATACCTTTGCGTGTAGACTTTCGCCACAAGCCTAGCTTTGTGCGTTTGTACCTTGCCATCAGCATCTGTCTTTCATTTAAAGACCCTGTTCCCTTGCGGGAGGCTGCTCTTGTGCAACTTGTTGCACAGGTTGGTTGACAACGGGTTCTATTGGTGTGGTTTCAATTGTTGATCTAATCACAGGACTCCCACTGACTATGACATGCCTAGCAAGTGTCATATCATTACCCTTGTCTGCTTCGAAACCTCCCACTGAACTTGAGTCCAAATTAGAAGATTTAGAGAACTCATGTTCGCGCGTGTCAAAGTCTTGAATTTCTTCAAGTTCTATCATGTCATCTAACCTCTCCTCTTCGAGGTATTCAGCTTCTAAAAACTTGACGTTTCTTGATACGATCACCTTGTGATCTTCAGCATGATAGAATTCATAGCCTCTCGTCTGACGAGGATAGCCTATGAAATATACTTTGACACCCTTGGCATCTAACTTATCAGTGAGCATCAGTTTGACTATCGCAGGACAACCCCAAGGTCTAAGATAGCCCAGTGAGGGCTTCTTTCCCTTCCATAACTCATAAGGAGTTTTCTCCACTGATTTAGATGGTACACGGTTCAGAATGTAGATTGCAGTTTGTAGTGCATATCCCCACAAATATCTTGGAAGAGTCGAGAATCCAATCATTGATCTTACCATGTCTAACAGGGTTCGATTCCTCCTTTCAGACACACCATTTAACTGTGGTGTTCCAGGAGGAGTCCATTGCGATTGAATTCCATTTTCCTTCAAGTAGTCGATAAATTCTTCACTAAGGTATTCACCTCCTCGATCTGATCGAAGAGTGACTATCCTTAGGTTCAATTCATTCTCGACCTCATTCCTAAACTCCTTGAATTTCCCAAAGGTCTCGGATTTATTCTTCATAAGATAAATATATCCATACCTTGAGAAATCGTCAGTAAAGGTAACGAAGTAAGGATAAACCCCACGCGCATGGACTTTATAAGGTCCACATACATCGGTATGTATGAGCTCTAAGCAGCGAGTGGCACGAACACCTTGTCCAACAAAAGGTTTGTTCGTCATCTTACCCTTAACACATGATTCGCATGTACCATATGATTCGAAATCAAATGGTTCTAAGTAGTCCAACTTCCTTAGTCTTTGAATCCGTGTTTCATTGTTATGGCCTAGTCGACAATGGCATAGATAAGATGGATTATTCTTCCTACTTGAAGACGGTTGTTTGTTATGTATTTGAAATAAAGGTAGACTACTTTGCAAAATATATAAACCATTCACTAAGCGAGCTTTTCCATAATACTGATCATTTAATGAAAAATAACAAATATTATTCGCGAATCGAAAGGAAAAACCCATATTGTCTAACAATGGAATGGAAATAATATTTCTGACAATGGATGGAACAAAATAAACATTATCAAGTTCTAAACATTGTCCCGAAGGTAAATCTATCTTGCTGCGTCCAACGCGTTTGGCTTCAACTGGATTGCCGTTCCCAACATGCAAGTCGATTTCACCTTGCTTGACTAGCCTGTGATCAATTAGCCCCTGCACATTATTACAAATGTGTGAGCCACAGGCTGTATCTAATACCCAACCATTGGAGTCAAAAGTAGTCATGCTCATTTCAATAACAAACATACCTGAGCTAGAAGCCGGTGGCTTCTCAACTTGATCTTCCCTCAGCTTAGGGCAATCATTCTTCCAGTGGCCCTTGAGCTTGCAATAGAGACAAATCTCGATCCTAAGTCGAAATTTAGCCATCCTACGATAGCGCCCTTTCTTGCCACCCCTCTTCCTTTTAGGTCTGCAATTGACCCTTAGGAATTCATTGGCAATGGGTGTCTCAGCAATCAACTCTGTTGCTACCCCAACATTGGGATTGTGAATAGATTGCAACAATCTTTGCACGATCAAGATAATGGTATCCTTAGCTTCTAGCTCCAAGCCATATCCAACAAGTTGTAAGAGGAAGTCAGTCAATGACTTGACTTGTTCAGGCGACAGCTCTTCTGTCCCAAGCCTTTTGATAAGTATGATCTTGATAGCTTCGAACCCTTCACACATCCTTGGAGTATCCAAGAATGAGGAAAGATATTTTACAATCTCATATGGTTCCTTGTCTCGACATGGTCCAACCATATTGTCAGACATAGCATTCAGCAATAAGTTCTTTACAAACTCGACCCTTTCCACTGCCAATTTATAATAGCAATCATAGGTTGCCGTAGTGAATTCAGTGGGAGGTGGATGGATAGGTTCGTCCAAGACGTACTCAACCTCGTTGTACCATAGCACCTTTCGTACCTCATGGATCCAATCCACGTAGTTTGGTTCTGTTAGCTTTTGCAACTCCAAGTTGGCAACAAGCTCGGAGGACGGTATAGCCATTTCTAATTTCCTAAGGAGAAATAATATAGAACGAAAATAATAAATCAACTACTGAAATATTATTTCTAAATACACAGTCAACATAACTAAACAACAAGGTCCTTTAGCTGTTTAGCTCCCAATATTTTCACATATGCTTAACCCCACAACAAACATACGGGTAATGTCCAACAAGTTACCGTAGTGGCCAAGATCCAAATCCATACTATGCTATACTCCAACGGGGGCTGGTCGCATAGCATAATATGACCGGTAGGACTATCCAATTGCGTCACGCAACTCTTGGTTGTTAAATCTAATTTAACCTGATGCCCTACATATTGTACCTATCGAGGTCGCTAGATACAATATGCAGTAAGTCATAACCATAGGCTTACTCTAGTCTGACGATCACTGCGAGTCTGTAAGACGAGGTCGCCAATACAAGAAAACGCAATGAAAGTTCAGAATTAAAGCACCATATGGAACGCATCTCGGAAATACATACATACATATATTTCTGTACTTATATTGGTTGGGGCTTGTCGCTTGAGGGTTGTTATCAGTCATCTACAAACAAATAAGGGCTCCGCCTACCCATCATGCATGAGCGGTCTACACGTAATGGATGCCGCCTATCCATTCTAGTTCTAAACGCGGTCAAGCACACATAATGGGTGCCGCCTACCAATACATAAAATATGCGGTCCGACATATAAGAGGGCGCCGCCTACCCTCGCATGCATAGCCGTCGAACGGAAAGTAAAATACTTGGTATTTAAACATGCATTGTCAAACAATAGCATACCGAGCAAACAAAACAAGTAGTATCCTATGTGGATGCCAAATGACTTCATAATTTCATTATGAAAATTATAATCCCATACTTATAATCTCTATGAAATAATTGAAAATTTGGAATAGATTGAAAAATCGAAAATTCTATTGACCAAGTAGCAATTTTTGAAAACCCGAAGGACTTAATTGTAATTTTTGAAACCTTGGAGGTGTTAAATCTAAAATTCAAAAGTAGAAGGACTAATTTGCAATAAACAATAAATTGATAAATTACAAATAAGCCCTTTAACTTTATACTAATTAAATTTAACCCTCTAGTTAAAAACAATTATAGTTAAATCATATTTATATTCCAAATATAAAATTCAATCCTCAAAATTTTCAAAATTCGATTTTGGGTCCAACCCGGAAAAATATATATATATTAAAATATGGGACGCTAGTCCTGTCCCCTACCGTGCCTGCGGCCGCGGGCGCCCGGCGCCTGCGGCACGCAGGCAAAGGCGCCCGCGGCGCACGGGCGCCTGAGTCCGCAGGCGCACGGGCGCCTGCGTCGCGCAGGCGGCCCGGTCGAAACTATATGAATATAATATTTTTTTTTGAAAAATATAAATTCTAAATTTATATAAAAACAAAACTTTTGAAAATCGAATTAATCATATATTCAATTGCATCCACATAACTACAAAATCATACAATATATATACGTAATAAATTAACTTGGCTCCGATACCACTGTAAGAAAATACGATCAGAGTTACCCCTAGGGTACGCAGCGGAATTTCAAAATTTTTCTTAACATACATGTTAATTGATTATGTATATGCCGTATATATATAAACAGGTCAATTAGAAGACTAACCTTACTTCCAAAGCAGCTTCCAAGTCTTCGTAATAATCCGGTGTATCTTCTCCTTCACCGAAGTCGAAGATATCTGCAATAATCTGATTATCTGCAAGACAATAAGAGTTAGTTTCCAGCTCCTAGAACCTCAACCTTGGTATCCACGGATGAACACCCTATCGGAAGAATGCTAGGATATTCGTTGTGTGACCAAGAAGACGGGGCGGCGATTCCTCCGACAAGGGTGGCGCGCGCGTGTGGCTTACAGAGGAGGGGAGAGCTTTTTATTTTCTCTAAGAAAACTGGGTTGAATAATTCTCTAAGAATTGATTGTTCAGAATTATGAAAAAGCTCTCTAATAGTCTACTATATATAGTAGTCAATAGAAGCCTAAAGCATAAGCAATTAGACTTCGTAAAGGAATAAGATTTTAATTCTTATCGCACTAGGAAACCAATATCAAGTCTAGATTCATTCCCATCAAATTAAAACTCAATCAGGAAAATCTAACTTATTACTTGGACTTCTTATGGAGGAAGGAGTCGAACTCCTTCCCCTATCCCATCTACGCGCGCGCGCGCTCTCCCATGGGTAATAGGTGGGTCCCGATTTTGGGACCCACTTATAGTTCTAAGGCAATTCAAACTCCAAGTAGATCTTGCCCATGTGCATATGTTAATTAACATATCCTTTCAAATCAAACCTCTATTATATTTCCAAAATATAATCTTTAATTGTACTTACATAAAATACAATTAATAAGCCAATTCAATTAATAATTCCAAATTATTAATTGAGCCACTAAATATTATAATTAATTCCAAATCAATGATAATCCATCAATCACAATTAATTCCAAATTAATTGAGATTCCATCTTCAAGGATATTCTGATAAGCTGAATCACCACATAGTGTGACCCATAGGGCCTCATTGTATTAAGCAAGTCCTAGACTAGGCAAAATGGAATTCCTAGACCGTTCCATTTGCAATATTAATACATGAGGACGTTTGAGAGGTTTCTCAAACCAAACCCTTTCGTTGCGAAGTCTGTTGCCCTCAACGCGGCGATGGTAACGTCCCTTCATCTGACTGACTCGAATGCATCTAGGATCGATGATGTGTCTATCCCAATAATACATCCACGGGCATCTCAGGGAGTTGCTTGGTTACTAAGATATACTTATGACCATCATAATATATCGATGCACTTGCCAGTGACTTTACCAACACAACTATGAAGACTATGAGCAGTACTCTCCTGTGCTACACATGAGAGATGAATCCTTCACAGAAACACGTATCATCCCCATTTGTATGTAGCCATAATCCTGGATCGTGTCTTAGGTCAACTACTTATTCAGAGCTGACATCGGCGGGTCCACCAAGGATATGGGGCAACAAATGTGATGATAAAGTCTTGTAAGTCCAAAGGACGACTGGCATCACTTCGACAACTTACCGGTTCCCATAGACACTTCGGTGTAGAGCATACATCGATGGGAGCGTCCGGTGGGTACTTCTATTATTCGATAATCCTTCTTCGAACAACTATGCGCAGCTAAGGGAACGTTTCTCGATTGTCCAACAATTCGTTCCGTGACCGTGGGATCGGCTCACACTTGCTCCAACAAGTATAACCTCCATGCATACTAGTCTCATCTGGTTCATTCAAACCCCTACATCCGAGATGAACCTCGACTAGGGAGAGTTTGGGATAGATGATAACTCACATAGCTCCCACTATCTGTGTGATCGGTCATGTATCCGAGGGGAGATGTTTAATATCAATACAGACAGAAATAGAGATATGACATGTTGCATGCCTGGTGTAATATAAATATGAAAGCGATACTCAATAGTAAAACAACAAACATATATTATATTACGTTGACCTGTGTAATAGTACATATATGCCCTTTATAAGGGCTCCATGCCCTTAATAAGGACTGTCTCTAGGACATATACACTATCAATACATCGGTATGTATGAGCTCTAAACAGCGAGTGGCACGAACACCTTGTCCAACAAAAGGTTTGTTCGTCATCTTACCCTTAACACATGTTTGGCATGTACCATATGATTCAAAATCAAATGGTTCTAAGTAGTCCAACTTCCTTAGTCTTTGAATCCGTGTTTTATTGATATGGCCTAGCCGACAATGCCATAGATAAGATGGATTATTCTTCCTACTTGAAGACGGTTGTTTGTTATGTATTTGAAATAAAGGTAGACTACTTTGCAAAATATATAAACCATTAACTAAGCGAGCTTTTCCATAATACTGGTCATTTAATGAAAAATAACAAGTATTATTAGCAAATCGAAAGGAAAAACCCATATTGTCTAACAATGGAATGGAAATAATATTTCTGACAATGGATGGAACAAAATAAACGTTATCAAGTTCTAAACATTGTCCTGAAGGTAAATCTATCTTGCAGCGTCCAACGCGTTTGGCTTCAACTGGATTGCCGTTCCCAACATGCAAGTCGATTTCACCTTGCTTGACTAGCCAGTGATCAATTAGCCCCTGCACATTATTACAAATGTGTGAGCCACAGGCTGTATCTAATACCCAAGCATTGGAGTCAAAAGTAGTCATGTTCATTTCAATAACAAACATACCTGAGCTAGAAGTCGGTGGTTTCTTAGCTTGATCTTCCCTCATCTTAGGGCAATCTTTCTTCCAATGTCCTTTCTGCTTACAGAAAAGACATTCATCTGTGCGTACCGTTCCGCTTCTCTTGAACTTCCTTTTCTGGTTCAGACGCTTAGGCTTATCACTCGAAGTGTTAGCCTTGGCTCCCGACTTTCCCTTACCCTTAGCACCTTTGTTTCTCGGGTTTGGGTTAGACGGTTGCCCAACAAACATGATCGACTTTTCCTTCTTAGGAAGAGTTTGATCATATGTCTTCAGCAGATTATGGAGTTCGGGTAGTGTTACGTCCTTCGCATTCATCGTGTAGTTAATGATGAACTGCGAATACGAACTCGACAATGATTGAAGGACAAAGATCACCATGATCTTGTTCTCTAGCTTAACACCGGCATCGGCAAGCTTTTCAAAGAGACCAATCATTTTGAGAACATGTTCAGACATGTTCCCTCCTTCATTGAGCTTGCATCTATGTATCTCTTTGATCAAATCAAATTCAACACTTCTAGCTATCGTCTTAAAGAGCGACTCAAGATGCTTCAGCATCTCATACGGCAACACCTGCAACTCATTGCTCATTACCGCCAGCATAATACACTGCGCGGATCTAGCATCCTCATGATGCTTATCAGACTTTGCCTTGTTGGCTTGATTCCAAGCAGCAACCTGATCGGCAGTCTGATTTTCGGCGCACACGGGAATGATCTCGTCCAAGACGTACTCAATCTTTTCGTACCTCACTACCAAACGTATATTCCTGATCCAATCTAGGAAGTTTGGTCCGGTCAAAATTTGCTTCTCTAAGACAGCACGGAGCGAGATACTCGCCATTTCTAATTTCCTAAGGAGAAATAATATAGAACGAAAATAATAAATCAACTATTGAAATATTATTTCTAAATACACAGTCAACATAACTAAACAACAAGGTCCTTTAGCTGTTTAGCTCCCACTATTTTCACATATGCTTGCCCCCAAAACAAACATACGGGTAATGTCCAACAAGTTACCGTAGTGGCCAAGAACCAAATCCATACTATGCTATACTCCAACGGGGGCTGGTCGCATAGCATAATATGACCGGTAGGACTATCCAATTGCGTCACACAACTCTTGGGTGTTAAATCTAATTTAACCCGATGCTCTACATATTGTACCTATCGAGATCGCTAGATACAATATGCAGTAAGTTATAACAATAGGCTTACTCTAATCTGACGATCACTGCGAGTCTGCAAGACGAGGTCTCCAATACAGGAAAACGCAATGAAAGTTCAGAATTAAAGCACCCCATGGAAAGCATCTCAGAAATACATACATATACATATTTCTTCACTTATATTGGTTGGGGCTTGTAGCTTGAGGGTTGTTATCAGTCATCTACAAACAAATAAGGGCGCCGCCTACCCATCATGCATGAGCGGTCTACACGTAATGGATGCCGCCTATCCATTCTAGTTCTAAACGCGGTCAAGCACATAATGGGCGCCGCCTACCCATACATAACATATGCGGTCCGACAAATAAGAGGGCGCCACCTACCCTCGCATGCATAGCGGTCGAACGGAAAGTAAAATACATGGTATTTAAACATGCATTGTCAAACAATAGCATATCGAGCAAACAAACAAGTAGTAGCCTATGTAGATGCCAAATGACTTCATAATTTCATTATGAAAATTATAATCCCATACTTGTAATCTCTATAAAATAATTGAAAATTGGACTAGATTGAAAAATCGAAAATTTATTGACCAGGTAGCAATTTTCGAAAACCCGAAGGACTTAATTGTAATTTTCGAAACCATGGAGGTGTTAAATCTAAAATTCAAAAGTAGAAGGACTAATTTGCAATAAATAATAAATTGATAAATTACAAATAAGCCATTTAACTTATACTAATTAAATTTAACCCTCTAGTTAAAAACAATTACAATTAAATCATATTTATATTCCAAATATAAAATTCAATCCTCAAAATTTTCAAAATTCGATTTTTGGTCCAACCCGAAAAAAAATCTATGTATAAATATATATATATATATATATATAATAATAATATATATATATATATATATTATATTATATCTATATCTATATATA
>CM051456.1:53790717-53892512 GCA_028274465.1 Plantago ovata | reverse complement strand
CCTTGAGCTTAGCAGAAGATGTAGGCATAACGATGAAATTAGTCTTCACCTCTACATCGGCAACCCTCACCGCCAAGTTCTCAATCACACCCAACGGCTTTTTCATGGACCCGTCCGCCAATTGCACCATGCACTTCATTGGTCTCAAGCCAGACAAACCCGACTCTTCGTACACGTTTAAAGGTATGACATTCACACCCGCTCCCGTGTCTAGAGTTGCCACTATTCCATCCTTCTTCCCCAAGCCGATTTCAACATCGACGCTCTCTTGGATGGGCACTTCCACCATATCCACCATCTCATCCTCAGACGATGAGTTTTCTTTCACTTCTTCCACTATCGCATCAGATTGTGCGACCACTTTTTCTTCCACAACCACCTTAGGAGTCTCAAGCTCCTCACTCACCTTGCAAGTTTCAGTTATCTTGCAACTTGGCACCTCAACTAGTGCATTGTCTCTCACAACCGTGATCTCCACGGGCAAATCAGTCACCACGGTTATAGCCATGGCTTTCTCCGTGTTTCCGGGAAACTTCCCTTGCTCTCTACTCGCCCCTCGATCTATAAGCTCTTGTAGCTTCTTATGGAGACTGCTACTACTAGCCTCAAGCTTCTCAAAGCGTTGATTGTTAGTAGCCTCATTACGATAGTAATGCTCCATGAATTTGTTCGTCTTCATAACCAGATCATTGAGTAAAGTAACAAGAGGAGAAGGGAGCAACCCTCCACCTTGCGGTCCTGAACTAGCAACCGGAGGTGGGGGTGTGAGATTAGAAGGTGGTGCTCCTTCATACCAGTTGTTCCCATAGCTGATTAGGCCCATAGGCATTTTGATCCGGGTTGTGAAGATAACCACGGTTGCCTTGATTCTGGTACCCACCTCGGGGTCCACGGTTTTGTGGCCTCATATTGCCATAACCTTGCCCGTAGTTCACATCTCCAACTACTTGTTCTCCCTCAGCAGCATACACTTCTTGATGGACATCGTTCGTGATATATTGCTCTCTAGCAAATTCAGAACGGCATAAATAGGTCGGGTGCCCATAGTTCTTGCACACACCACAAACTTCCGTAGAAGGAGAAGGAACGCTTTGCCTCAAAGTTTGCTTCACTTCATGGGCGAACCCATCGAAGGCATTTTGTTCCACTACTACCTTGGCTTCACCTCTTTGATCCTTTTGGAGCACACGAGCCCTCACATTCCGGTTTTGGGAATTCCGGTACATCATGTCCAGCTTCACTTGAGCTTGAGAAGGAAGCAACTCCCCCATACTACCTCCACAAATACTATCCACCTGAGATTGAATCTCAGGATGTAAACCATTGTAAAAGAATTGGAGAAGCTGACCTTTATCATACCCGTTATGTGGGCATCGATGATGCAACCCCATGAATCGATCATAGGTCTCGTGGAAAGGCTCATCATACCTCTGCTCGAAGGAGCTAATTTGGCTCTTCATAGCCATTGTCTTGGAAGCGGGGTAGTAACGCTCCATGAACTTATCAAAGCAAAGATCCCATGTTGTCAAAGACCCGGCCTCCAAAGTATTAAGCCAAGCCTTTGCACGATCACCTAGCCCCATAGAAAAGACCTTCATGCGGAGATCATCATCCGTAACACCAGCTCCTGGTCGCCCAAGATGGAGAACAAAATTCTCGAGCTCATTCAAGTACCCAATCACGTCCTCATTAGCCATCCCATAGAATTTGGGAAGTTGTTGGAACATGTGATTCTTGCTCTCCAAGTTCCTTGTGGCATCATTGAGGACAATTGCTGGTCCTCTAGCCCCAACCATAGGCTTAGTAAGTGTACGTATAGGCCTCTCCGCCATTTCACCTTCAAAGTAAACAGATTCAAGAATTGGCTCCAAAAGATAAGAAGAAGACTCTTCCCGAATACCAGAAGTGGAAGCTTTAGATGCTACTCCTTCAAACTCGAGATTCAAATTCCTCCTTCTCCTTTGAAACAAACGATCGATCTCGTCTACAAAAGGTTCAATAATAGGTCCACCCGTTCGGGTTCTAGGCATGCACTCACCTGAAATACAAGATAGTGAGTATCTCAAGCAAAAAAAAAACAAAAACAGAAATGAGACAAAGAAGAGATGTTGGCTGAAAAAAAACAAAAACAAAAACACCAACCAAAGGAGTTAAGTCCCCGGCAGCGGCGCCAAATTGATGATGTCGTTTTTCACCAATTAAATTTGTTTAAAAGCCTAAGAACACTTATCACTACACAAACTAGAGTGCAATGGCAAGTTGTCCCCGAGTGTCGTTCTCTCGGGACCTAACGTGGCTTTGCTTGAGGTTTTTTCTAGTAATTTCAGTCAACAAGTTCAAATGTTTATAGAATCGTTTTCTTTGAACAAAGCAACGAGAAATCAGATTGATGTAATCAAGTTTGGAAAATGGTTGGTGGTAGAAATCAAATACACATGCATGGGTTACGAATATGCTCACAAGTTCAGTGCGTAAAACCTTCGATCAAGTCTCCTAAGCAACTCGTCTAGGTAACTTTCAAGACACACATCATAAAAGACCACTATCAATACTTTAGAGGTGCTTGTCACTAACACCATTTATCTAGCATGCTGCAAATCTCTAACATACAATCCTATAGCTTTCATTGACCAAGAGTTTGTCACTATACTCAATTCGAATATATTTTATAGGCAACTAAGAATCATATGAAGGAATTTGCAGCAAGATTGAATCACAATCTCATGTAAGCATAAACATAACCCATGGCATGCATATTCTACATTCTACCACCAACACAAAAGATTTAGCTACTCATAATCATCAACATAGACATCAATTCATATGAATAATAATCAGAATACATCATATCAAACTACAAGACAAGAGAGTGATACAAGTTACCACCAAAGCTGTCACTAATCGGTGGAAAGCAAAGAAAACCTCTCCGTAGATGATTACAAAGGATGAATTCCAATCAAAACCTTGAATCCCAAGCTAAAATACAATGTAATCTGAGTTTTCTCTGAGTTTTGGTGCTTAGGAGCTCTCCAAAACGAAGCTACAGTTCAAAAGATATTCAAAAAATGACCAAAGATCAGATCTAAGAAGGAAAATCCGAAAACGTAACCGCTGCCAAGGGGACCGCTTGGAGAAGCCAAGCGGAGTGCTTGGCAAGCGAAGCGCTTTGGCACTCCAGGCGCTTCGCTTGGCTTCTGTGCCAAAGCTCCTGGAAAATGAAGCGGAGCGCTTCACTATTCCAGGCGCTTAGCTTGGCTCCTGGGCAGATTTTTGTCTTCAAACTCAATCTTTTTGCCCTCGCATGGCCCTCGGGTGCCTTGGACTCATCCTTCTCGATGCTTATTGATGCTCAAACACTTACGAACAAGCCACAGAGATTGGGGAACTTCAACGGGGCCATCTTTTCCGTAAAAAAGGCTCGTTTTTAGCTCCAAAAACGCCGTTTCGTACCTAAGTGCCTGAAAATGCAGAAAACACAAAACGTGACACTATTCTACAAACTAACCAAAAAACAAGGCTAAAAGATAGCAAAAGAAGGTAAAAAAGACAAGATGAACGCGTCAAAAATACGTTCATCACATATATCCTCCGAAATGAATTATGTACTTGCCTCAACAGGAAGTATGAGTTGAATTTTTACTTACTTATTCCATGGCTTAATTTGCAAGTTTCAGGTTTGATAGGAACATGTCTGACTTAAGGAGGGCTCACATGCAGTCACTTCGGGCTACTTCTTCCGCAGCTTCTGGCCAGAGGGCTACGTTCCCTGTCTGTACTCTGATTTCTCCTCCGTTACGTGATGCTCCGGCTTCCTCAGATGCTGGAATTTCTACCGTCACCTCTGTTGCTAGCGCGATCGGATCTACTAACGTCCAGGCCCCTTATCCACAGGCGGGTGGTGAAGGTTTCTCTTCTCCCTCTCCTGTCGTGGTGGACTTGGGTGTTCAGGTGGAACATCCCGCGCTTCAGCTGGAAGAATTCGGCCATACTTCGGATTCATCTGGGCATGTACCTTCTTCAACCCCTCTTCTTCTAGCATCTCCTTCCTACGGGATTGATGTGTCTCGTGGAACTCCCCCTCCCGGATCCCATCAGTTTGAAGAGGTTGTGGAAGTTTCTGCTTCTCTGTCTCATGGGATTGTTGTATTTCGTGGTGGTTCCCGGGTGTCCATGGCTGAGCCTGAAGAGATTGGGCGTCCTTTCCCGTCAAAAGTCCACGCCTGCTCCTCTACTGGGACGCAGAACTGTGATGGTGGTGACGTTGAGATGGGTGTTGCTTCTGAAAGAGTTTCTTCCCCCTCTTTGCACAACCATTTTCATCAGGGAGTTCCTTCACCAAGTGGGGGGATTTTATCTGGCCTGGCTTCCTCTTCTGCTACCCTTCCACCATTTGTTGTGAGTCTCATTCCGCCCCGATGGCGGGGATTGCTGGTCCTTCCATCCATGCAGATCTTACCGGTTCTCTTCCTTCCGGTCTAAAAAGGAAGCACATCGATACCGACCTCGATGTGAATGAGTTGACTGCGTCTATGCGGTCTTTGCGTGCCTCAGTGTTAAATCAAGAGTGAAAGGTGTTAGTGATGTGGTTAGTTATGAAATCATCCGTATTTAATAAACACATGTATTGTTGAACTTACCGCAATCTCCTCTGTCTGAGTACACAACCATTTTCCGTCCTCGCTCGTCTGAGATCTGTTGAACAAGCTGAAGAGAAGACTCTCCTTCTCCTTCAACTGAATGACACATGAAAACATCATATACTTAGTTTGAAAGTTTGAAGTAAATAACAAGTATAAGAATGATGATAAAATAAAAAAGTTAATACACTTATCTTCCTCCTCACATTTGTTGTAGCGATCGACTCAGAGCCAAAACGGTGTGTCACCAAGGTCCTGGTCCCATCAGCCGGCTTTGCCTTCCTGTTCTCACTGTGCTGCTCAGCATGTGCCTGGACTCTCGGGTTAGCCCACCATGCCTTCCACGTCATCCAAATATCATCTCCTAGCCACCCGGGTTTTGGCTGACCCTTATCAGATTTGGTCTTCAGACCATGAATCAGATTCTTGTAAAGGGAACTACCATGAGCGTTGAAGCTCCACCAAAGGTCCCACAACAAAGCTTGCAGAAGGAAGTAATGTTTCTACAAAATTACAAATAAAGATCCAAAACCGTACGTATGAACACTTGAGAACATTCAAGTATAACAAGGGTAACATAACACAACAATTATATCGGTGACTAACATATCACCCAAGTTTAGTGGCTAACATACCACTCACATATAGTGGCTAACATACCACTCACATTGTCCTATATTTACTATAACAATGGTGACTAACATATCACCCAAGTACAGTGGCTAACATACCACTCACAACACACAAACAATTAGGTAACTAATGTACGATTATTAACTCACCCTCAGCTCCTCAAAGATCTCTCCCTTCAGCTGGTCAGGGATGCTCTGCCACGTGTTGCCACCCTCTTGCAGTGGGATCATCTTGTTCCTCAGAATCTTGCCAAGTAAGTTGGCAGCATGGTCCTCAAACAACCTGTAAAGAATAGGTAAATCAATAAGCAAACCTTGGTTATATATATGTTAAAAGTTCATAAAGCAATTAAAAGAAAAAAGCTCTATACATAGTACAACATTATTTATGTGCATAGATAATTTGATGCATAATACTTACTTCTCTCCATTGGGGTACAAGACAAGCTGACCATTCCACCTCAGACCATCAGTGGGATCAGTGTAGAGACAGTCGTCGTCTGGAATGTGGAGTCCCATGAACAACAGGGAAGCCAGTCCCTATGTCCTCTCCGTCGGTATGGGGTGACTGAGGAATATCACCCCCCGGCGGTGTGTAATGTGGTCGCCTAGCTAGTGGCATATGCAACGAAAAGATCCGTGTTAGTACATATAAAATTGAATACAAAACATATAAAATCAGAAATATAGTAAGAAACGACGCTGGACATTCGGGTGGTCACGCCAGTAGGCCTGCCAAGCCTCATAAAGGACATCTCCCATCCAATCCGAATGAGGAACTCCCAACAGCCAGTTGGCCTTCCAAGCCTGAAAAAGGGAATCCCCCAATGTACGAACTGGCATCTATTTATTATCAACCTAATGTAAAACATGTAAAATCAGAGATATAGTAAGCAGCGACATCTATTTATTATCAACCTAATAGCTAAGTTTAATCTAACTACCACAAACTATGTAGTACGAATTGACGTACCCCCTATGATCTCCTCTGGCTCTAAGTCAATGAAAACATCATCATGCAGCTGAATAACTTCTACTGTAGCATGTACAAATTTTCTAGCATGACCATCGACATCTTCTTCTTGGTACGAGTTGTTAATTGACTCGTCCTTCTCCACATATTAAACTTTGGATCGAGCATTTATAGGTACAACAGCTAACCAATCACCATTATCTTTTTTCAAGGTAGGAAATTCAAGAAATACAACTTGACGTGCTTGACTTGCCAAGATAAATGGTTCATACACTTTGTACTTCTTCTTACAGTTTATCTCCACCATATCATACTCCTCGAGCATTTTGGTACCTACATCCGTGGGATCATACCAATCAGCATCAAATAACATTGTTCTTTTCAACGGACCCCGGGATATTCAAGGCGAACAATACGCCTAAGCTTCCCATAGTAATCGTAGACATCATCACCCAAGTCTTTACCCAAGACACGAACCCCACTATTAACTATAGCATCTGTCGATCCATTCTCACTACTGAACCTAAGTCCATTTACAATGTAAGATGGGAAGGAGGAGTAATTTCTCCCAGGTCCACTTGCTAGTGTTTTCAAGTAAGGACATGTTATTTTGTTGGCCGGGTTTTGTACATGCTCCTTGAACCATGGTGGAAATTCGGATCCTCTTGCCTTCTTAAGCATGTCCTTAATTGTGTCATCCGCCACTATAGGATTCGCCTCCACACAACGGGTGCTGCAGGCACTGCACATGATGCGTATATTTGGTTTAATACTACCACTTGCAGTTTATCTAAAATAAGGTTTTAATTCAATCGTAAAATGTAAGAAGACAACTAACCTTTCAAACTTGACTAGGAATGGCTCGACCTCAGCACAATTCAGAAGGAAATACGAATGTGCAGCATTGTACTCCTTATCCGTCAGATATGCCACTTTTTCTTCACCGTATGCCCTCCCCAAAACCTTAAAAATTGATAGTGCAACTTTATCATCCTCTTGCACTTGAAATGTGTCGGCATTTCGAGCCGGCCTAGATGTCTTCGAAGGGACCCCAGTGTCAAAGTAATAGGAGAAAAATGTTGTAGTTTCCGCTCGAATGTATACATTGGCAATCGAACCCTCAGGCTGAGCTTTGTTCTTCACGTAATGCTTCAGCTTGCCTAAGTATCAATTATAATATGTATGTCATAATTAGATATACTATACAATTATGTGTGATATATGTTTGTAAATATGATAGTAAATTATTTACCTCTCAAAGGGATACATGCAACGATATTGAACATGTCCGGCAAGCAACGCCTCATCCGGGAGGTGAATGGGCAAGTGTTCCATGGAATCAAAGAATCAAGGTGGAAAGATACGTTCGAGCTTGCACAGAATCAAAGGTATATTCGCCTTAAGCATCTCCAAAACTTCAACCTCAACAACCCGTGTGCAAAGATTCTTGAAGAACAAGCTCAACTAGGTCAGAGCACTCCATACTGGTTTATCTAAGAGCTTGCTAAATGCAACCGGGATGAGCCTCTTCATGAACACATGACAATCGTGGCTCTTCATCCCATACATCTTTCTCTTATTCGTGTCCACACATCGAGCAAATTTAGATGCATAATTGTCGGGGAACTTCAACAACTTCACCCAATCATAAAGTGCCTCTCTAGCCTCTTTGGTCAAAGTGTAAACTGTAAGAAAATATGGTCAGAGTTACCCCTAGGGTACGCAGCGGAATTTCAAAATTTTCTTAACATGCAGGTTAATTGATCATGTATATAGCGTATATATTAAACACATTAATCAGAAGACTTACAATACTCCAAAAGCAAGCACAGGTACCAAGTCTTCGTAATAGTCCGGTGAATCTTCTCCTTCGTCGAAGTCGAAGATATCTGCAATACTTTGATTATCTGCAAGACAATAAAAGTTAGTTTCCAGCTCCTTGAACCTCAACCTTGGTATCCACAGATGAACAACTTATCGGCAAGAATGCTAGGATATTCTTTGTGTGGCCAAGAAGATGGGGAGGCATTTTCCTCCGGTAGGGTGGCGCGCGCGTGGCTAGTATGAGGTAGGGGAGAGCTTTTTATTTTGTCTAAGAAAACTGGTAGAAAGTATGATCTTGAATCAACTATGTTCAACTATAAAATCAACCATGATAAAAGCTCTCTAATAGTCTACTATATATAGTAGTCAATAGAAGCCTAATGAATAATCAATTAGACTTCATAAAGGAATAAGATTTTAATTCTTATCGCACTAGGAAACCAATTCAAGTCTAGATTCATTCCCAATCAAATTAAAACTCAATCAGAAAAATCTAACTTATCACTTGACTTCTAATAGAGGAAGGAGTCGAACTCCTTCCCCTACTGCTGCTGCGCGCGCGCGCATCCAAGGGGGTCTAGGTGGGTCCCGATTCTGGGACCAACTTATAATTCTAAGGCAATTCAAACTCCAAGTAGATTTTGCCCATGTGAATATATTAATTCTAAATTAACATATCTTTTCAAATCAAACCTCTATTATATTTCCAAAATATAATCTTTAATAGTATTCACATAAAATACAATTAATCAGCAAATTCAATTAATAATTCCAAATCATTAATTGAGCCACAAATTATTATAATTAATTCCAAATCAATTATAATCCATCAATCACAATTAATTCTAAATTAATTGTGATTCCATCTTCAAGCATATTCGGATAAGCTGAATCACCACATAGTGTGACCCATAGGGCCTCATTGTATTAAGCAAGTCCTAGACTAGGCAAAATGGATTTCCTAGACGGTTCCATATTCAATATTAATACATGAGGACGTTTGAGAGGTTTCTCAAAGCAAACCCTTTCGTTGTGAAGTCTGTTGCGCTCAACGCGGCGATGGTAACGTCCCTTCATCTGACTGACATGAATGCATCTAGGATCGATGAAGTGTCTATCCGAATAATACATCCACGAGCGTCTTCAGTGAGTTGCTTGGTGAATCCAATATCTATTATGACTATCATAATAATATTGATACGCTGGCCAGCGGTTTTACCAATTACAACTATGAACGACTATGAGCAGTGCTTTCCTGTGCTACACATGAGATATGAATCCTTCACAGAATCACTTATCATACCCATTTGTATGTAGCCATAATCCTGGATCGTGTCTTGGGTCAACTGCTTATTCAGAGCTGACATCGACGGGTCCACCAAGGATATGGGGCAACAAATGTGATGATAAAGTCTTGTAAGTCCAAAGGACGACTGGCATCACTTCGACAACTTTCCGGTTCCCATAGACACTTCGGTGTAGAGTATACATCGATGGGAGTTTCCGGTGGGTACTTCCATTGTTCGGTAATCACCCTTCGAACAACTTTGCGGGGTTATGGGAACGTTTCTTGATTGTCCAACAATCCGTTCCGTGGCCGTGGGATCGCCTCACACTTGTTCTAACAAGTATAACCTCCACGCATACTAGTCTCAGCTGGTTCATTCAGACCCCTACATCCGAGATGAACCTCGACTAGGGAGAGTTTGGGATAGACGATAACTCACATAGATCCCACTATCTGTGTGATCGGTCATCTATCCGAGGGGACATGTTTAATATCAATACAGACAGGAATAGACATATGACATGTTGTATGCCTGGTGTAATATAAATATGAAAGCGATACTCAATAGTCAAACCACAAACATATATTATATTACATTGACCTGTGTAATAGTACATATATGCCGTTAATAAGGGCTGCATGCCCTTAATAAAGACTGTCTCTAGGACATATACACTATCAATCTCCCACTTGGACTAGAGCCAGTCACCTTTATGTTTAATACCTAGATTAGCATAATGTCTTAACTGGGCATCCACTGATAAGACCTTGGTGAAAGGATCTGCCACGTTGTCCGTGGTTGAGACACGTTCTATACTAACTTCTCCTCTATCAATAATCTCACGTATAACGTGATACTTTCTAAGTACGTGTTTGTTCTTGTTTGTAGATCTAGGCTCCTTGGCTTGAGCGACGGCGCCCGTTCGTCATAATAAATCGTTATTGGACTAGGAGCAGGAACAACCCTCAATTCGTTCAAGAACTCTGAAATCCAGACAGCTTCTTTCGATGCTTCTAATGCAGCAATGTACTCGGCTTCTGTGGATGAGTCAGCAATCGTGGCTTGCTTAGAACTCTTCCAACAGATAGCTCCTCCGTTCAATTTGAATACGTATCCTGTTTGTGACTTAAAGTCATCAGGATCTGATTCAAATCCAGCGTCGACATACCCAGACATCTTTAATTCTGGTTCTCCACCAAACACCAAGAACATCTCTTTAGTTCGTCGAAGGTACTTAAGAATGTTCTTTACAGCAGTCCAGTGAGGTACTCCTGGATTCTGTTGGTGTCGACAAGTGACACTAAGCGCATATGCCACATCGGGCCTTGTGCAATTCATTGCATACATTATAGACCCTACTGCCGAAGCATAGGGCACACGACTCATTGCCTTTCTTTCTTCATCAGTTTTAGGACTATCCTTAACTGATAACACGATCCCATGCCTAGCTGGGAGAAAGCCTCTCTTTGAGTCGTCGATCTTATAACGCTTCAGTATTTTGTCGATGTAGGTGGACTATGTCAATCCTAACATCCTCTTGGATCTATCTCTATAGATCTTTATCCCTAGGATGTAGTTCGCTTCACCCAAGTCCTTCACTGAGAAGGTACTTGATAACCAAACTTTAGTCTCTTCTAGCATAGAGACATTGTTTCCTATGAACAAAATGTCATCAACATAAATGATCATGAAAACGACTCCCTTGTCGCTGTGCCTAGTGTAGACACAGGGATCTTCTACGCTTCTGACGAAGTCAAACGATTTGACAACTTCATCAAAGCGGATATTCCAGCTCCTAGATGCTTGCTTTAGCCCATAGATGGATCTCTGTAATTTGCATACAGCAGTTGGCCTGGTTTTACTAATAAAACCTTCCAGTTGTACCATATAGACCTCTTCCTCAAGGTTACCATTGAGGAAGGCAGTCTTTACATCCATCTGCCAGATCTCATAATCATAGAAGGCAGCTATCGCAAGTAGAATTCGAATAGACTTCAACTTTGCTACTGGTGAAAAGGTTTCATCGTAATCGATGCCATACCTTTGCGTGTAGCCTTTCGTCACAAGTCTAGCCTTGTGCGTTTGTACCTTGCCTTCGGCAGCTGTCTTTCATTTAAAGACCCATTTGCACCCAATAGGTATAACCCCTTGGGGCAAGTCTACCAAGCTCCAAACTTGGTTCAGATACATGGAGTCCATTTCCAATTCCATGGCCTCTTGCCATTTGTCTGAGTCAATATCATTTATTGCCTCTTTGTAGGTCTCGGGATCTTCCCGATCTGATAAGCCAACATCAAGTTCACTGATGTCTTCTATCATAAGGCTTTGCTTCTGAGGTCCTTTTGGGATCCTCTTCGACCTACGGAGCTCGACTGGTGCTTCTGTCGGCGTTTCTGGTGCTTTTCTTTTCTGGCTTCGTGTAACACGAACATTATCAGTAGGCACTGATGCAGCCGGTCGCGCGCTGCGACCCTGTTCCCTAGCGGGAGGCTGCTCTTGTGCAACTTGTTGCACAGGTTGATTGACAACGGGTTCTATTGGTGTGGTTTCAACTGTTGATCTAATCACAGGACTCCCACTGACTATGACATGCCTAGCAAGTGTCATATCATTACCATTGTCTGCTTCGAAAGCTCCCACTGAACTTGAGTCCAAATCAGAAGATTTAGAGAACTCATGTTCGCGCGTGTCAAAATCTTGAATTTCTTCAAGTTCTATCATATCATCTAACCTCTCTTCTTCAAGGTATTCTGCTTCTAAAAACTTGACGTTTCTAGATACTATCACCTTGTGATCTTCAGCATGATAGAATTCATAGTCTCTCGTCTGACGAGGATAGCCTATGAAATATACTTTGACACCCTTGGCATCTAACTTATCAGTGAGCAACAATTTGGCTATCGCAAGACAGCCCCAAGGTCTAAGATAGCCCAGTGAGGGCTTCTTTCCTTTCCATAACTCATAAGGAGTTTTCTCCACTGATTTAGATGGTACACGGTTCAGAATGTAGATTGCAGTTTGTAGCGCATATCCCCATAGATATTTAGGAAGATTCGAGGATCCAATCATTGATCTCACCATGTCTAACAGGGTTCGATTCCTTCTCTCAGACACACCATTTAATTGTGGTGTTCCAAGAGTGGTCCATTGCGATTGAATTCCATTCTCCTTCAAGTAGTCGATAAATTCTTCACTAAGGTATTCACCTCCTCGATCTGATCGAAGAGTGACTATCCTTAGGTTCAATTCATTCTCGACCTCATTCCTAAACTCCTTGAATTTCCCAAAGGTCTCAGATTTATTCCTCATAAGATAAATATATCCATACCTTGAGAAATCGTCAGTAAAGGTAACGAAGTAAGGATAACCTCCACGTGCTTGGACTTTAAAAGGTCCACATACATCGGTATGTATGAGCTCTAAGCAGCGAGTGGCACGAACACCTTGTCCAACAAAGGGTTTGTTCGTCATCTTACCCTTAACACATGATTCGCATGTACCATATGATTCAAAATCAAATGGTTCTAAGTAGTCCAACTTCCTTAGTCTTTGAATCTGTGTTTCATTGATATGGCCTAGCCGACAATGCCATAGATAAGATGGATTATTCTTCCTACTTGAACACGGTTGCTTGTTATGTATTTGAAATAAAGGTAGACTACTTTGCAAAATATATAAACCATTCACTAAGCGAGCTTTTCCATAATACTGGTCATTTAACGAAAAATAACAAGTATTATTAGCAAATCGAAAGGAAAAACCCAAATTGTCCAACAATGGAATGGAAATAATATTTCTGACAATGGATGGAACAAAATAAACGTTATCAAGTTCTAAACATTGTTCTGAAGGTAAATCTATCTTGCAGCGTCCAACGCGTTTGGCTTCAACTGGATTGTCGTTCCCAACATGCAAGCCGATTTCACCTTGCTTGACTAGCCTGTGATCAATTAGCCCCTGCACATTATTACAAATGTGTGAGCCACAGGCTGTATCTAATACCCAACCATTGGAGTCAAAAGTAGTCATGTTCATTTCAATAACAAACATACTTGAGCTAGAAGCCGGCGGCTTCTTAGCTTGATCTGCCCTTAGCTTAGGGCAATCTTTCTTCCAATGCCCTTTCTGTTTACAGAAAAGACATTCATTTGTGCGTACCATTCCGCTCCTCTTGAACTTCCTTTTCTGGTTCAGACGCTTAGGCTTATCACTCGAAGTGTTAACCTTGGCTCCCGACTTTCCCTTACCCTTAGCACCTTTATTTCTCGGGTTTGGGTTAGACGGTTGCCCAACATACATGATCAACTTTATCTTCTTAGGAAGAGTTTGATCATATGTCTTCAGCAGATTATGGAGTTCGGGCAGTGTAACGTCCTTCGCATTCATCGTGTAGTTAATGATGAACTGCGAATACGAACTCGTCAATGATTGAAGGACAAAGATCACCATGATCTTATTCTCCATCTTGACACCGGCATCGGAAAGATTCTCAAAGAGACCAATCATTTTGAGAACATGTTCAGACATGTTCCCTCCTTCATTGAGCTTGCATCTGTGTATCTCTTTGATCAAATCAAATTCAACACTTCTAGTTGTCGTCTTAAAGAGCGACTAAAGATGCTTCAACATCTCATACGGCAACATGCTTTCATGTTGCCTCTGCAGCTCATTGCTCATTGCCGCCAGCATACTACACTGCGCGGATCTAGCATCCTCATGATGCTTATCAGACTTTGCCTTGTTGGCTTGATTCCAAGCAGCAACCTGATCGGCAGTCTGATTCTCGGGACACACGGGAATGACCTCGTCCAAGACGTACTCAATCTTTTCGTACCTCAGCACCAAACGAATATTCCTGATCCAATCTAGGAAGTTTGGTCCGGTCAAAATTTGCTTCTCTAAGACAGCACAGAGCGAGATACTCGCCATTTTGGTTTTCCTAAGGATAAATAGTATAGACCGAAAATAATAAATCAACTATTGAAATACTATTTCTAAATACAAAGTCAACATAACTAAACAACAAGGTCCTTTAGATGTTTAGCTCCCACTATTTTCACATATGATTGCCCCCCAAAACAAACATACGGGTAATGTCCAACAAGTTACCGTAGTGGCCAAGATCCAAATCCATATTATGCTATACTCCAACGGGGGCTGGTCGGATAGCATAATATGACCGGTAGGACTATCCAATTGCGTCACGCAACTCTTGGGTGTTAAATCTAATTTAACCCGATGCTCTACATATTGTACCTATCGAGGTCTCTAGATACAATATGCAGTAAGTTATAACCATAGGCTTACTCTAATCTGACGATCACTGCGAGTCTGCAAGACGAGGTCGCCAATACAGGAAAACGCAATGAAAGTTCAGAATTAAAGCACCCCATGGAAAGCATCTCAGAAACATATATATATACATATTTCTGCACTTATATTGGTTGGGGCTTGTAGCTTGAGGGTTATTATCAGTCATCTACAAACAGATAAGGGCGCCGCCTACCCATCATGCATGAGCGGTCTACACGTAATGGATGCCGCCTATCCATTCTAGTTCTAAACGCGGTCAAGCACATAATGGGCGCCGCCTACCCATACATAAAAATATGCGGTCCGACAAATAAGAGGGCGCCGCCTACCCTCGCATGCATAGCGGTCGAACGAAAAGTAAATACGTGGTATTTAACAATAGCATATTGAGCATACAAACAAATAGTAGCCTATGTGGATGCCAAATGACTTCATAATTTCATTGTGAAAATTATAATCCCATACTTATAATCTCTATGAAAAATTGAAAATTTGGACTAGATTGAAAAATTCGAAAATTCTATTGACCAGGTAGCAATTTTCAAAAACCCGAAGGACTCAATTGTAATTTTCGAAACCTTGGAGGTGTCAAATTTAAAATTCAAAAGTAGAATGACTTATTTGTAATAAACAATAAATTGATAAATCATAAATAAGCCCCTTAACTTTATACTAATTAAATTTAACCCCTCTAGTTATCAATAATTACAATTAAATCATATTTATATTCCAAATATAAAATTCAATCCTCAAAATTTCCAAAATTCAATTTTGGGTACAACCCGAAAAATATATATATATATATTATATACGGGGACGGGACCGAGTCCCGTCCACTAGAGTGCCTGCGGCCGCAGGCGCCCAATCCTGAAAATTTCCAAAATTCGATTTTGGGTCCAACCCGAAAAATATATATATATATTATATACGGGGACGAGACCGAGTCCCGTCCCCTAGAGTGCCTGCGGCCGTAGGCGCCCGGCGCCTGCGGCATGCAGTCACGGGCGCCTGCGGTAAATATATATATATAAAAAATTATTTTTTTTTTTGAAAAATATAAATTCTATATTTATATAAAAACAAAACCTTTGAAAATCGAATTAATCATATAATCAATTGCATCCACATAAACTACAAAAACACATAACATATATACGTATATTCATAATCAATTAACCTGGCTCTGATACCACTGTAAGAAAATATGGTCAGAGTTACGCCTAGGGTACGCAGCGGAATTTCAAAATTTTCTTAACATGCAGGTTATTTGATCATGTATATAGCGTATATATTAAACACATTAATCAGAAGACTTACAATACTCCAAAAGCAAGCACAGGTACCAAGTCTTCGTAATAGTCCGGTGAATCTTCTCCTTCGTCGAAGTCGAAGATATCTGCAAGACAATAAAACTTAGTTTCCAGCTCCTTGAACCTCAACCTTGGTATCCACGGATGAACAGCTTATCGGAAAGAATGCTAGGATATTCTTTGTGTGGCCAAGAAGATGGGGCGGCGTTTTCCTCAGTTAGGGTGGCGCGCGCGTGGCTAGTATGAGGTAGGGGAGAGCTTTTTATTTTCTCTAAGAAAACTGGTAGAAAGTATGATCTTGAATCAACTATGTTCAACTATAAATTCAACCATGATAAAAGCTCTCTAATAGTCTACTATATATAGTAGCCAATAGAAGCCTAATGAATAATCAATTAGACTTCATAAAGGAATAAGAATCTAATTCTTATCGCACTAGGAAACCAACTCAAGTCTAGATTCATTCCCAATCAAATTAAAACTCAATCAGGAAAATCTAACTTATCCCTGGACTTCTAATAGAGGAAGGAGTCGAACTCCTTCCCCTACTGCTGCTGCGCGCGTGCGCGTCCAAGGGGGTCTAGGTGGGTCCCGATTTTGGGACCCACTTATAATTCTAAGGCAATTCAAACTCCAAGTAGATTTTGCCCATGTGCATATATTAATTCTAAATTAACATATCCTTTCAAATCAAACCTCTATTATATTTCCAAAATATAATATTTAATTGTATTCACATAAAATAAAATTAATCAGCCAATTCAATTAATAATTCCAAATCATTAATTGAGCCACAAATTATTATAATTAATTCCAGATCAATTCTAATCCATCAATCACAATTAATTCTAAATTAATTGCGATTCCATCTTCAAGGATATTCGGATAAGCTGAATCACCACATAGTGTGACCCATAGGGCCTCATTGTATTAAGCAAGTCCTAGACTAGGCAAAATGGAATTCCTAGACGGTTCCATTTGCAATATTAATACATGAGGACGTTTGAGAGGTTTCTCAAAGCAAACCCTTTCGTTGTGAAGTCTGTTGCGCTCAACGCGGCGATGGTAACGTTCCTTCATCTGACTGACTCGAATGCATCTAGGATCGATGAAGTGTCTATCCCAATAATACATCCACGGGCGTCTTCAGTGAGTTGGTTGGTGAATCCAATATCTATTATGACTATCATAATAATATTGATACGCTGGCTAGCGGTTTTACCAATCACAACTATGAACGACTATGAGTAGTGCTCTCCTGTGCTACACATGAGAGATGCATCCTTCACAGAATCACTTATCATCCCTATTTGTATGTAGCCATAATCTTGGATCGTGTCTTGGGTCAACTGCTTATTCAGAGCTGACATCGACGGGTCCACCAAGGATATGGGGCAACAAATGTGATGATAAAGTCCTGTAAGTCCAAAGGACGACTGGCATCACTTCGACAACTTTCCGGTTCCCATAGACACTTCGGTGTAGAGTATACATCGATGGGAGTTTCCGGTGGGTACATCCATTGTTCGGTAATCACCCTTCGAACAACTATGCGGAGTTATGGGAACGTTTCTTGATTGTCCAACAATCCGTTCCGTGGCCGTGGGATCGGCTCACACTTGCTCTAACAAGTATAACCTCCACGCATACTAGTCTCAGCTGGTTCATTCAGACCCCTACATCCGAGATGAACCTCGACTGGGGAGACTTTTGGGATAGATGATAACTCACATAGCTCCCATTATCTGTGTGATCGGTCATCTATCCGAGGGGACATGTTTAATATCAATACAGACAGGAATAGAGATATGACATGTTGTATGCTTGGTGTAATATAAATATGAAAGCGATACTTAATAGTCAAACAACAAACATATATTATATTATGTTGACCTGTGTAATAGTACATATATGCCCTTAATAAGGGATGCATGCCCTTAATAAAGACTGTCTCTAGGACATATACACTATCATAAACTGCCGTGGGCCACTTGCCATCAACATTCTTCTTGGACAGCCCGGGCCTCCTACATAGAATCTCCAACTCTTCCCTGGACTTAACCGTGTCCTTTTTTTTTGTTGGGAATTTCACAAATGGTGTTGAAGCAGTTCTCAAAATACGTTCTTCTTAATATGCATGACATCCAAGATATGACGTATGCGAAGACTACTCCAATAAGGCAAGTCCCATAGGATGTTTCTCTTTTTCCATCCATATTCGCTTTTGATCTTCTCGTTATGCTTTTCCCACCCAACCTTTGTTACTTTCTTGTACCCCAAGTGTTCTATAATAGCAAATTGATGTGCACTTGTTAGTTCTTTAGGGGCCTTCTTCACCACCACTTTGTTCTTAAGAAACTGAGTCTTGTTCTTTCTGAACGGGTGCTCATCGTCTAGAAACCTGCGATGACAATCAAACCAATATTTCTTCCTACTCTTTGGCAGATAGTGTGAATCAACATCATCCAAACAATATGGACATGCCTTGAATCCGGATGTTTTCCTTCCAGACAACATGGAGTATGCTGGGAAATCACTGATGTTCCAGAGTAGTGCTGCTCTCAAAGTAAAGTTCGTCTTTGTTGAGACATCGTATGCTGGGATACCATCCTCCCATAACTCTATAAGCTCCTTCATCAATTGCTGCAAGAAGACATCCAACTTCTGTCCTGGATCATCCGGCCCTGGAACTAGCATAGTCAAGAACATGAATGGTTCTTTCAAACAGTCACCAGGAGGCAAGTCGTGAGGTGTAAGCATCGATGGCCAGCACGAATACTTCCGTTCACTCCCAAATGGGTTGAAACCATCATTAATAAGTCCCAACCTTACATTTGTAGACTGGGCTGTGATGAACGAGATTGTCAAACTCGAACAATCAAATAAATTTTTTGAAAGCCAAAGGGCAACTCACAACTACACAAAACAAGTAGTGTAGAGGTAAGATGACCTCGAGTGTCGATCTCTAGGGACTAAACTATCTTTAACTAAATAACTATATATAATTTCAGAAAACAAATTTATCTCTAACTTAACTTAACAATATATGGAGAAAGCTGGTGATAGTATGCTCGTTCTAAGCATCAAGTTCTAATTATGCATGAAAGTCCAACTCGTACTGCCTTAAAAGTAATTCGATTTACAAACACCAAAGATAGATTTGTAGACGTGTATTTTGAAAGCTTCCTATCTATACTAATACTTGGCTAAGGTTGTCAGTCTTAGTTCAAGAAATACTTGCAAATTATATATAATTGAATCGATGATCTTGAATTGTCCTAGTGTTTCTAACACCTTTCTACAAAGATATATGACTTAGTCGGATCAAAGAATCGAATTAAGATAATTAAACAAGTAAGAGACTCAGAAACTCAACCATGCATAATACGAACCCTAGCTACTAATTCTCATACTATCACCAACTAGATGCTTAGCTACTCATATCAATAACACAATCAACAATCGTAATTGAAGCAATAATGAAAGAAAACATTTTTAATTGAAAGATAAATAGCAGAATTGTGAGATACAAGGTTGCCACCAAAGGTTGTCAATCTTCGGTGAATGGCTAGAACTCACAAAGATCTAGCAAGGTGAGAAAATTCGGTGTCCAAATCTCTCCTCTAGCTCCAAAATCGCTAAGTTACAAAGATTCTAAGAGAAAATACCCCCAGAACAAGCTCTAGGGTTTATGTCTGGAAAAATATGAAAAGAGATATGAAAATTCACAGATTTTGGGATATATATATAGAGCTGTCGGAAGCTCCGCGGCACACCGCCCTGTACGCGGCGGTCCGCCGCGCACGCGGTGATGCGTCCCGCACGGGCAGAACGCGGCCCGTGCGGAATTCCTCCTTTGGATCCTCGAATTCGGCCCCTTGCACGGTTTTGAGCTCCGAAACTTGATCTCTTGGCCTTGAAACTCGTCCCGGTACTCCTTGACACACCACGGGTGATCTCGTTGCACCAAAACATCATTGTTTCGCCATGAATTACATCCAAAAATGCGATTTCCACCTAAAACCTGAAAAAGAACAAAAGAAATGGAAACGTGACACTATTCTAACAAAATGCACTAAAATGCATGCAAGATGATAGCTAAATTGGTGAAAAAAGACTCGAATGATAGTGTAAAAAACACTATCATCAGGCTGCAAACTGTGGATATTTCACATCAAACTCTTTCCATGCCGGCGAGTCCGATGGGTGACCCATCTTACCCTCTTGGTCTGCTGCGACTACTCTCTCCTTGTGCCAACGCATCATATTTGCACATGCTTCTTATGCATACAACCTCTTCAGATAAGGACCTATAGGGAAGTACCACTCTTTTTTGTGGGAGAGATTCTTCTCCTGTCGTTTCATTGCAGCGCCCTCCTTGTAACGACTATACAGCTCCTTCCCACAATGTTTACAGTTCAACAGAACTTCATCCTCCCCCCAATAGATCATACACATACCCGGGCAACAATCTATTTTCTCCATAGGCAATCCCTCACCTTCATCTTCTTCTGCGCTTGGTAATAGTTTGTTGGAACTAGGCTTCCTTCAAGCGCAATATCCGTGATCAAACTCAACCAATCGTTGCAGCTGCTTTCTGAATTCCCACAATCCTCCTTGTTGCTCATAATTTGAGACAAGCAGGACAATTCATTCATCCTGCACCCCGGGTAGAGTGGCATTTTGGACGCTTCCAACAAGTCAAAGAACTGTTGCGCCTAAGCATTCGGAGGCTCTTCATTAACAACACCCTCCATAAAATCATGACCCGCAGCGTTACGGACCATCTCCCCCATTCGATTCCCTATGGAATCATCATAAGTAGAGGCACCTGTTGGAGTTCTACTCTCCTAAAATTGTTGCTGCATTTTTCTACGCTTCCCCAACAACTGCGTATAATCCCCAACGTAGGAAATGCCACACCATGATGATTCCACACCTCATCTTTAGACACAAAACCATCACGCTTCAAATGGTGTATAACCATTGTAGAGGGTAAGAACTTACTGTTCCTACATTTCTTATGGTTGCAAGGACACTTCATCATCCCACTGCTCAAAAACTCAGGTTTTGACAATGAAAATTCGACAAATGCATTGACCCCTTCTACAAACGTAGGCAAAAGTATCCCATCTGCAATCCTACTGTACATCCAAGTACGATCGGGATTCATAATTGAATGCTAAACCTGACCAATGGAAGTTTAGTACATTGCAGATAACGTATTTTTTCACCAAGTACTCATTTTATTTATCAATTTGTTACATTGCATTATACACCCAATATTTCTGAATTATAAGTAAAAATACTCATAATATCTTCTCATTTTCATTTATCAATGAGTTATTTCCTTCATACTTATACTTTTTTTAAACAATAATTACCTATATTTATCTATATTTCCATTATACTTATACAGTTTTCATTATAATAACTACTTACAATACACTATAATTATGTACCTATATTTACCTATATTTCCATTATACTTATGCAATTTTTATTATAATAACTACTTACAATACACTATAATTACCTATATTTATCTATTTCCATTATACTTATACAATTTTCATTTTAATAACTACTTACAATACACTATAATCGAATATAATTGAACAAAACTAAACTAATTGAACATAATCGAACAAAACTATTTTACAATACACTACATCCCAATTGAACACTACATAATCGAACCCAATTCAAATTCCAAACATAATCGAACCCACTACATCCCAAATGAACAATACTAACATCAAAACTAGCTAGTAAACAATAAATAACTTCAAGATTGAAAAATACCAAATTTACAAAAGTTAGGTTTAGAGATTAGTAACTACGATTGAGGAATAAATAGTCGAACCCACTTCAAATTGAACGTCCCACCACGTTCCTTGATGAATTAGCTTCGATTTGACACCAAGATTGGATGAAATGGTGGAGTATAATGGAAGATTGGAATTGGAGAGAAGAATGGAGAGAAGAAGAGGAGAAGAAATGTTAATGGTTGTTTCTTCTCCTCTGTCCCGTATAAACAGAGGAGCAGCGACATCCGTCGCTACCCAACGACGGATGACGTCATCTGTCACAGTATTTTTTTTAATTTTTTTTTTGGTCAACCTTGACCAGAGACGGATGAGTCATCCGTCGCTGTATAGAGACAGATGACGTCATCCATATCTATATGTTGCGACGGATGAGCTCACGCGCCCTAAGGGTTTAGGGACGCGCTCTGCAACAAATTCGTCTCATCCGTCGCTCAACGACCGATCCGTCTCTATTCCTAGTGACGGATCGATCCGTCGCTATTTTCCGTCACTGTACGCCAGAATTCTTGTAGTGGAGTCCATGATGTTCCCATAACTGCGCATAGTTGTTCGAGGAGAATATCCGAACAATGGAAATACTCACCGGAGCTCCCATCGATGTGTACTCTACACTGAGGTGTCTATGGGAACCGAAGTTTTGGAAGTGATACCATTCGTCCTTGGACTCTTAGGACTTTGCCATCACATTTGTTGCGCCTTGTTCTTTGGTTGAAACCAATGCTTACACCTTGAAACACGCGGTAGATACGTTCCTTCTTGGAACTTGACAATATTACAAATGTGGATGGTAGTAGATCTCTGGAGAGGATTCCTCTCTCATGTGTAGCATTGGAGAGCACTGCTCATAGTCGTCATAGTTGTGTTGGTAAAGTCATTGGCCAATGCATGGATATATTATGATAGTCATAGATATATTCATCAAACCAAACAACTACTTGAGGCGCCATGAGTGTATTATTGGGATAGAAACATCATCGATTCTAGATGCATTTGAGTCAGTGAGATGAAAGGACCTTACCATCGCCGCATTGAATGCAACAGGCTTCCCCAACGAAAGGTGGTTTTGAGGTTTCCCTCAAACGTCCTCATGTATTAATATTGCAAGTGGAATCATCTGAGAATTTTGCGACGCCTAGCCGTCTTGTCTAGCTTTAATACACATTGAGGCCCTATGGGTCACACTACACGGTGGACTCGCTTGTTAAGATTATTATAGGAAGAATTATAATTAATTGGATTATATATATATATATATATATATATATATATATATATATATATATATATATATGTTACTTGTATTTTGAGAATACAATAATGGATTATTTGAAAGGATATATTAATTAGATTAATATATGCACTTGGGCAAAATTTAAATTGAATTTAAATATCCCAACTTCCCAACTTGCATGTAGGCCCAAAGGTGGGCCCACATACTCCCTCCATCGGCCGTGTGGCGTAATTGTGCTAATATTAAAACTCATTAGTTTCAGAATTACAGTTTAGGCCAAAATGAGTGATTTGGGTGTTGACTGTGATAATATTACAATTTTGCCACTGGCTCTAAGTTTGCAATCTAAACAAGGACTTAACCTCACAAATTCTTTTTACCTTTACTCATCTTCTTTACCAAGCTCATTTACACCTCTTTTGAAACCGTACGCCCTTCGTCGTCCCCTGTTCCGCCATTCTCTTCCCTCCACCATTGTCGTTTATTTGACCACCAAAATGACCCCGTTTGGCGGCCATTGAACTCGCCGTGTTTTGCTTGTGGAGAATTGCGCGAACTGGGAGTTTTGCGGTGTGTTGCAACGACGAGATAGGATTTATCAAAGTAGACTATAAAAGGTACGTTTTGTGGTGGAAAACCTGAATTTTGGTTGTCCTTGTTCATGTTTTTGACAGAATTTTAGTATAGAAAAGTTGTAGGATTACTTTTCAATAAACCCTAATCGTTGAGTTATATAATCTGTTTTGTTCTGTTTCTTTTTTTTTTTTTTTAATTTTTGTTATATCCCATGACAGGGGTACAAGATGAGGTTTAATATAATGGTACACTTAGACAAAGAATGGGAAACGATCGAAAGCGTGGACTCCAACAAGTATAAATATTGGCAGTTCTTGCGTGATGTGAGGCCAGTTGTTGGAAAGAAGTGTCTTGCTGGTATGTCTATGTTTCTTGAGGCTAGACTGGAGAGTTCTGGTAAGATGATTGAAATTTCTGGTGATAGAGGATTTAAGGAAATGTGTTCTAATAATACGAAGTACAAGGAGGTAGAGTTACATGTGAATTTTTTTGTTGATGCTATGCCCCTGAATATCTTAGACTGTAATGGAAATGTGTTAGATAAGGATAGTGTTAATGTGCCTGCTCCTACTGTTATTGATGATGATATTGATCAGGGTGAGAAGAATTATGTGCCTAATGTAACTGTAACTATCCCCCTGGAAGAAGTAGAAATTACAGGAAAAAGAAAATGCAAAGCTGGTCCATCACCACCTAGACCAAAAAGAACTCCCGCTGAACCAATCTTTGTTGACTTGATAGATGAGCCTATTGATGATGATACCACTGAGCCACCACAAGAAATCACTGAACCACTTAATGAAACCACTGAAACACCACAAGTGGAAGAGTGTTTTTTGGGGACAAAAATGATGCTAGGAAGGGTATAAATAGATGTAACTAACTTCCAACGGCTAGTTTTTTAAAAAACTAAAGGTAACATTTTAATTTCAAACTAGTTATTTTTTGTTTTACTTCAATTACATTTTAGTCCACACGTGCCTTCCACATGACAAGAAATTACTGCGCAGTAAACTGAAGGTGTTTTGTGGTGCAAAAATCCAATATTGGAACAGTGATTTGAATTGGTTTGGTCAACATTTTGGCCTAAAATGTAATTGTGACAAGAAATTACTACGCATTAAACTGAAGGTGTTTGGCGGCGCAAAAATCCAATATTGGAACAGTGATTTGAATTGGTTTGGTCAACATTTTGGCCTAAAATGTAATTGTGAAACTGAGAAGTATCATTTTGTTATTAGGAACGCTAAAAAGGGAACTAAAAGAAATGGACCCTTTGTAGAGGAGTTGCACAAAGTCTTCTTAGTAAAGAAATTGAAGTAGAATATACTCCTTCCATCCTAAGGCAATTGTACCATTTTAACTTACTCTTAAATTATAATGACAAAATAGTTACCAAAATTATGTTATGAAACTTTACATCATAAATTTCAAATATTTTGTAAAATATTTTAACTACCATTATAGTTTAAGAGTAAATTGTGGTCTAACATTAAAATTGTTGACCGTGAAAAGTAAAAATGGTACAACTACTTTTGGACGGAGGGAGTATATACTAGTCATTCATTTTTCAGATTGTTTACGTTTGGTTTTGCAACGGGTTTTTAGGAGGCTGGTATAAGTAGTATCTATATATACATTAAAAGAGGATTCTTACTTGAATCCTCACATACGTCAAGTAAGCCCTAATTCCAATTGATAATTTCTCCATTTCATATAAGGAAAGTTTGCATCCCAACCACACTTCCATCATGAACCTTCAGTTAAAAAATAAAATCCGTAGAAGTAGGGAGTCAAACTCTGCACAGTTGAAACAAATCCTTTCACTTTTACCATTAGGCTACATTTGGTTTTGTAACACATTGTCTACAACCAACTAATTAAACGATAGAATCTATATATAACATTAATTAACCACCAGTTACACATGTTTTGAATGGGCGTACCTAATTATAATAGAGAAGGAACTGGGTTGACTAATAATTTGTTTACCCGAGTTAGTTTAGATGTTGTGGTTGAGACTTGAGAAGTTCAAGCTTAGAGTTAAGTATATTTCAGGGTCATAATAATGTATGAAAATCGTATGGACCAATTTATAATTAATTAGAAGTTAAGGGGTTGAAATAATATTTAAATACATTTGGTGAGTAAAATAGAAGTTCCAAAAAGATTAGAGGATGGAGTGTAATTAACCAAAGTCAGGGTTCAAAATATATTTATATATTTTGGACCGACAAGCTTTCCCATTTCATTTTGTTGACATTTTTCTTCTCCTTTTGACTTTATATTAATCTTAAATCATATTGAAAATGTGATTTATAAAGTTATATTGTGAAAATATAATTTTACTATATAACTTCGTAAATTATATTTTCGATATGATTTAGTATTAATATGTGGCCAAATGGAGAAAAACAATTAACAAATATAAAATGAAAAACTTGATGATATACGGGGGAGTAGTTATCTAAATCTCATAGGGTTGAAATTGAAGGATCAAAATTGAGATCAAATCTGAGAGGGTATGATTCCGTGATTGGAGACTTATATGAATTCATGATTTAAAGAGGAGTACCTGAACATGGGAAACACTAAAATCCAATCTATAATGAGAAAGAATGAGGGAGACAAATTCACACTGCGGAACCTATTTGTTGCTCAAACAACCCCTATTCCTTGAATTCATGACTCAAAACTGAAATCAAATTTGAAATTTTCAAAATCCTACGATGATCTATATATACACAGAATGATGGACATTTGGATGTAAAATTCATTTAAATACGAATGATAACAAATAAGATATGAATACACGAACTTACGTGTCAAAATTAATAGAACTAAATGGATTTGTTGATAGCTAAATTTAGATCGTACGAGCTATACATGTGACACCATGGACTCTTCGAGATACAGGGCAATGCTCCTCCTAATAAAGGATCATGAGCAAACAGACTAATCGGAGATCGGAAATTTGACAATGTTTGTATCGTAAACAGAATTCGTGAAGGATTTGAACAAGATACATGTTAGTAATTTGTCATATACTTAATTCTCGATTATGGTTATAAGAATTTGATTTAATGTATATAATTTCATCATAATAGTACTTTTTTTTATTATTGTTGATGCAGTCTAGAGGATCACCTCATGAGGTGGAAAATAAAAAGGAATTTGTTGAGTGGTTGTTACATGTGGGAATTCGTGTTGAAGGGGAACCGAATGACGACGAGGTTGATGATTTCAAATTTCCAGGTGATGTACTCATTCATAATGCTCTTGATCCCATAGAAACAATAGTGAATAGTATATATCGTCCACTAGCTATTGGATCATGTTCGAAATGGAGTAAAGAACTATAATTACACAGACAACCGAGATTGTTGAACAAATCAATGATTATGTGATGTCATTATTATCAGGAAATGTCAAAATATATAAATTCTGACAGCATATGTCACGTTGAGGAGGACATTATCAATCGAAAGAAAGTTTACTCGGTTGAATTCATGAATACAATAACATTGGCTCGAGTAACAAACCATATCATTCGTTTGAAAGTTGGTTGCCCAGTTATGCTCTTGCGAAATATCGATACGCCTACCAAACTCTATAATGGCACTCGATTGATTGTAACTTCTTCACTTGGTGAGAAGATTATAGAGGCAAGGACCATATATGAGAAGAATATTGGAAATAGCTTTTGTCACAGTCTAACCATACAATATGTGTCAATTAGAATAAAAAGGTACAATTTGGATGTATGTTCAATACTTCCCAAACATGCCCTTAGCTATTTTAAATTTTCTTTGATTGTAACTTCTTCACTTGGTTTCGTCACAGCCTGACCATACAATATGTTTCAATTAGAATAAAAAGTACAATTTGGATATATATTCAATACATGCCCTTAGCTATTTTTAATTTTCGTATTTCTTTTTCTATTGATTTCCCTCGTTTCATATTTTTTTATGTTCATCTTCTTCGAAAGCTCCGGTGTCGGAACCCCGGATTCCCGCACTGGAGCATTCCACTCTCCGACTGCGAGCTCCAGTCGCTTAAGCTCCGACTGGAGCTTGCAGCTGTAACATAATTCGATTCCGGTACCGGAGCTTCATATACGAAGAAGATTAAAAAATGAAAAGAAAGAAAAGAAAAGAGAGAAGAAAGATAAGTAAAAATGGAAAAGAAACAAAATATAAAAGAAAAAAATAAAAAGAGAAAAGAAAAATAATGTGTTCGGTCATATTTTGAAATACAAATTTTGTTGGGGATTGATTTACAATGTTTTAGGTCAATTTGTAATTTTAATAAGTTATGTGTTGTTGATTTTGTAAAATAAAAAATATAGGGATTGGATCATGAAGAAGATGGGTTCCCAAGGCAGTTTGTGCAATGGATCATGACCTGTGTAACTACAGTCTCGTATCGATATTCGGTGAATGGGTACCTCACAAGTATTCTTCAAGCCAGACGTGGATTGCGACAGGGAGACCCTGTCTCTCCTATGTTGTTTGTGATTGATGAACGTTTGGATGTCGGGTTTCCAACGAATCAAATAAATTTGTATTTACCCAAAGGCAATTCACAACTACAACGAAAACCATAGTGTAGCAGTAGAATAACCTCGAGTGTCGATCTCTAAGGACTATAACTAGCTTTATCTAATTTAACTTAAGAATATAAATCAACAAACGACTTAGCAAAGGTTTTTCTTAACAGATAATGGAGATTGGTGATAGTATGGCCATTCAAAGCATAGCAGGTTAATAATCATGCATAAATTCCACGGTTTTGCATAGAGATCTTTGATCAATGAGTTGTCCAGTTGTAATTATTCAACACTACGAAGATATAGATTTAGATAGATCAAAAGATCAATGAATTGTCCAATTGTGTTCAGTAATTATTCAACAATACGAAGATAGAGATTTAGATAGATCAAAGAAATAAAGCAATAACTCTAGGTATAATGCGCGATATAGCCATTACCATAATTATTAACCCTTCGCTAAGAAATCACATACTATCACCAACAAGAAGTTTAGTTACTCATAGTTGTCATGCAATCAACAGAATCATACCACGAATGAATGAAAACATGATGAAAGATATATAAAAGGGTCCATTACTTTTTAGGGGTCCATTAGAACATCTAATAACAGAATAGGCCCCATTAGATTTTTTATTACATATTAGGGGTCGAATTTGACCAAACCATCCTTAATTCGCCACTCCAAAATTCAATTTTTCAACCACCAAACAAGCCTTACCAAGTGGCGCCGTTATTGTCACGTGAATAGTGCGTGCGGCCTAAATTGTAATTGAATTTGACAGTAGAAACCTTTAACGTTTTAGTTACCGTTTTGGCCTAAAATGTAATTGATATTTAAAAAAAATGGAGTATTTGTTACCGTTTTATTTCAAAAATACTAGCCGTTATGGCCTAAAATGTAATTGACATTTGAAGCAAAAACTAGCCGTTGGAACTTGTCGCCTATTTATACTCCTCCAACCATCTCATTTGAACAAAAAAAAAAAACACTTACAAACTCTATTATCACCATACTTCCACAATCTGATTTGCAACACCTACATGGTAGATTCCACTTCGAGTACGGTAGGGTGGCGCGGTCGTCCTTTATGTTGTTATCCGAGTTGTCGTAAACGAACCGTTCTTGTTGTTGCGGGGAGTGGAAGAGTGTTTTGGAATTGCAAAACGCATGGTTTCTCTCATTGGGATGATGGTGAAGATGATACTTTTGTGCCACAAATAAGATCAAATAGTAATGCTCATGTGCCAAAATACTACAACAATTCTCATGTGCCAAAATGCAGCAACACTTCTCATGTGCTAAAATGCAGCAACACTACTCATGTCCAAATGAATCCATCGAGAGAGGCTGATGGCATGCACAATGGTAGAAAGGGAGGGCTGCTAGCAGACAACTACAATGTCATACTTGTACTTGTGGCTCTTAATTTACTACTGTTAGCATTGTATATTTTGGTGCAAATTGCAAAAGCTTTCTAGTAGAATAAAAGCGAATGTAATGCAGTCAATAAGTAGTACATTTCCATAAAATAAAAAGTGCATTTCCATGCTTCCAAAACACCAAATGTTGATGTGAATCCAGACAAACAAGATTGGCCATCAAAAGACTAGAAATTCTCATGAAGTAGGAAGTGCAATAGGCAAAGTATAAGCATACACTTTTCAAAATACTAAGCTAACAAACATAGAACAACATTTCAAAGAAGCCAGTATGGATACTCCATTTCTTGAGATTCCTGTGCTGCATTGTTTCTCCTCCCACCTCTTCCCCTTCCCATACCCCTTCCACGGCCACTGCCCCTTCCCCTTCCTCTGCCACCCCTACCAGCTGTACTTGTCTCAGGTTGAGGCTCAGTTTCAGTCTCAACTGTAGGCTCATTGTGTTGCTGCACAGTCCCAAAACAACACCAAAATTACATGTCAAATTACAAGTACATCACCAAAAAAGAAAAAAAAAAAGGAGGAACAATTACATAACACTTACAACATGGACTGGAGAAGCAGGTAGGGCAGATTCTTGTTCTGGAATTTCTGCTTCATTGTTAGCTTGCTCCTACAACACACCCCAAAGTCATCTCAAAACAAGAAAAAACAAAGATGTAATATAATGAACTAGAATGAAGGGTATGAATGCTCTTATAAATATACTCACATTTTTAGGGCACCTCCTATATGTGTGTCCCCTCTGTAAACATGTGGAGCACCTAGGTGCTTTTCTCCTCTTGTGTACTGGTGCTTTTGCTTTCCTTGATGAAGTAGCACCCTCAGAAGGGTGCCTAATTCTCTTGACTGCAGGCCTACCAGGTTGCCTCTTTGCTTCGGGAGGGAAACATTCTTCTTCAGTCAAATCTTGTGGCCAAAAAGGCTGGTCAGGAATAGGATTAAGTGCCATGTCATAAGTCCTTCTATAAGCTGCCTTTGTGTGATTCTCTGATATGAAATCTTCAGCCTGCAACCTCATATATGTAAAGACTGTCCAAGCATGCCTACAAGGTATCCCTGAGACATCCCATCTCCTACAGTCACATGATCTGCTATCAATGTTCACTATGAACTTATAATTATAGTCCTGGATCTCAAAGCATGGCCAAGACTCTGTCACTACACTACACCTCCCACTCTGCTCACCTTGTTCATTCAACTTATCCAATATCCTAGGCATGACTACAGCTGTACACTCTCTCTCCTTCCTCCTCCTTACCACAATCCTCTTCATGATTTGATATCTAAGACCCTCCATGATCTTCAGTACAGAAAACCCCCTCACTGGCTCAATCCAAGAGTTAAAGGATTCACTCACATTGTTTGTGCAATGTTCAATCTTAACACTACAATCAAAAGCATGTCTGACCCAGAACGCAGTTGGTATTTTCACCAAATAATCATATGCAGATGGAGTAGATGCTTTCATCTTGGTCATTGCCTTTAAAACATAGTTAGGAGAAGATATATATAAGCAGGACAGTAATGAAATAAACCAAGTAATGGACCAAGCAACAAGCAAAGCATATATATATATATAAGCATTTAAGTTTAATGCAATGAAAATAAGTACTGAAAATAAGTAAAGTAAGGCTGAAAACTACCTTGGTGAATCCATAAGAAGTGTAGGCTGTTGCAGCTTGCCAGTACAATTTTCTCAATTCTACTCCAGACCATTTAAGTTTAAAATTATCGTAAATGTGCTTGGCACATTTCCTGTTAACCACAGTTGGTGCCAATATTCTTCAGGGCGATATTTTTTGTAAATGGACACCAACCAGGTGGGGCTCGATTCTTCGATAATCTTAATCTCACAAGTATCCCCTTCTCTCAATTTGTTGAATTGTGCAAATTTCTTCCAACCCGCTGTGACACTTGTTGTATTCGTCCGCAGTTTGCATGTAACTTCTCATGACTTTAGTATAGGTGAATGGCTCAATTTGAGTATCTTAGTATTAGAACCCTCTGAAAGGTGTGCACGGGCGAAGCCCATTGGGAGGGCCTATTTAAATAAAAACACAAGAATGAGATAAAAAACTAAAAATAAAAAAAAGTAACATGCAATCGTTCGAATGATTATTGATATTTAATAAGCAAAGTAAGTCGTACCAAACTGTTAATATGCGGACCAACAACAACAGAGCATTTGTCATAATTTTCTTTTATGACACGGACAGGACTTCCTGAAGCTGATAAATAAGAACTCTTTTTGCTTCTTATGTAGTCGAAATCTCCCCTTTCAACCCCCTCACCGTCGAATATGGTCACCCAGAAATGTGCTGGTGGGTCGTATGTGAACATCATAATGTCATTTGCTTCTACGTTATATGAACTATGGAAAAGATTCCAACCCTTTCCAAAGTAATAATAATCCTGTAACCCATTTTTTTCAATCGTGACCTCCGCGACTAGGCCCTCTTCGACAGACAGTGTAACTTCACTCGGTATGCTCCCACGCATTCCCATGCAATAATTTGAAAACCTCCATGGAATTATCTGGATAAACATCAGGAAGAGAACAAGATAAGAAAAAAAGATCAATGCATCTCAATTAAGATGACCGCAATTACTAGTAAATGATAAAGGAGTTGAACACATGTATAATCGTTAATCGGATAACTTGTATGATTACACCATAACATTAGAAACTACTACAAGTACATATTGACAAATCATACAACATAAAAAATGTCCATTGAGTAATTCAGATCTATTTGTCTTTCGTTTCTACACCAACCAGTATCAAATTTAACGTGAAAATTAATGTATGAACAATTTGAAAACGAAAGTGTCAAATCTTACCGGAGTATCGTCGTGATCAGGAGTCTTAAAAACTTTGGCAAATTTGTTTGGGAACGACTCACCAAGAGCGGCATCCATGAAGACGTATAGAATTATATCACTAAAAAAGGGAATCTGATTTGGTGAATTGTTAAATAAGTACCTAAGAGAGTTTAAAACCATTTTATATATAAATTTTTATAGGGAAACTGCCGTGACTCCTCTTTTATTTCTTATTACACATTCGTTTATCATTATAACAAAATATACCACCGTAAATAATTATGAGAAAATAATAAAGATGAAGGAAAATATCTAGGAAAAATATGCACTTGATTAGCTTTGGAAAATTCGTATTCAATAAAAGGAAAGTGAACCCGTTGAACTTGTCAGAAGAATTATGTAGGTATTTTTGTTAAGTGTGTGTGTGTGTGACAAGTAATGTTGGTGACAATTAATTTTTCCACCCCTCTAATTTTAATTTGTTGTTCAATTAAATATAGGTGTATATTTACTCTATATATACTACTACCATAGTTCACAAGCCATCGAAAATCGACGGATATATAATGCTTATATTTGATAAAATAGAATATACGCATGATTAAAAAAAATGTGATTACAGAAGTGTTATGAGTGTAATTGATAGTGTATATGTCCTAGAGACATTCCTTATTAAGGGCATGCAGCCCATATAAAGGGCATATATGTACTATTACACAGGTCAACGTAATATAATATATGTTTGTTGTTTTACTATTGAGTATCGCTTTCATATTTATATTACACCAGGCATGCAGCATGTCATATCTCTATTTCTGTCTGTATTGATATCAAACATGTCCCCTCGGGTAGATGACCGATCACACAGATAGTGGGAGCTATGTGAGTTATCATCTATCCCAAACTCTCCCTAGTCGAGGTTCATCTCGGATGTAGGGGTCTAAATGAACCAGATGAGACTAGTATGCGTGGAGGTTATACTTGTTGGTGAGCCGATCCCACAGCCACGGAACGGATTGTTGGAAAATCGAGAAACGTTCCCATAACTGCGCATAGTTGTTCGAAGAATGATTATCGAACAATGGAAGTACCCACCGGACACTCCCATCGATGTATACTCTACACCAAAGTGTCTATGGGAACCGGTAAGTTGTCGAAGTGATGCCAGTCGTCCTTTGGACTTACAGGACTTTATCATCACATTTGTTGCCCCATATCCTTGGTGGACCCGTCGATGTCAGCTCTGGATAAGCAGTTGACCTAAGACACGATCCAGGATTATGGCTACATACAAATGGGGATGATAAGTGTTTATGTGAAGGATTCATCTCTCATGTGCAGCACAGGAGAGTACTGCTCATAGTCTTCATAGTTGTGTTGGTAAAGTCACTGACATGTGCATCGATATATTATGATGGTCATAAGTATATCTTAGTAACCAAGCAACTCCCTGAGACGCCCGTGGATGTATTATTGGGATAGACACATCATCGATCCTAGATGCATTCGAGTCAGTCAGATGAAGGGACGTTACCATCGCCGCGTTGAGCGCAACAGACTTCGCAACGAAAGGGTTTGCTTTGAGAAACCTCTCAAACGTCCTCATGTATTAATATTGCAAATGGAACCGTTTAGGAATTCCATTTTGCCTAGTCTAGGACTTGCTTAATACAATTAGGCCCTATGGGTCACACTATGTGGTGATTCAGCTTATCAGAATATCCTTAAAGATGGAATTGCAATTAATTTGGAATTAATTGTGATTGATGGATTATAATTGATTTGGAATTAATTATAATATTTAGTGGCTCAATTAATGATTTGAATTATTAATGGAATTGGCTAATTAATTGTATTTTATGTAAATACAATTAAAGATTATATTTTAGAAATATAATAGAGGTTTGATTTGAAAGGATATGTGATGAACGCGCTGGTGTCGTGTTCCAACGCGAACGAATCAAATAAATTTGTTATTAAGCCAAAGGAAATTCACAACTACAACGAAAACCGTAGTGTAGCGGTAGAATGACTCGAGTGTCGTTCTCTCAGGACTATAACTAGCTTTATCTATTTAACTAGAGAACAGCAGACGTAAAAGCAAGGAGTTTTTCTAACAGATAATGGAGATTTGTGATAGTATGATCCTTCAAAGCATAACGGGTCAATAATCATACGTAAATTCCTCGGTCTTGCATGGAGATCTTTGATCAATCTAATGTCCTGTTGTAATTATTAAGCACTACGAAGATAAAGATACCGACAAGTCAATTGATGAACGCGCTGGTGTCGTGCTCCAACGCGAATGAATCAAATAAATTTGTAATTAGCCAAAGGCAATCCACAACTACAACGAAAACCGTAGTGTAGCAATAGAATGACTCGAGTGTCGTTCTCTCAGGACTATAACTAGCTTTATCTATTTAATAAGAGAATATAAAACAGCAGACAGATAGCAATAGGGGGTTTCTAGCAGATAATGGAGATTGGTGATAGTATGGTCCTTCTTAACATAACGGGTCGATAATCATGCATAAATTCCTCGGTCTTGCATAGAGATCTTTGAATCAATCTAGTGTCCTGTTGCAAATATTAAGCACTACGAAGATAATTGGTCTGACAAGTCAATCACGATTGTCCTAATGTGTTCCGTAATTATTCAACACTACGAAGATAATTGGTCTGATGGTCGACAAGTGTCCAATTGTGCATAATAATTAATACAACATATGAGAATTTTGGTTACAACTGATCAACGAAATAAAGCAATGACACGGAGTATAATGCGCGATATAGCCATTAGCATGATTATCTTCCCTTCGTTAAGAATTCACATATTACCACCAACGATAAGTTTAGCTACTCATAATAGGCATGCAATCAACAAAACTCATAGAAGAAAACATGTTGAAAGAATATAATAAAATAAGTAGAATAAAACTGTAAGATACAAAGTTACCAAACGTTGTCAATCTCCGGATGATTGCGATCCTACGAGCTCCAAACTGCTATGAAAAAGTATCCCCTAAGCTACGGAACTCCCAGGACAGGCCCCGGGAAGTTCCTACCTAAAACTATAGAGAGAGGTGAGAAAGTAGGTCTGGAAAGATATGATTTTCGGAGAAAAACTGAGCACTATATATAGGCCCCGAAAAACTATAGGGCGGTTCGCCCCAGAGCTCCGGCGGTTCGCCCCCCGGTTTTTTCGCGGAATTCCGCGTTTTCGACGCGGTTTTGGATTTCTTCACCTTTTCGGACTCGGTTTCTGACTTCTAGTGGCCTTCTAACTCCCAAATTCGACCCCTAGACTCCAAATCCTATCCGGAAACCTTCAGATACTCCAAATAGGCTTCTGGAACACCAATTCCTTGTAAACTTCAATATAATTGCCCGGAAATCTTCGAATTTCAACCAAAACCTGTAAAATAAAATCTAAAGGGAAACGTGACACTATTCAAATAAAATGTACTAAAATATAGCTAAATTAACATAGAGGATAGCTAAAATAGGTGAAAAAGACTCGAATGAAAGTGTAAAATACACATTCATCATCAATCACTATTGTCCTATTGTGTTCCGTAATTATTCAACACTACGAAGATATAGATGTGTATAGGTCGACGAGGGTCCAATTGTGCATAATAATTAATACAACATACGAGAATTTTGGGCTTAAGCCTGATCAACGAAATAAAGCAATAACACGGAGTATAATGCGCGATATAGCCATTAGCATGATTATCTTCCCTTCGCTAAGAATTCACATACTACCACCAACGATAATTTTAGCTACTCATCATAGGCATGCAATCAACATAAATCATAGAAGAAAACATGTTGAAATATATATAAAATAAGTAGAATAAACTGTAAGATACAATGTTACCGAAGGTTGTCAATCTCCGAAGAATTGCGATCCTACGAGGTCCAAACTACTATGAAAAAGTCTCTCCTAAGCTACGGACCCCCAGAACAGGCTCTGGGAAGTCCCTCCCTAAAACTACAGACAAAGGTGAGAGAAGGCTTGGAAAAGTATGAATTTCGGAGAAAATCTGAGCAACTATATATAGGCCTCGAATAAGTGTGGGGCGGTTCGCCCCACACACCGGGCAGTTCGCCCGGTGTGGGGCGGTTCGCCCCACGTCCCGGGCGGTTTGCCCGGGAGTATTTTTCGCGGAATTCCGCATTTTCGACGCGATTTTTGATTTCTTCCCCTTTTCGGACTCGGTTTCTGACTTCTAGTGGCCTTCTAACCTCCAGATTCGACCTCTAGACTCCAAATCCTATCCGGAAACCTTCAGATACTCGAAATAGGCTTCTGGAACACTAATTCCTTGTCAACTTCAATATAATTGCCCGGAAACTCTCGATTTTCAACCAAAACCTGTAAAATAAAATCTAAAGGGAAACGTGACACTATTCTAATAAAATGCACTAAAATATAGCCAAATTAACATAGATGATAGCTAAAATAGGTGAAAAAGACTCAAATGAAAGTGTAAGATACACATTCATCAAACTCCCCAAACCGAACCTTTGCTTGTCCTCAAGCAACTAAGCTAGACTCTAATGCAAAAAACAATGCAAGACACAAAATGGAGTCTCATGCCAAATAAAATGAACTAATCTACTGAATCTATCAAAAAACATATGAACAAAAACCATATAAATCAAAGCATGAATATAGGTTGAAGAATACCTCGATTGACTTATACACATCCACATAAGCTCTTATGTCAAGACAAGATAGTCTCTCGTAACATTCTCTACCTGGACCTAGTCAGTGACGACGTAATGAAGCATGCTAAGATACGAATGGTTGTCCCGTGCCTATGAAACTGAGGACTTACTGTTGTTCCACCATGTTAAGACTTTCCCTCAAAGAGGTCGAACCAGTACTGGTTCTCATCAAACGAAGGAGGGTTCCCTATTAAAGATAACACTCCCCTATTCTACCCATCTCTCAAGTAAAGTCTTAAGCTATTCACCACTTCCTGAATGGCAGGACGAGGGTGGTCTAGAACAGATGACACTCAAGAACAAAAGACAAAAAATCGAAAATCACAACACGAATATGAACATTACAAGAATTGGAAAATGAAACACAACACTTTGCTAAACTGCTATTTGGCTCTTCTTTTTTGGCCCCTTCTTTGCTTTTTTGGGGTCTTTTCTTTTTTTTTTTCTTTTTTTCTTTCCAATTTCTTTTTTATTTTCTTTTTTTTTCTTTTTTCCTGGAATTTTTCTTTCTTTCTTTTTTTTCGATTTTTTTCTAGCCTGCAGTAGCATAACAAAAAGAAAAACAAAATGACTCACACGACTTCCCCAAACCTATTCGAAAGAATAGGTTGGAGTACAAAATTTACGGAAAAGGAAAAATAAACTCACGATACGAAAATGGAAAACGAAAACAAGTCTAATGATGGTGCAACCCCCTCCCCAAACCTATTCGAAAGAATAGGTTATAAACAAAGGATCACACAACCTCACACTACCTCCTTCCTAGGCATTTAGCAATCTCAAAGCATGGTGAAGACTTGTTGCCTCTTAGGTACATAATTACTCGGAAAAACAACCATAAGACCCTAACATGCATCATCCTATTATAAAGGCCTTCGTGAACCGCAGTAGAGAAAACACCACTAAGTGATGTCGAGACTACCAAGCTTAACTAAGTGCAATACATAAATGTGACAAACCAAGCGAGAAAAACCTCAAACAAATTCATAGAGATAAAGCATACGATTAATGGCGTAGTTAGTTGATCTACCCAATAAAAAAGTTCAAAAAATTCGGCAATAAACTCCATATAAAACATGCAAGACTATCCTAGGATGAATGTAGTGAATGCAACCTAAAAAAATCTAAGAAAGCAGTAAACGTGCAAATGCAAATGCAGACAGATAAAACATGCGAGGTACTATGCTCAGCCTACCAATTCCAAGCTTCAAACTAACAACATTAGATCACTTAAATCCCATCCCCCCTCATGATATAACGCTAGTCCCTAGCAGTAAGAAAATGAGGAAATAAGATGTGATACTAGATGTTACCGCATGGTTTGGCCTCGGTCGGCTGAGTATGATGCTCGTGAGTTATTGGGACTGCTCTGGGAGCCTTATAGGGTGTCATCAGGTCTTTTGGTGGGCGTGGTAGTTTCAATTATAGGCCGGATAGGAACAACTCCTCCATTAGTATCATCATTGCCCGTATGGCCTTCATTGTCACTACTGTCACGCACATCCTCACTAGTAGAGTTGCAGTGTCGAGTAGAATTCTCAATATTAGCCGCCGCTGCTATGGAATTCTCCATCCTGAAGCCCTCCAATAGGATGTGCACTAGGCTTGCCCATCAAAAGATGCAAGAATTGATCGACCGAGGAGCAAGTAGAGAACAAGGCAAGCTGCTTAGCAACACTGAGAAGTCGAATTCCATTACATTAGCTGGTGATCTACCTGACGAAATCACCATCAAGAAGGTTGCTAAGTGCGAGTGTTGCAAAAAGGAAGAACTTGTACAGGCTAAGGAACAAGAGAAGGACCTTGGTTCTGACGGAAGTGATGAGGAGCAAGAGGATCCCGAGCCACTCCCTAAAAGTTTCGATGTTAAAGTAGGGATTGGTGAGCTTGAAGATGTCCATGCCACACTAGACACGGGATCCTACTCAAACATACTCCCTTTGAATGTGTTTGAAAAGAGTAGCCCTGGAAAACTATCTGAGCATAGGGCTATTGTGCAACTGGCGGATGGATCCTTTATGAGACCCGAAGGCGTTGTGAAAAATGTATTGGTCAAGATTGGTGAAGCTTCCGTATACACCAATTTTGTTGTTATGCCGGCGTATGCACCTGGAACGGGGGATGTCATACTCTTAGGGCGAACGTTCTTGACTAAAATACGCTCCGTGATGGACATCTACCAAAGAACTTGCACTATCGAAGTGGATGGCAAGCAACACGTGTTGCAAGCCTTATCTGATCCACCTGATCCGCCTGATATTTCTTTCACTACTCACTACTGTGGTCTTGCAGCCTATATTCTTTCTTATTCACAGGTTCGTGGCATGGAGAAGAGATCAATGAAGGGGAAGCCTAGTACCCGCAAAAAGAAGAGATAGGCGCAGACAGGAGTCGAGTCAAAGACTTTAGACAATGACGCTATCCGGGAGGCAACCCGGAATTTTTATCGCTTTCTTTACCGCTTTATTGCATGCATTAATTCTTGAACTATTTGCTTCTCGTATGCGAATTTGTTCATGTCTGTGTCGTATATGCTTATGTTGGAGTGATATTTTTCGAGTGGTTTTTTGAAAAATTAGGTTTCGAGGATTAAAACCGCGTTTTCTGACGAAAGGAACCGTCTCCCCGCATCGGGGAGCGGGGGGCGAACCGCCCCGCATTGGGCGACTCGCCCCACACCGGAGGCGACTCGCCCCACGGCTCCAATAAGTTAAAAATGCGAATTTCTTCCTCTTCACCTCATTTTCTTCATATCTTCATCATTCCTCCTCCCCAAAAACCGAAAATCGCGATTTTACCTTCAAAATCTCATAACTTCTTCATTTCTTCACCAAATTTAGTGTTCTTTAGCCTCAATCAAAGCCTATTACGTGATCTATCTTTTCATCCGAACAGATTTCTCTCTAGTGCATTAGATTTTCAGATCTGAGGTATCTTCTTATGAACCCTAATTTTCGAATTTGGGGGTTTTCTAATTTGAACTTCAATTATGCTTATTTGATGCATGGGTAGGATGTTTGTGTGATTAGAAGCGTTATTTACTATCAATTGCATGCTCAATTATGCTTGGGTTATTGATTTGGGAATTTTGCTACTAGATGATATATCTTGTTATGCAATGTCTTTATCTTTGATCTCATGCTTATGATTGTGTTTATTGGTGTAATGTTGGTGGATTCGATGATAGAATGCTTAATTGTTGAGTATGAGGATTTATGATGATAGAATTTTTCGCTACTATGGTATGAATTGAGCCTAGTTATCTAGGTTATTGGTTGTCTAGCAAAAGCATAATGTGATGTATTGCATGTAGTAGATACATTGGTATGTTGCATGTTGTGGAAGCTAGGCTAGACATATAAGGTTTGGGGAGCTCGTTTATTGGTTTTATCACTTGTGTGTTTCGTTCTTACACTAGCGTATGCATGAGTCAGTTTTGTGTCATGTGAGGTACTAACTGTTGTTTGCAGGAGCCATGCCATGGGAAAGGAGCATTCCCGTATGATTACTATGAAATATTGGAGGGGGATCGATTACAACCATGTCAAGAAGAGTGACCTCGTTAGATGTGCGTTCGAGCAAAGGGGTTTTGCAACAACGTCGTGGATTATCCAAGAGGAGGAGCTAGAGTACACCTGGAGTGAGGACTCCTATGCCTATTCATGCACCACCGAAGGGACAGAAACCATTATTACGTCAGCAATCCGTCGCAAGGGCTGCAAAGTTCGTGTGAACTGGAAGGCACCGGGACAGTCTTGCCGCGACGGATTCAATCTTGAGTCTGCAGTTGCTAGAAGGTTCCGAAGCGCTAGCTTGGTTCCAAAACCTAATGACATGGGTGCCCGGCCCCTCTTAGGGGTACCCCTTGACTGCCTCTAAAGGGAGCATCAGATAGACATCGGTCGGATTAACCGTAGAGGATGTGGTCGACATTGGAAAAGACGGTAGAAGACTTCTGAGTATCCGAGCAGCTTACTGTAGCCACCTCGGGGTGTGAAACGCTGGAGGGGGAGGTCCTGATACCACTGCTCTTTCCCCTTCAACGGTTCGATGAATGTGTATTTTACACTTTCATTTGAGTCTTTTTCACCTATTTTAGCTATCCTCTATGTTAATTTAGCTATATTTTAGTGCATTTTATTAGAATAGTGTCACGTTTCCCTTTAGATTTTATTTTACAGGTTTTGGTTGAAAATCGAGGATTTCCGGGCAATTATATTGAAGTTGACAAGGAATTGGTGTTCCAGAAGCCTATTTGGAGTATCTGAAGGTTTCCAGATAGGATTTGGAGTCTAGGGGTCGAATCCGGAGGTTAGAAGGCACTAGAAGTCAGAAACCGAGTCCGAAAAGGGGAAGAAATCCAAAAACGCGGAATTCCGCGAGATTTTCTCCGGGGCGAACCGCCCCGTGTGTGGGGCGAACCGCCCCACAATATTTCGAGGCCTATATATAGTTGCTCAGTTTTCTCCGAAATTCATACTTTTCCAAGCCTTCTCTCTCACCTTTCCCTGTAGTTTTAGGGAGGGACTTCCCAGAGCCTGTTCTGGGGGTCCGTAGCTTAGGAGAGACTTTTTCATAGCAGTTTGGAGCTCGTAGGATTGCAATTCTTCGGAGATTGACAACCTTCGGTAACATTGTATCTTACAGTTTATTCTACTTATTTTTATATATCGTTCAACATGTTTTCTTCTATGCTTTTTGTTGATTGCATGCCTATTATGAGTAGCTAAACTTATCGTTGGTGGTAGTATGTGAATTCTTAGCGAAGGGAAGATAATCATGCTAATGGCTATATCGCGCATTATACCCCGTGTTATTGCTTTATTTCGTTGATCAGGCTTAAGCCCAAAATTCTCGTATGTTGTATTAATTATTATGCACAATTGGACCCTCGTCGACCTATACGCATCTATATCTTCGTAGTGTTGAATAATTACGGAACACAATAGGACAATAGTGATTGACTTGTCGGTATCTTTATCTTCGTAGTGCTTAATAATTACAACAGGACATTAAATTGATCAAAGATCTCCATGCAAGACCGAGGAAGTTATGCATGATTATCGACCCGTTATGCTTTGAGGATCATACTATCACCAATCTCCATTATGTGTTAGAAAAACTCCTTTGCTATTACATCTGCTGTTTTTATTCTATAGTTAAATAGATAAAGCTAGTTATAGTCTTGAGAGAACGACACTCAAGTCATTCTACTGCTACTCTACGGTTTTCGTTGTAGTTGTGGATTGCCTTTGGCTAAATAACAAATTTATTTCTGAATCGGGACCCGACAAATCCTCGTTCATCAAATTGGCGCCGCTGCCGGGGACTATACTCCTTTTTTCTGTTTAATTTGGTTATACTTTCAGCTTTCGATTCCTAATTCTATTAGTTTTAGTTTTCCTTTTTAATCTCTCTCTGATACTGCTTTCCTAGTGTGTTACAGATAGTGTATGCCGCATACACGATCTGCAGGAACACCGCTTGCTGATTCAATTGCTGAGATCGACAGAGTCTACCACCAAAGAAGGCGACTACTTGAAAGGCGTGCACTAGAGGAAATAGAGGATACCGATTTCTCTGAATCTCTACACAGTCTTTTCAAGGAAATCGACGGAATGGCAGAAGCTAGACCACTGAAAGCATGGGTTCAACCCACTAAGGATCGTATGAGGGGACCGGTGATTGTTCTTTCGTCTCCAACTCGAGATCTGGAAATCAAGAACCACGCATTCCAACAACTTCCGAGGTTCTATGGTTTATCAAGGGAAGATGTGATGGGGTACTTGCACAATATCGATGATTTCGTCAACCAACTCCCACGACCCGGAGCTGAAATAACAACGGATGAGTTAGGATGAAGGTTTTTGCTATGGGACTTGACGACAGAGCCAAGTCATGGTTGAGTTCTCTACCAGCAGGCTCGCTGGACACTTGGGAGAAGGTTTTTTCAGCTTTCATGGAAAAATACTTCCCTCACACCTTGACTACCGCGCTAAAGGCGCAAATCACTGGATTCAAGCAGGATTATGATGAGACCATCTACACCGCGTTCGAGAGGTTCCAAGATCTCACGAACAAGTGCCCTCACCATGGTTTTGAGCTTTCTGACCTAGTCCAACACTTCTACAATGGACTAACCTTCGAAAACCAACAAGTGGTGGATTTCCAATGCCGAGGCAATATTTGGGAGGAAACCGCAGAAGCCGTCTGGGCAGTTTTCGAAAGGCTTGCTAAGGGTTCGCAGTTCAAGGAACCAAGAGCAATGGTTAGGAGACATGGACCTGAAGCTCCACCGACTCAAGAAGCCCCTATGTATAGGGGGAATGGGGATCAATTCGAGTGCTTTACCAACGAATTGAAGCAAGTCCTCAAGAGCGCCACCGGAACAACTGTTTCGAACGAAGTATGCCGAATATGCAAGAACTATGGACATGGAACTCATATGTGTAGATCGGAGCTTGCATATGATGATGGCAATTGCGCTCGAGGAGGCGAAGAAGAAGCCTTTGCTACGGAGTTTGGTACTCAAGAAGTTAGCTACGGACAAGATGGTAGGAATCCTCGAGGTGGATTTTGGAGAAGAGGATTCCGAAACAATCAAGGATATGCACCGGCTAACCAAACTTATGGCCCTAACCAAGACCGTAGTAGGCTAAACTATGGTAATGATCACTGCGAAAACCCCGCTCCGAAAGAGCCACCGAAGTCGAAGTCGGCTTAACTGATGGAGAACTTGCAAAAGATGGTTGATCACACACAAAATTTTCTCAAACGTTATGAAAAAGATTCCGAGAAGACTAGGGCAAGGCTCGATAGGTTGGAAGAAAGCACTAGGCTTGCCCATCAAAAGATGCAAGAGTTGATCGACCGAGGAGCAAGTAGGGAGCAAGGCAAGCTGCCTAGCAACACTGAGAAGTCGAATGCCATTACATTAGCTGGTGATCTACCTGACGAAATCACCATCAAGAAGGTTGCTAAGTGCGAGTGTTGCAAGAAGGAAGAACTTCTACAAGCTAAGGAGGAAGAGAAGGACCTTGGTTCTGATGGAAGTGATGAGGAGCAAGAGGATCCCGAGCCACTCCCTAAAAGTTTCGATGTTAAGTTAGGGATTGGTGAGCTTGAAGATGTCCGTGCCACACTAGACATGGGATCCTACTCAAACATACTTCCTTTGAATGTGTTTGAAAAGAGTATCCTTGGAAAACTATCTGAGCATAGGGCTATTGCGCAACTGGCGGATGGATCCTTTATGAGACCCGAAGGCGTTGTGAAAAATGTATTGGTCAAGATTGGTGAAGCTTCTGTATACACCAATTTTGTAGTTATGCCGGCGTCCGCACCTGGAACGGGGGATGTCATACTTTTAGGGCGAACGTTCTTGACTAAACTACGCTCGGTGATGGACATCTACCAAAGAACTTGCAATATCGTAGTGGATGGCAAGCAACACGTGTTGCAAGCCATATCTGATCCACCTGATCCGCCTGATATTTCTTTCACTACTCAATACTGTGGTCTTGCAGCCTATATTCTCTCTTATTCACAGGTTCTTGGCATGGAGAAGAGATCAATGAAGGGGAAGCCTAGTACTCGCAAAAATAAGAGATAGACGCAGACAGGAGTCGAGTCAAAGACTTTAAACAATGACGCTATCCGGGAGGCAACCCGGAATTTTTGTCGCTTTCTTTACTGCTTTTTTGCATGCATTCATTCTTGAACTATTTGCTTCTCGTATGCGAATTTGTTCATGTCTGTGTCGTATATGCTTATGTTTGAGTGATATTTTTCGAAGTGGTTTTTGAAAAACTGGTTTCGATGATTAAAACCGCATTTTCTGACGAAAGGAACCGTCTCCCCGCATCGGGGAGCGGGGGGCGAATCGCCCCCATGAGGGGCGAACCGCCCTGCGTGGGGCGACTCGCCCCACACCGGGGGCGACTCGCCCCACGGCTCCAGTAAGTCAAAAACGCGGATTTCTTCCTCTTTACCTCATTTTCTTCATATCTTCATCATTCATCCTCCCCAATAACCGAAAATCACGATTTTACATTCAAATCTTCATAACTTCCTCATTTCTTGACCAAATTTAGTGTTCTTTAGCTTAAATCGAAGCCTATTACATGATCTATCTTTTCATCCGAACAGATTTCGTCCTAATGCATTAGATTTTCAGATCTGAGGTATCATCCTAAGAACCCTAATTTTCGAATTTGGGGGTTTTCTAATTTGAGCTTCAATTATGCTTATTTGATGCATGAGTATGTTGTTTGTGTGATTAGAAGTGTTATTTACTATCAATTGCATGCTCAATTATGCTTGGATTATTGGTTTGGGAATTTTGCTACTAGATGATATATCTTGTTATGCAATATGTCTTTATCTTTGATTACATGCTTATGATTGTGTTTATTGGTGTAATGTTGGTGGATTTGATGATAGAATGCTTAATTGTTGAGTATGAGTATTTATGATGATCGAATTTTTCACTACTATGGTATGAATTGAGCCTAGTTATCTAGGTTATTGGTTGTCTAGCAAGAGCATAATGTGATGTATTTTATGTAGTAGATACATTGGTATGTTGCATGTTGTGGAAGCTAGGCTAGACAAATAAGGTTTGGGCGGCTCGATTGTTGGTTTTACCACTTGTGTGTTTCGATCTTACACTAGCATATGCATGAGTCAGTTTTGTGTCATGTTTGGTACTAACTGTTGTTTGCAGGAGCCATGCCATGGGAAAGGAGCATTCCCGTATGATTACTATGAAATATTGGAGGGGGATCGATTACAACCATGTCAAGAAGAGTGACCTCGTTAGATGTGCGTTCGAGCAAAGGGGTTTTGCAACAACGTCGTGGATTATCCAAGAGGAGGAGCTAGAGTACACCTGGAGTGAGGACTCCTATGCCTATTCATGCACCACCGAAGGGACATAAACCATTATTACGTCAGCAATCCATCACAAGGACTGCGAAGTTTGAGTGAACTGGAAGGCACCGGGATAATCTTGCCGCGACGGATTCAATCTTGAGTTCGCAGTTGCTAGAAGGTTCCGAAGCGCTAGCTTGGTTCCAAAACATAATGACATGGGTGCCCAGTCCATCGTTGGGGCACCCCTTGTCTGCCTCTAAAGGGAGCATCATATAGACATCGGGAGCATCAACTGTAGAGAATGTGGTCGACATAGGAAAAAATGGCAGACAACCTCTGAATATCCGAGCAGCTTGCTGTAACCTCCACGGGGTGTAAAACAATGGAGAGGGAGGTTTTGATTCCACTGGCCTTTCCCCTTCAACAGTTCACAACCTATTGGAGAGATACCGGATGGAAGATTCCATAACAGAGGCGGCCAATCTTGAAGATTCCATTCGACACTGCAACTCTACTAGTGACGATGTGCGTGACAGTAGTGACAATGAAGACAATAGGGACAATGATGATACAGATGGTTGAATTGGTCCTATCCGATCTATTGATGGAACTACCGCCACTACCAAAAGTCCCGATGATCATATATAAGGCTCCCACAGCAGTCCCAATAATTCACAAACAGCATTCACAGCCGACCGAGGCCAAACCATGGGGTAACATCTAGTATCACATCTTATTTCCTCATTTTCTTACTGCTAGGGACTAGCGTTAATTTCATGAGGGGGGATGGGATTTAAGTGATCTAGTATTGTTAATTTGGAGTTTGACATTGGTAGGCTGAGTATAGTACCCTGCATGGTTTATCCGTCTGCATTTGCATTTGCACGTTTACCGCTTTCTTAGATTTTATAGGTTGCATTCACTGCATTCATCCTAGGATAGTCTTGCATGTTTTATATGGAGTTTATTGCCGAATTTTTTGAACTTTTTTATTGGGTAGATCGACCAACTATGCCATTAATCGTATGCTTCGTCTCTATGAATTTGTTTGAGGTTTTTCTCGCTTGGTTTGTCACATTTATGTATTGCACTTAGTTAAGCTTGGTAGTCTCGACATCACTTAGTGGTGTTTTCTCTACTGCGGTTCACGAAGGCCTTTATAATAGGATGATGCATGTTAGGGTCTTATGGTTGTTTTCCCGAGTAATTATGTACCTAAGAGGCAACAAGTCTTCACCATGCTTTGAGATTGCTAAATGCCTAGGAAGGAGGTAGTGTGAGGTTGTGTGATTCTTTGATTATAACCTATTCCTCCGAATAGGTTTGGGGAGGGGTTACACCATCATTAGACTTGTTTTCATTTTTTCATTTCCGTATCGTGAGTTTATTTTTCCTTTTCCGTAAATTTTGTACTCCAACCTATTCTCTCGAATAGGTATGGGGAAGTCGTGTGAGTCATTTTGTTTCTCTTCTTGTTATGCTACTGCTGGCTAAAAAAAAAAGAAGAAAAAAGAAAGAAAAAATTCCAGGAAAAAAGAAAAAAAAAGAAAAAAAAAGAAACTGGAAAGAAAAAAAAGAAAGAAAAAAAGAAAAGACCCCAAAAAAGCAAGGAAGGGTCCAAAAAAGAAAGCCGAATAGCAGTTTAGCAAAGTGTTGTGTCTCATTTTCCAACTCTTGTAATGTTCGTAATCGTGTTGTAATTTTCTATTTTTGTCTTTTGTTCTTGAGTGTCATCTGTTCTAGAACACCCTCGGCCTGCCATTCAGGAAGTGGTGAATAGCTTAAGACTTTACTTGAGAAATGGGTAGAATAGGGGAGTGTTAACTTTTATAGGGAACCCTCCTTCGTTTGATGAGGGCCAGTACTGGTTCGACCTCTTTGAGGAAAAGTCTTAACATGGTGGAACAGCAGTAAGTCCTCTGTTTCATAGGCACGGGACAACCATTCGTATCTTAGCATGCTTCATTACGTCGTCACTGACTAGGTCCAGGTAGAGAATGTTACAAGAGACTATCTTGTCTTGACATAAGTGCTTATGTGGATGTGTATAAGTCAATCGAGGTATTCTTCAACCTATATTCATGCTTTGATTTATATGGTTTTTGTTCATAAGTTTTTTGGTAGATTCAGTAGATTAGTTCATTTTATTTGGAATGAGACTCCATTTTGTGTCTTGCATTGTTTTTTGTATTAGAGTCTAGCTTAGTTGCTTGAGGACAAGCAAAGGTTCGGTTTGGGGAGTTTGATGAATGTGTATTTTACACTTTCATTTGAGTCTTTTTCACCTATTTTAGCTATCCTCTATGTTAATTTAGCTATATTTTAGTGCATTTTATTAGAATAGTGTCACGTTTCCCTTTAGATTTTATATTACAGGTTTTGGTTGAAAATCGAGGATTTCCGGGCAATTATATTGAAGTTGACAAGGAATTGGTGTTCCAGAAGCCTATTTGGAGTATCTGAAGGTTTCCGGATAGGATTTGGAGTCTAGGGGTCGAATCTGGATGTTAGAAGGCCACTAGAAGTCAGAAACCGAGTTCGAAAAGGGGAAGAAATCCAAAAACGCGTCGAAAATGCGGAATTCCGCGAGATTTTCTTCGGGGAGAACCGCCCCGTGTGTGGGGCGAACCGCCCCACAATATTTCGAGGCCTATATATAGTTGTTGTTTTCTCCGAAATTCATACTTTTCCAAGCCTTCTCTCTCACCTTTCTCTGTAGTTTTAGGGAGGGACTTCCCCGAGCTTGTTCTGGGGGTCCGTAGCTTAGGAGAGACTTTTTCATAGCAGTTTGGAGCTCGTAGGATCACAATTCTTTGGAGATTGAAAACCTTCGGTAACATTGTATCTTACAGTTTATTCTACTTATTTTTATATATCTTTCAACATGTTTTCTTCTATGATTTCTGTTGATTGCATGCCTATTATGAGTAGCTAAACTTATCGTTGGTGGTAGTATGTGAATTCTTAGCGAAGGGAAGATAATCATGCTAGTGGCTATATCGCGCATTATACTCCGTGTTATTGCTTTATTTCGTTGATCAGGCTTAAGCCCAAAATTCTCGTATGTTGTATTAATTATTATGCACAATTGGACCCTCGTCGACCTATACGCATCTATATCTTCGTAGTGTTGAATAATTACGGAACATAATAGGACAATAGTTATTGACTTGTCGGTATCTTTATCTTCGTAGTGCTTAATAATTACAACAGGACATTAGATTGATCAAAGATCTCCATGCAAGACCGAGGAATTTATGCATGATTATCGACCCGTTATGCTTTGAAGGATCATACTATCACCAATCTCCATTTTCTGTTAGAAAAACTCCTTTGCTATTACGTCTGCTGTTTTTATTCTCTAGTTAAATAGATAAAGCTAGTTATAGTCCTGAGAGAACGACACTCGAGTCATTCTACTGCTACACTACGGTTGTCGTTGTAATTGTGGATTGCCTTTGGCTAAATAACAAATTTATTTGCTGAATCGGGACCCGACAAATCCTCGTTCATCACCTAGTGCTCTCTTCCAACCTATCAAGCCTTGCCCTAGTCTTCTCAGAATCTTCTTCATAACGTTTGAGAAAACTTTGGGTGTGATCAACCATCTTTTGCAAGTTCTCCATCAGTTGAGCCGTCTTCGACTTCGGTGGCTCTTTTGGAGCGGGGTTTTCGCAGTGATCATTACCATAGTTTAGCCTACTACGGTCTTGGTTAGGGCCATAAGTTTGGTTAGCCGGTGCATATCCTTGATTGTTTCGGAATCCTCTTCTCCAAAATCCACCTCGAGGATTCCTACCGTCTTGTCCGTAGCTAACTTCTTGAGTACCAAACTCCGTAGCAAAGGCTTCTTCTTCGCCTCCTCGAGCCCAGTTGCCGTCGTCATACGTAAGCTCCGATCTACACATATGAGCTCCATGTCCATAGTTCTTGCATATTCGGCATACTTCGTTCGAAACAGTTGTTCTAGTGGCGCTCTTCAGGACTTGCTTCAATTCGTTGGTAAAACACTCGAATTGATCCCCATTCCCCCTATACATAGGGGCTTCTTGAGTCGGTCGAGCTTCAGGTCCACATGTCCTAACCATTGCTCTTGGGTCCTTGAACTACGAACCCTTAGCAAGCCTTTCGAAAACTTCCCAGACGGCTTCTGTGGCTTCCTCCCAAATATTGCCTTGGCATTGGAAATCCACCACTTGTTGGTTCTCGAAAGTTAGTCCATTGTAGAAGTGTTGGACTAGGTCAGAAAGCTCAAAACCATGGTGAGGGCACTTGTTCGTGAGATCTTGGAACCTCTCCAACGCGGTGTAGATGGTCTCATCATAGTCCTGCTTGAATCCAGTGATTTGCGCCTTTAGCGCGCCAGTCAAGGTGTGAGGGAAGTATTTCTCCATGAAAGCTGAAAAAACCTTCTCCCAAGTGTCCAGCGAGCCTGCTGGTAGAGAACTCAACCATGACTTGGCTCTGTCGCCAAGTCCCATAGCAAAACCTTCATCCTTAACTCATCCGTTGTTATTTCAGCTCCGGGTCGTGGGAGTTGGTTGACGAAATCATCGATATCGTGCAAGTACCCCATCACATCTTCCCTTGATAAGCCATAGAACCTCGGAAGTTGTTGGAATGCGTGGTTCTTGATTTCCAGATCTCGAGTTGCAGACGAAAGAACAATCACTGGTCCCCTCATACGATCCTTGGTGGGTTGAACCCATGCTTTCAGTGGTCTAGCTTCTGCCATTCCGTCGATTTCCTTGAAAAGACTGTGTAGAGATTCAGAGAAATCGGTATCCTCTATTTCCTCCAGTACACGCCTTTGAAGTAGTCGCCTTCTTTGGTGGCAGACTCTGTCGATCTCAGCAATTGAATCAGCAAGCGGTGTTCCTTCAGGTCGTGTATGCGGCATACACTATCTGTATCAGACTAGGAAAGCAGTATCAGAGAGAGATTAAAAAGGAAAACTAAAACTAATAGAATTAGGAATTGAAAGCTGAAAATATAAACAAATTAAACAGAAAAAAGGAGTATAGTCCCCGGCAACGGCGCCAATATGATGAACGCGCTGGTGTCGTGTTCCAACGCGAACGAATCAAATAAATTTGTTATTAAGCCAAAGGCAATCCACAACTACAACGAAAAGCGTAGTGTAGCGGTAGAATGACTCGAGTGTCGTTCTCTCAGGACTATAACTAGCTTTATCTATTTAACTAGAGAACATCAGACGTAAAAGCAAGGAGTTTTTCTAACAGATAATGGAGATTGGTGATAGTATGATCCTTCAAAGCATAACGGGTCAATAATCATGCGTAAATTCCTCGGTCTTGCATGGAGATTTTTGATCAATCTAATGTCCTGTTATAATTATTAAGCACTACGAAGATAAAGATACCGACAAGTCAATCACTATTGTCCTATTGTGTTCCGTAATTATTCAACACTACGAACATATAGATGCGTATAGGTCGACGAGGGTCCAATTGTGCATAATAATTAATACAACATACGAGAATTTTGGGCTTAAGCCTGATCAACGAAATAAAGCAATAACACGGAGTATAATGCGCGATATAGCCATTAGCATGATTATCTTCCCTTCGCTAAGAATTCACATACTACCACCAACGATAAGTTTAGCTACTCATAATAGGCATGCAATCAACAGAAATCATAGAAGAAAACATGTTCAAAGATATATAAAAATAAGTAGAATAAACTGTAAGATACAATGTTACCGAAGGTTGTCAATCTCCGAAGAATTGCGATCCTACGAGCTCCAAACTGCTATGAAAAAGTCCCTCCTAAGCTACGGACCCCCAGAACAGGCTCTGGGAAGTCCCTCCCTAAAACTACAGAGAAAGGTGAGAGAGAAGGCTTGGAAAAGTATGAATTTCGGAGAAAATCTGAGCAACTATATATAGGCCTCGAATAAGTGTGGGGCGGTTCGCCCCACGTCCCGGGCGGTTCGCCCGGGAGTATTTTTCGCGGAATTCCGCATTTTCGACGCGTTTTTGGATTTCTTCCACTTTTCAGACTCGGTTTCTGACTTCTAGTGGCCTTCTAACCTCCAGATTCGACCCCTAGACTCCAAATCCTATCCGGAAACCTTCAGATACTCCAAATAGGCTTCTGGAACACCAATTCCTTGTCAACTTCAATATAATTGCCCGGAAATCCTCGATTTTCAACCAAAACCTGTAAAATAAAATCTAAAGGGAAACGTGACACTATTCTAATAAAATGCACTAAAATATAGCCAAATTAACATAGAGGATAGCTAAAATAGGTGAAAAAGACTCAAATGAAAGTGTAAAATACACATTCATCAATATGTTAATTTAGAATTAACATATGCACATGGGCAAAAAATCTACTTGGAGTTTGAATTGCCTTAGAACTATAAGTGGGTCCCAACCTATCTCCCTTAGGACAGGCGCGCGCGCGCGAGCTGGGATAGGGGAAGGAGTTCGACTTCTCCTCTATTAGAAGTCCAAGGGATAAGTTAGATTTTCCTGATTGAGTTTTAATTTGATTGGGAATGAATCTACACTTGATATTGGTTTCCTAGTGCGATAAGAATTAGATTCTTATTCCTTTACGAAGTCTAATTGCTTGTGTTTTAGGCTTCTATTGACTACTATATATAGTAGACTATTAGAGAGTTATTGACATAGACATTCACACAGTTGAATACCCAGTTTTCTTAGAGAAAATAAAAACTCTCCCCTCCTCTACAAGCCCCACGCGCGCGCCACCCTCACCGGAGGAAAACCGCCGCCCCGTCTTCTTGGTCACACAAAGAATATCCTAGCATTCTTCCGATAGGCTGTTCATCTGTGGATACCAAGGTTGAGGTTCTAGGAGCTGGAAACTAACTCTTATTGTCTTGCAGATAATCAGAGTATTGCAGATATCTTCGACTTCGACGAAGGAGAAGATACACATGATTATTACGAAGACTTGGAAGCTGCTTTGGAAGTAAGGTTAGTCTTCTAATTGACGTGTTTACAGATATACGGTATATACATAATCAATTAACCTGTATGTCAAGAAAATTTTTGAAATTTCGCTGCGTACCCTAGGGGTAACTCTGACCGTATTTTCTTACAGTGGTATCAGAGCGAGGTTAATTGATTACGTATATACTATATATATTGTATGCTTTTGTAGTTATGTGGATGCAATTGATTCTATGATTAATTTGATTTTCAAACGTTTTGTTTTTATATAAATTTAGAATTTATATTTTTCAAAAAAAAAAAATTATATATATATTTGACCGAGCCGCCTGCGCGACGCAGGCGCCCGTACCCGCGGGCGCAGGCGCCGACCCGGGTGCCTGCGGGACGTATGCACCCGCGCCTGCGGCCGCAGTCACGGTAGGGAATGGGACTAGGTCCCGTCCCATATTTTAATATATATATATATATATATATATATATATATATATATATATATATATATATATATATATATATATATATATATATATATATATTTTCCTGGTTAGACCCAAAATTGAATTTTGAAAATTTTTAGGATTGTATTTTATTGTATTTTATATTTGGAATATAAATATGATTTAATTGTAATTGTTTTTAACTAGAGGGTTAAATTTAATTAGTATAAAGTTAAAGGGCTTATTTATAATTTATCAATTTATTGTTTATTGCAAATTAGTCCTTCTACTTTTGAATTTTAGATTTAACACCTCCAAGGTTTCAAAAATTACAATTAAGCCCTTCGAGTTTTCGAAAATTGCTACTTGGTCAATAGAATTTTCAATTTTTCAATCTAGTCCAAATTTTCAATTATTTCATAGAGATTATAAGTATGGGATTATAATTTTCATAATGAAATTATGAAGTCATTTGGCATCCACATAGGCTACTACTTGTTTTGTTTGCTCGATATGCTATTGTTTGACAATGCATGTTTAAATACCAAGTATTTTACTTTCCGTTCGACCGCCATGCATGCGAGGGTAGGCGGCGCCCTCTTATATGTCGGACAGCATATTTTATGTATGGGTAGGCGGCACCCATTATGTGCTTGACCGCGTTTAGAACTAGAATGGATAGGCGGCATCCATTACGTGTAGACCGCTCATGCATGATGGGTAGGCGACACCCTTATTTGTTTGTAGATGACTGATAACAATCCTCAAGCGACAAGTCCCAACCAATATAAGTACAGAAATATATATATATATATGTATGTATTTCTGAGATGCTTTCCATAGGGTGCTTTAATTCTGAACTTTCATTGCGTTTTCTTGTATTGGCGACCTCGTCTTACAGACTCGCAGTGATCGTCAGATTAGAGTAAGCCTATGGTTATGACTTACTGCATATTTTATCTAACGACCTCGATAGGTACAATATGTAGGGCATCGTGTTAAATTAGATTTAACAACCAAGAGTTGTGTGACGCAATTGGATAGTCCTACCGGTCATATTATGCTATTCGACCAGCCCCCGTTGGAGTATAGCATAGTATGGATTTGGATCTTGGCCACTACGGTAACTTGTTGGACATTACCCGTATGTTTGTTTTGGGGCAAGCATATGTGAAAATAGTGGGAGCTAAACAGCTAAAGGACCTTGTTGTTTAGTTATGTTGACTGTGTATTTAGAAGTAATATTTCAATAGTTGATTTATTATTTTCGTTCTATATTATTTCTCCTTAGGAAATTAGAAATGGCTATACCGTCCTCCGAGCTTGTTGCCAACTTGGAGTTGCAAAAGCTAACAGGACCAAACTACGTGCATTGGATCCATGAGGTACGAAAGGTGCTAAGGTACAACGAGGTTGAGTACGTCTTGGACGAACCTATCCCTCCACCTCCCACTGAATTCACTACGGCAACCTATGATTGCTATTATGAATTGGCAGTGGAAAGGGCCGAGTTTGTAAAGAACTTGTTGCTGAATGCTATGTCTGACAATATGGTTGGACCATGGCGAGACAAGGAACCATATGAGATTGTGAAATATCTCTCCTCATTCTTGGATACTCCAAGGATGTGTGAAGGGTTCGAAGCTATCAAGATCATGCTTATCAAAAGGCTTGGGACAGAAGAGCTGTCGCCTGAACAAGTTAAGTCATTGATTGACTTCCTCTTACAACTTGTTGGATATGGCTTGGAGCTAGAAGCTAAGGCTTCCATTATCTTAATCGTGCAAAGATTGTTGCAATCTATTCACAATCCCAATGTTGGGGTAGGAACAGAGTTGATTGCTGAGAGACCCATTGCCAACGAATTCCTAAGGGTCAATCGTAGACCCAAAAGGAAGAGGGGTGGCAAGAATGGGCGCTATCGAAGGATGGCTAAATTTCGACTTAGGATCGAGATTTGTCTCTATTGCAAGCTCAAGGGACACTGGAAGAAAGATTGCCCTAAGCTGAGGGCAGATCAAGCTAAGAAGCCGCCGACTTCTAGCTCAGGTATGTTTGTTATTGAAATGAACATGACTACTTTTGAATCCAATGGTTGGGTATTAGATACAGCATGTGGCTCACACATTTGTAATAAGGTGCAGGGGCTAATTGATCACAGGCTAGTCAAGCAAGGTGAAATCGACTTGCATGTTGGGAACGGCAATCCAGTTGAAGCCAAACGCGTTGGACGCTGCAAGATAGATTTACCTTCGGGAAAATATTTAGAACTTGATAACGTTTATTTTGTTCCATCCATTGTCAGAAATATTATTTCCATTCCATTGTTAGACAATATGGGTTTTTCCTTTCGATTTGCGAATAATACTTGTTATTTTTCATTGAATGACCAGTATTATGGAAAAGCTCTCTTAGTGAATGGTTTATATATTTTACAAAGTAGTCTACCTTTATTTCAAATACATAACAAACAACCATCTTCAAGTAGGAAGAATAATCCATCTTATCTATGGCATTGTCGGCTAGGCCATATCAATGAAACACGGATTCAAAGACTAAGGAAGTTGGACTACTTAGAACCATTTGATTTTGAATCATATGGTACATGTGAATCATGTGTTAAGGGTAAGATGACGAACAAACCTTTTGTTGGACAAGGTGTTCGTGCCACTCGCTGCTTAGAGCTCATACATACCGATGTATGTGGACCTTTTAAAGTCCATGCGCGTGGGGGTTATCCTTACTTCGTTACCTTTACTGACGATTTCTCAAGGTATGGATATATTTATCTTATGAAGAATAAATCCGAGACCTTTGGGAAATTCAAGGAGTTTAGGAATGAGGTCGAGAATGAATTGAACCTAACGATAGTCACTCTTCGATCAGATCGAGGAGGTGAATACCTTAGTGAAGAATTTATCGACTGCTTGAAGGAAAATGGAATTCAGTCGCAATGGACTCGTCCTGGAACACCACAGTTAAATGGTGTGTCTAAGAGAAGGAATCGAACCCTGTTAGACATGGTAAGATCAATGATTGGATTCTCGACTCTTCCAAAATATATGTGGGGATATGCACTACAAACTACAATCTACATTCTGAACCGTGTACCATCTAAATCAGTGGAGAAAACTCCTTATGAGTTATGGAAGGGAAAGAAGCCCTCACTGGGCTATCTTAAACCTTGGGGCTGTCCTCCGATAGTCAAACTGATGCTCACTGATAAGTTAGATGCCAAGGGTGTCAAAGTATATTTCATAGGCTATCCTCGTCAGACGAGAGGCTATGAATTCTATCATGCTGAAGATCACAAGGTGATAGTATCTAGAAACGTTAAGTTTCTAGAAGCAGAATACCTCGAAGAAGAGAGGTTAGATGACATGATAGAACTTGAAGAAATTCAAGACTTTGACACGCGCGAACATGAGTTCTCTAAATCTTCTGATTTGGACTCAAGTTCAGTGGGAGCTTTCGAAGAGGACAAGGGTGATGATATGACACTTGCTAGGCATGTCATAGCCAGTGGGAGTCCTGTGATTAGATCAACAGTTGAAACCACACCAACAGAACCCGTTGTCAACCAACCTGTACAACAAGTTGCACAAGAGCAGCCTCCCGCAAGGGAACAGGGTCGCGGGGCGCGACCAGCTGCATCACTACCTACTGATAATGTTCGTGTTACACGAAGCCAGAAAAGAAAAGCACCAGAACCAGTCGAGCTCCGTAGGTCGAAGAGGATCCTAAAAGGACCTTAGAAGCAAAGCCTTATGATAGAAGACATCAGTGAACTTGATGTCGGCTTATCATATCGGGAAGATCCCGCGAGCTACAAAGAGGCAATAATTGATGTTGACTCAGACAAATGGCAAGAGGCCATGGAATTGGAAATGGACTCCATGTACTAGAACCAAGTTTGGAACTTGGTAGACTTGCCCCAAGGGGTTAGACCTATTGGGTGCAAATGGGTCTTTAAACGAAAGACAGATGCCGAAGGCAAGGTACAAACGCACAAAGCTAGGCTTGTGGTGAAAGGCTACACGCAAAGGTATGGCATCGATTATGATGAAACCTTTTCACCGATAGCAAAATTAAAGTCCATTCGAATTCTACTTGCGATAGCTGCCTACTATGATTATGAGATCTGGCAGATGGATGTAAAGACTGCCTTCCTCAATGGCAACCTTGAGGAAGAGGTCTATATGGTACAGCCGGAAGGTTTTATTAGTAAAACCAGGCCAACTGTTGTATGCAAATTACAAAAATCCATCTATGGGCTAAAGCAAGCGTCAAGGAGCTGGAATATCCGCTTTGATGAAGTTGTCAAATCGTTTGACTTCATTAGAAGCAAGGAAGATCCTTGTGTCTACGCTAGGCACAGCGACAAGGGAGTAGTTTTCATGATCATCTATGTTGATGACATTTTGATCATGGGAAACAATGTCTCTATGCTAGAAGGGACTAAAGTTTGGTTATCAAGTAACTTCTCAATGAAGGACTTGGGTGAAGCGAACTACATTCTAGGGATCAAGATCTATAGAGATAGATCCAAGAGGATGTTAGGATTGACACAGTCCACCTACATCGAAAAAATACTGAAGCGTTATAAGATGGACGACTCAGAGAGAGGCTTTCTCCCAGCTAGGCATGTGGTTGTCTTATCAGTTAAGGATGGTCCTAAAACTGATGAAGAAAGAAATGAAATGAGTCGTGTGCCCTATGCTTCGGCAGTAGGGTCTATAATGTATGCAATGAATTGCACAAGGCCCGATATGGCATATGCGCTTAGTGTCACTTGTCGACACCAACAGAATCCAGGAGTACCTCACTGGACTGCTGTAAAGAACATTCTTAAGTACCTTCGACGGACTAAAGAGATGTTCTTGGTGTTTGGTGGAGAACCAGAATTAAAGATGTCTGGTTATGTCGACGCTGGATTTGAATCAGATCCTGATGACTTTAAGTCACAGACAACATACGTATTCAAATTGAACGTAGGAGCTATCTGTTGGAAGAGTTCTAAGCAAGCCACGGTTGCTGACTCATCCACAAAAGCCGAGTACATTGCTGCATCAGAAGCATCGAAAGAAGCTGTCTGGATTTCAGAGTTCTTGAAGGAATTGAGGGTTGTTCCTTCTCCTAGTCCAATAACGATTTATTGTGACAATACGGACGCCGTCGCTCAAGCTAGGGAGCCTAGATCTACAAACAAGAACAAACATGTACTTAGAAAATATCACGTTATACTTGAGATTATTGATAGAGGAGAAGTTAGTATAGAACGTGTCTCTACCACGGACAACGTGGCAGATCCTTTCACCAAGGTCTTATCAGTGGAAGTCCACTTAAGACATAATGCTAATCTGGATATTAGGCATAAAGGTGAGTGGCTCTAGTCCAAGTGGGAGATTGATAGTGTAAATGTCCTAGAGACAGTCCTTATTAACATGCGGCCCTTATAAAGGGCATATATGTACTATTACACAGGTCAACGTAATATAATATATGATTGTTGTTTTACTATTGAGTATCGCTTTCATATTTATATTACACCAGGCATGCAGCATGTCATATCTCTATTTCTGTCTGTTTTGATATTAAACATGTCCCCTCGGATAGATGACCGATCACACAGATAGTGGGAGCTATGTGAGTTATCATCTATCCCAAACTCTCCCTAGCCGAGGTTCATCTCGGATGTAGGGGTCTGAATGAACCAGATGAGACTAGTATGCGTGGAGGTTATACTTGTTGGAGCAAGTGTGAGCCGATCCCATGGCCACGGAATGGATTGTTGGACAATCGAGAAACGTTCCCATAACTGCGCATAGTTGTTCGAACAATGATTATCGAACAATAGAAGTACCCACCGGACGCTCCCATCGATGTATACTCTACACCGAAGTGTCTATGGGAACCGGTAAGTTGTCGAAGTGATGCCAGTCGTCCTTTGGACTTACAGGACTTTATCATCACATTTGTTGCCCCATATCCTTGGTGGACCCGTCGATGTCAGCTCTGAATAAGCAGTTGACCTATGACACGATCCAAGATTATGGCTACATACAAATGGGGATGATAAGTGTTTCTGTGAAGGATTGATCTCTCATGTGTAGCACAGGAGAGTACTGCTCATAGTCTTCATAGTTGTGTTGGTAAAGTCACTGGCCAGTGCATCGATATATTATGATGGTCATAAGTATATCTTAGTAACCAAGCAACTCCCTGAGACGCCCGTGGATGTATTATTGGGATAGACACATCATCGATCCTAGATGCATTCGAGTCAGTCAGATGAAGGGACGTTACCATCGCCGTGTTGATCGCAACAGACTTCGCAACGAAAGGGTTTGCTTTGAGAAACCTCTCAAACGTCCTCATGTATTAATATTGCAAATGGAACCGTCTAGGAATTCCATTTTGCCTAGTCTAGGACTTGCTTAATACAATGAGGCCCTATGGGTCACACTATGTGGTGATTCAGCTTATCAGAATATCCTTGAAGATGGAATCGCAATTAATTTGGAATTAATTGTGATTGATGGATTATAATTGATTTGGAATTAATTATAATATTTAGTGGCTCAATTAATAATTTGGAATTATTAATTGAATTGGCTAATTAATTGTATTTTGTGTAAATACAATTAAAGATTATATTTTAGAAATATAATAGAGGTTTGATTTGAAAGGATATGTTAATTTAGAATTAACATATGCCCATGGGAAAAAAATCTACTTCAAGTTTGAATTTCCTTAGAACTATAAGTGGGTCCCAAAATTGGGACCCACCTATCTCCTTTAGGATAGGCGCGCGCGCGCGAGCTGGGATAGGGGAAGGAGTTCGACTCCTTCCTCTATTAGAAGTCCAAGGGATAAGTTAGATTTTCCTGATTGAGTTTTAATTTGATTGGGAATGAATCTAGACTTGATATTGGTTTCCTAGTGCGATAAGAATTAGATTCTTATTCCTTTACGAAGTCTAATTGCTTGTGCTTTAGGCTTCTATTGACTACTATATATAGTAGACTATTAGAGAGTTTTTGACATAGACATTCACACAGTTGAATACCCAGTTTTCTTAGAGAAAATAAAAACTCTCCCCTCCTCTATAAGCCCCATGCGCGCGCCACCCTCACTGGAGGAAAACCGCCGCCCCGTCTTCTTGGTCACACAAAGAATATCCTAGCATTCTTCCGATAGGCTATTCATCCGTGGATACCAAGGTTGAGGTTCTAGGAGCTGGAAACTAACTCTTATTGTCTTGCAGATAATCAGAGTATTGCAGATATCTTCGACTTCGACGAAGGAGAAGATACACAGGATTATTACGAAGACTTGGAAGCTGCTTTGGAAGTAAGGTTAGTCTTCTAATTGGCGTGTTTACATATATACGGCATATACATAATCAATTAACCTGTATGTTAAGAAAATTTTTGAAATTCCGTTGCGTACCCTAGGGGTAACTCTGACCGTATTTTCTTACAGTAATGTCCCTCCCAAGAACAGACAAGTTGACGTAATAGATTTCAACATGCAAATCAAATTAAATCGCACCTGGTAGCATATGCTCAAAGTTATGATACACTTAATGCACAAATTCACTCGCCACTAAACACCTAATCACGAATTTGCTCCCAGTGCGGCATGTAGTTATATTATGGTAAAACGCAAAAGACATAGATCACAAATTCGCACCCCGTGGATCACCTAGTGGAATAGTCTGAAGCCTAATAGACATAGACCACAATGTCACTCCCCGTGGATCACCTAGTGAAATACCCTCAAACCCAAAAGACATCGATCACAAAGTCGCTCCCCGTGGATCACCTTTCAAATTTTCGTCAAACCCAAAAGACACAGATCAGAAATTCAACCTCCCCCCACCTCCCCTCCAAACACCCATAGGGCCAAAGTCAGGATGCATAGATTACAATTCCACTCCTCGTGGAGCACCTAGTAAAACATGGTAAAACCCAAAAGGCATATATTGAAAATGTCCTACCCGGGACCAAACCTAGTTGAATAGGCTCAAATTCATAATGCATAGATTATAAACTCGCTCTTCGTGGACCGTGATTCACCTAGTGTAATATGCTAATATTGTTAAACGATTTTTATTTGTTTGAAATGATTTATAACTGTGAAATTATAAAAATTATTATAATTGACCCGTAAATCATTTTGTGAACATGGGTGGGATAGCTTTCAATTCTCCGGTGCCTCTTCTCGTCCGATAAATTTTACAGAAGAGTGGAATTTGAATTGTTTTGATTGAGTAATGGGGAGAATGAAAATAAATGGCAATTGTGAATCAAGAGTTCGAAAATTTGTTACGTTTAACTTTCCCTAATTATCATTAAATAATTCATCTTTAATCACAGCTGCAATTATTTCATATTTTAGAATCTACTTGTATGTCAGATTAGTAGCTTTATGAAATAGAAGGTTGGAATAAAATAAAAAAACAAAAATAAAAAATAAAAAATAAAAAATAAAAATTCTGTTATCATGACACATATTAGGTTTGTGCATATATAATAAACAAATAATTCTGATTGATCATTAATTGTTGCTTAGGCATTGACTCTCCTTTTTTATAGAATTATAGATTCCCGTTTACGTATTTACACAACTATTTTCCTCAAAACTGAAAAGACAACCTTTTCCCAGAAAAGACACGATTTTGCCTATATATAATACCCCGCCCACCCACCAGAAATCAAATCACAAACGATAAAAAATCGTAAGTCCTCAAAATCTGTAAAACATAAGCCTTTTGCAATAATAAAAACACTCAGACAATGTAGAATCTTCAAGAAACGTTCACCATTGATGCTCCACGGACTTTTGCTGAAAATCGTAGAAGGCCTTTTGCTTATTTTATAAGAATCTCCACAGATCATCGTCTCACCATCCACCTCCGACTTACTCCTACAGACAATTGGGCTCTTACTGTGTCAATGAATACCAGTCAACGTCTACAATATCACACAAGGTACAGATTCTTGTGGGTGAATGCAGCCCACATCATCCAGGGAGATGATATCATACCAACGAACTATGAGAATGATATCCGTAATTGGGTGCGCTTAAACAATCCTCATCTAGTACTTGTTACTAGTACTGGAACCCGTCTCCCTGTTCCAGGCCATGAACAAGAAGCTGGAAAGGTGTATCCATTCAATCCTCATAGCGGCGGTTCGTTGTACTTCAAGAGTTTGAACATGACCCTTGACCATACTGAAAAAAATGTTGGTGATGACAATGGGCAGGTTATGTTTGCATCTCTGAATGACCGTGACATGATTGTTCGAGTAGCGTTTAGACCATGAGGAGAGTAGCCTCCATGTTAAGAATGTTGTCCGTGGAATTCGGTTCACAATATATTGAAGCACCTGACAACAGTTGCAAGCAGTTAATTAAGACTTATTGTTTATTTATAGGCATTGGCCGTATGTGTTTCGGCAAGAAGAAGATTAATAGAAGTTTAGTTTGTGTTTAAACCTCTTTTCCCCTATATTTTTTTTAAGTCTTTAGTATCAGGCCATATGTCATTTGGTTCCTGAATAGTTATTGACTCTTGAAAATGAATGGGTATGTGCAAAGTTTGGGTTTCTGTCCTAGATTCTATTTTTTCAGTCTGGTTCTGGCAGGTTAAGTACATGATGATTCTGACGTTTGAATCTTATTCATAAATTATAAGTTTTCAGCGAGTATAGAATCAAATGTGTCTGAACAATCAACACATTAACAAAGCCACACACATAATTACCATAGGACTGTAACAAAATGAAAACTTCGTACTCCACTCATTAGCATCCACAGATTATCCAAAAACAGAATGTCATTAAGGCACCTTCATAATAGCATGTGAAGCCTTAGTAAAGTTGCGTGATTAGTACTTAGCCTAGTCATAAGAAAGATCTAACAGACATACTTGCAGCAGGAGATTCAAAAACACTTTGGTAGAGCACAAACCATTCACACATCATCATGGGCCAGCATTGATCAGTTTCGAAATTGGAGGCCTTGAGTAGCTCGTTCATGTCCTGGCATGATCCGAAGTCCATGGAAGTACGGCTTGGAGCTGTGAGATACATACCAGTTGCGTGCATTAGTAGTACCAAGTTCTTGAGAATCCTTTTCCCTATCAATCACTTGGTTCCACAGATCATCGAAATTCATCGTCTTTGTATGGCAAATGCGCTCAATTGATTCTGGGAGCAGATAAGTCCTGACAAACCAATCACCTTGCTCCTCGAACATAACATCAACAGACTACGTGTAAACATCAACGCATTTGCTTGAAACTAGCCTGGAACATTCAAACATCTTTACCACATCCTCGTCCTGCTGCAAAGGGATGAGGGCTTCATGAAACTTGCGGATGGTTGGATCAACAAACCACATCAGGCCGTTCGTCATGGGACCGGGAACCTTCCCCAAATTGCACTGCATAAATAAACATAGTCGAAATTGCTCCAGTCTTCAATGTAGATGTATGAAACCTTGCCATTTGCATAAGATATCTGCCTAAATTTGGGACGCTCAAACCTCCCATCCCAATGAACCTTTATCCTCCATGATTGTTGTATCAAATGTTCAACAGGATGCTGTTGCGTCCGTGGTGGAGTTGAACATTCAACAATCCATTGGGATGTGAACTTGACATTTCGCCCTAGCTCTTTCGTCTCTGTTGTAATTAAACATTGAATCAATTGAACATTAAAATTCTTAGCATCAATTAAGTTCAACAAACTACTAATTAAACATTTAATGAGCAAACTCATAGACAACTTAAGATCAATTAAAGCAACAAAACTTGCAGTCCATATACACGATTACATGGAGACTGTATTTAGTATTTCAACATGACCATACAATCATGCTATAACATAACAATGTGTGGGAGTTCACATCGAACTAGATCCAAAGTAAATTGCAAACGTGGTCGACCAATAATCCGAATTCAAGGTAATTGTATCGGCCTGGGAATTTGGGGATTATGCCTTTTACCAATCCTCAAAATTACCAGATTACAAACAAACAAACTCGATACCACACGCTACACATCCAACAATGCAGAAAGTAGAAACATATCCAACTTACGAAGTACAAATTGATGATAAGAGTGTAGCGCAAAAAATGAGAAACTTACTCGGGGGTATGGTAACTCCTAGTCGCCGGCCGCGTTTGCGTTTGGATCCTTCAGCTTGCTTCGAACCAAATTTTCTTCCGTCGCCGTCCATCGCCGATTGCATCTTATCGGAGTTCCGGATGAGAATAAAATGGAAAGGATTGAAGAGGAAGAGTAATTTTTCGGCTTTGGCGTAAATCCGGTAGGTAAGAATTACTAAGAAATATTAATTGTGCTACAAGAAGCACGAAAACGTGACTTTGCCCACAGGTTCCTCGAAGAAACGTTTCCGAAACGGAAACGGAAAGAAACGTTAAAAAAACGTTTCTTGATTGGTGAAGGGTACTGAAGGCTAATCTTTGTTTGAATATGCCTCTGTTTCCGTTGACCAAGTCGTTAACATTTTTTTTTTTTTTTTGAAACAACAAAAATGTATCAAAGAAATCAAATAGTGAATTATAATACAAAGAAAACTGCACAAGGAATGCACACCAAATAATCACTCTCCATCCATTAACTCCATCCAACACCAAATAAGTCTTTAACTTATTATACTAGTAGTATGGGTTATTTTATATTCTCATATGATCGATCATTACTTCATTACCCTTGCTCATTTATTTATTTGGGCTCTTATGTAGTATGGTTTTTACTTTTCTACTTTATGTTTATTGTTTGATGGAACTAGTTTACAACCCGTCGAAAATTATATTTAATAAGATATAGTACATATTGGGAAAAAAAATCTAATGATAAAAAAGAACAACATATTAGTACTTTCATGCTTGTAAGAACCGAATTTACATACATGCCTATCATTTACCAACCCACTATCATTATACTCCGTATATTGATAACCCTCTTGTGGAGTTAATGTACTATAGTGTGCAAACAATGTTACCAACCTATCTGATGCAATAGTCTCAATCTCGAAATACGTCAATAACAAATTCGCTCCACGTGGTGTGTCGTGTGCAATAGACTCAAAGCCTCGAACTCAATGCATATAGAACAAATTCGCTTCCTGTGGGACACCTAGTGTGACATGCTTAAATTCAAAAGACAAATATTATAAAGTTGCTCCCCGTGGGGCACTAAGTGATAAAGTCTCAAACATATAAAACATAGTTCACCAATTCTCTCCAAGTGAGACAAATGATGCAATAATCTCAAACTAATATGGTATGGTGTTAGAAAACTTGTAATTTTGATGAGCAATTTACCATGCTAAATTAAGGAAAGTCCAGTAACTAGTACTCTTAAGGTCCATAGGAATTTAGAATTTTAAAGGACATTGTAAAAGAGGAACGTTTGCTGATGACTTAGTTAGGTGTTAGATAAGTTATTTCTTTTGCGTATGATGTATTTTATTTTCTGAAAAGAAAATATCTTATTGATGCTTAGCTTTAATGTATCTTATTTTCTGAAAAGAAAATAACCTATTGAAGCATTTGCTGAAGATATATTTTGTTTACAAACAAATTATTGAAGCAAATAAGAAACCGGTCAGAATCTTGAAGACTTTTGAAGAATCTGAAGACTTGAAGAAATCGAAGACTTGAAGACTTGAAGATTGCTGAAGACTGGTAAGGCACGTGTTGCTCAGAAAGTGGAATATTCAGCAACAACATTGCATAAGTGAAAATCTGAAAGACAGAGTAGGTTGTGCTTGCTGAAACTGAGACTAACCACTTGCTGATGGAACATTTGTGACCTCTTGCTGAATGTACGTGAATTTGCGCTCCAATGTTACTGTTTGAATTCTATTCAAATGTGCATTTAATGCAAAGCTTACACACGAAGGACATGAAGACTAGAAGACAAACAGAGTCGCTGCTGAAAGTACAAAAAAGCAAGATAGTGACATGTTAAGGAACAAAAGCCTTACGATTTGAAATTCAAACGGCTCCTTACTTGCACTATAAATAGAGGTCATCCGGCAAAGAGTTGAAATGTGTCAACAACGTGATCAAACTCTCACTTGTGTTTAAAAACTCACAAACCTTCAAACACTCTTACTGCCATTGATCCGTTCCAAGACTTAAAGCTTGAAAAAGCTACTTGTGAAGAAGTAGAACAAACTCGGCTAAGAAATTAGTTAAAGTGTTCTTTCTTTCAAACAAGAACAAGTCTTGACACCAGAAACAATCAAACTTGTTTACTGCAAAGTATTCCAAGTTGTGTTTCTTAGATTACTTGTTGTAACTGAATAAGTTATAATTAAGTCATCTCACCCCAAAACTCTCTAACTGAAAATACACCCTTTCAGGCGTGATATTCAGGGGGAACTTAATCGAGCATAGTTTTGCTGATTAAAAGTACCAAGTTTGGTGGAGAACAAGGTTGAGTTCTCTAGTGTAGGTTGGATACGAAGCAAGTGTGCTTTGGTGTCTGTTGAATCGCTTTAGATAGGAGATGGTAAGGAACCTCAATCATATCTTAGTGGATTCAGTCCTAGAAAGGACAAAGTGGATTAGTTGAGAGATTACGCCACTCTCAGATACCACTATAAAAGTGTTTGTGTGATTTACTTACTGTATATAGCTTTCAGCAAATTATATCTGTCTGTACACAGTCACTCACCTCACTTGCTGAAACCTTTACTTGCTGAAAAAGTACTTATTGTTTCAAAGACTTCCGCTCTCTGATTTTAAGTATCAGCAAACCAAGCTACTGTAAAGTAACTTACGCTTGCTGAGAAAGTTAAGTATCAGCAAACTCATTACTGAAAAGTAATAAGTACTTGCTGAGAAAGTTTTAAACGACAAAAGTTTGAAAAGACTATTCACCCCCCCCCCTCTAGTCTTTTCTTGTTGTTTAAAGGGACCAACAAGTGGTATCAGAGCAGGAGGTTCTTTAGCCTTCTGCACTGAACCTAGATCCCCTTAAGTGCTTTCCGTAAATCACTCTCACTTGATCAGTTTGGTAGTGCTTTGCTGACAGGATGTCTTTAGGAGATGCTCCCTTGCTGAAGCTGGAAAATTACGAGAAATGGCGAAACAACATGATGCTACATCTTGAGGCCATTAGTGATGAGATGGTAACCGTTATTAATGATGGACCTATCAAGATCACTAAAATTGAAAGGAGTTTCCCTCACAAGACCACTGAAGCTGGGAAGGAAACCATCCTTGGCGAACCATCAGATACTGTTGTGCCAAAACCAAGAGAGGAATGGACTTCTGACGAAGCTAAGAGATTCCGTCTTGATGGCCAAGCAAGAAATATCATCATCAGATCAACTCCGGATACCATACAGTGCAAACTGTGGGGTGCTAAGACTGCTAAGGAGGCTTGGAAAATGGTTCAAGATCTTTGTGCTGGATCTGACAATACCAAGGAAAACAAACTTGAAGTACTTAAGCTAAAGTTCAAAACTTTAAGAAAGGTGCAAACGAGTCACTGGAAGACTTGGACTTCAGATTCACAACTCTTGTTAGTGAAATGGCAGCGCTGGGTGTTGGAAACCTTTATTCAGATTCTGAGAAAGTGAAAACTATCATCATAAGTTTGAATCAAGAATGGATCCACACTCAGAATTTCTATTATAATCAAGGAATGCCAGACATTACACCAACAGAGTTGTTCTCTCATCTTGCGACTGTCAATTATGAGACAAAGCAAAGAGAAAATGTGTTTGCTGAAAAATCGCAAAACATTGCTCTTGCTGTAAAGCCGTCATCTTCTGAAAAGAAGAATGATAAAGAGCCTGTTGATGAAAATGCTTTAGTTGTTAAAAACATGAAGAAGTTCATCAGTAAGGAACTTGAAAGGCGAAAAGCAAAAGAGAAGCTGAAAAAGCATCTTGGTAACAACTACCATAAGTACAAGAATGCTACTAGCTCGCTGAACAAGCAAGCTCAGCAAGCTACTTCATCAGAAGAGCCAGCAGTTGAAAATGATCTATGTTTTTCTGCAAAAAGCCTGGACACTTCAAAGCTAATTGCCCTTTGCTGAAAGGCAAATCTGCTGAAAAGAAGAAGAAGTTCAAAAGAGCTTTTATTGCTGAAGAAAAGAAGAAGCTTCAAGCAAAAATCGATGCATTGTGCATTGATACCAGCTCCGAAGACAGTGAGGATGAAAGTTCAGACACCGACGATGAAGAAGCCACTCTAGACGTGGAGATTGGCAAGGAGGTTTGTGGAATAGCTATGGAAGCTTATCCAGATGTGTCTAACTACGAATTCTGCCTCATGGCCGGTCAGGTAAACAACTCTACCTCTGACTCAGACTCAGAAAGTGAAGACGAGATTGACCTCGACAAGATTCAAGGAGAAATCGAAAGATTTGAGAATACTCTCAGCAAACAGCAAGAGAGACTACAACTTGCTGAAACTTTGACCAAGCAGACTACTGAAAAGTACGTTTTGCTGAAGGAAGAGACAGAAGAAAAAGATGCTGAAATAAGGCGTCTTAAGAAGTTGATTGCTGAGGCTGCAGAGAAAAATTCTCAAATGGCATTAGAATTGGAAGAGTATCAGTCCTCAATTCTAAAGTTACTTGCTGAAATCCAAGAAATGAAAAAGATGAAAGTCAATTTCAAATCCTACGTGGAAGCAAGTAATACGCTGACTGAACTAAACTCTTATTTGAGAGACCCATCTGATGAATGTGTATTTTACACTTTCATTCGAGTCTTTTTCACCTATTTTAGCTATCCTCTATGTTAATTTAGCTATATTTTAGTACATTTTATTAGAATAGTGTCACGTTTCCCTTTAGATTTTATTTTACAGGTTTTGGTTGAAATTCGGAGATTACCGGGCAATTATATTGAAGTCTACAAGGAATTGATGTTCCAGAAGCCTATTTGGAGTATCTGAAGGTTTCCGGATATGATTTGGAGTCTACGGGCCGAATCTGGAGGTTAGAAGGCTACTAGAAGTCATAAACCGAGTCCGAAAAGGTGAAGAAATCCAAATCCGCGTCGAAAAACGCGGAAATTCCGCGAAATATTGGGGGGCGAACCGCCCCAGCCAGAGGCGAACCGCCCCAGAGATAATTCGGGGCCTATATATAGAGCTCAAGTTTTTCTCCGAAAATATATCTTTCCAAGCCTACTTTCTCACCTCTCTCTATAGTTTTAGGTAGGAACTTCCCGGGGCCTGTCCTCGGAGTTCCATAGCTTAGGGGATACTTTTTCATAGCAGATTGGAGCGCGTAGGATCGCAATCATCCGGAGATTGACAACCTTCGGTAACTTTGTATCTTACAGTTTTTATCTACTTATTTTATTCTTCTTTCAATATATTTTCTTCTATGATTGCTATTGATTGCCTGCCTATTATGAGTAGCTAAACTTATCGTTGGTGGTAGTATGTGAATTCCTAGCGAGGGAAGATAATCATGCTAATGGCTATATCGCGCATTATACTCCGTGTCATTGCTTTATTTCGTTGATCAGTTGCAACCAAAATTCTCGTATGTTGTATTGATTATTATGCAAGCTTGGACACTTGTCGACCAATCAGACCAATTATCTTCGTAGTGTTGAATAATTACGGAACACAATAGGACGTTAGTTGTTGACAAGTCAGACCCATATTATCTTCGTAGTGCTTAATACTTGCAACCGGACACAAGATTGATTCAAAGATCTCTATGCAAGACCGAGGAATTTATGCATGATTATCGACCCATTATGTTAAGAAGGACCATACTATCACCAATCTCCATTATCTGCTTGAAACCCCCTATTGCTTTCTATCTGCTGTTTTTATTTTCTTGTTAAATAGATAAAGCTAGTTATAGTCCTGAGAGAACGACACTCAAGTCATTCTACTACTACACTACGGTTTTCGTTGTAGTTGTGGATTGCCTTTGGCTAAATAACAAATATTATTTGCTGAATCGAGACCTGACAAATCTCCGTTCATCAAAATGGCGCCGTTGCCGGGGACTATACTCCTTTTTTCTATTTAATTTGTTTATATTTACAGCTTTAGATTCCTAATTCTACTTGTTTTAGTTTTCCTTTTCAATCTCTCTCTGATACTGCTTTCCTAGTCTGTTTCTAATTTCCCTTTCCTAGCCTTAGTAGTATTCGATATCTAGATTTATTCTCGATTTTTCAAAATTTCTAACAAGGCTAATTTTTTGTTTTGAGTTACTCTTACTACAGACATACAGGTATAATGTCCATGCGCGCTCGCATGACACCCCAATTCTCGCAGGTGAGGAGAGGATCTTCCATATACCTGGAAGACGAGTTAAGGAGGTATGAGGTGACGGAGTCCATGGTGAGGTACTTACCAAGGTACGAAGATGGAGTAGGGATGGACCCATGGAGTTTCATTCGATTCTATGAGGAGGAAATAGAAAGAATTCCAGCAGAAGGGTTTACTAAGGACCAATTATGCAGGAAACTATTTTCTTTTGCTCTTGGGTATGAGCCGAGGCGTTGGATTGCAAGGTTTGAACTAGGATCGCTGAAAACTTGGGGCCAAGTAGTAGAGGAGTTCTTGCCGCGGTTCATGCCTTATCATGAGACAATTGCCTTACGTGATAGGATCGAATATTTCGAGCAAGGAGAGTATGAGCAGTTTTGTGACGCCTACGAACGTTTTGAGATGTATAAACGTGAGTGCCCCCATCACCGTTTCGAAGATGGGGAGTTGATTTGGTGCTTCGTTGGTGGACTTCGTGAAGAGGAACGACTTAGAGTGGATCAGTTGAGCGGCGGTCTGGGAGAATGTACGGTCGACGAGGTAGAAGAAGTCCTCCGTAAGTACGCCAGAGGTTCAACACAATCCGATGAGGTCATACCAATTCACATCACTGCAAAGGAAGTAGATCGAGGTGAAGCAGGAAGCTCATTCGAGGAGTATTTTGAAACCGAAGAAATCAGTGAGGAAGATGCACATGCCGAGCAAGTTGAAGATGACCTTCGTATAGCAAAAGTTGTTGAAGAAGTTGAAGTAACTGAGCATCTTATGGAAGAATTCAGCTTGTTGAATTGTGCTGAAGTAGAAGAGGTTCGAGAACTTGAAGAGGAGAAAGGATTGGAAGGCGACGCCACCCTGGAGGTGGGGGGCGAGTCGCGCAGCCTGGGGGGAGAACCGCCTCCCATGACCAGTGAGCTGGACGACCCGAGCTCCCCTGTTTCTTTACTCCCAGACATTAGCATCAACCCAAAACCACTTCCTTCCGTTACTACTGAGGTTCTTAAGTACAAAGAGGTGAATCTACTTCTCCGAGGTGGAAGCCTTGACAAGCAAGATACACAGGAGCCACCACTAAACAAGCACCTCGATGAAGTCGAAGTGAATGTCCTCCTATTGATGAAGTCCTTATTGGATATGCCTGCAAAGCAAACCAGTCCATTCACCATGGTGAGATCTTTGAGGCTTCCTAGGTCTCTTTGCTACATCGGACCAAGAGAATGGCGGCCACCGTGGGGAGGTACTCTTGAGTCCATTCTTGAATACTCAGTCGACCGAGGCCAAACCATTCGGTAACATCTAGTATCACTTTTTATTTACTCATTCTCTTTTGCTAGAGACTAGCTTAAGTTTCATGAGGGAGATGGGATGTGAACCATGATGTTAAGTATTGTTTGGCTTTGTGATGTTGAGTAGGATAGTCTTTTTTTTTTAATTGCATTTGCACGTTTACTGCTTTCCTAGGATAGTCTTGCATGTTTTAAATGGAGTTTATTGCCGAATTTTTTGAACTTTTTTATTGGGTAGATCAACTAGCTATGCCATTAATCGTATGCTTCATCTCTATGAATTTGTTTGAGGTTTTTCTCGCTTGGCTTGTCACATTTATGTATTGCACTTAGTTAAGCTTGGTAGTCTCGACATCACTTAGTGGTGTTTTCTCTACTGCGGTTCACGAAGGCCTTTATAATAGGATGATGCATGTTAGGGTCTTATGGTTGTTTTCCCGAGTAATTATGTACCTAAGAGGCAACAAGTCTTCACCATGCTTTGAGATTGCTAAATGCCTAGGAAGGAGGTAGTGTGAGGTTGTGTGATCCTTTGTTTATAACCTATTCTTCCGAATAGGTTTGGGGAGGGGGTTACACCATCATTAGACTTCTTTCTATTTTTCATTTTCGTATCGTGAGTTTATTTTTCTTTTTCCGTAAATTTTGTACCCCAACCTATTCTTTCGAATAGGTTTGGGGAAGTCGTGTGAGTCATTTTTGTTTCTCTTTGTTATGCTACTGCTGGCTAGGAAAAAATCGAAAAAAAAAGAAAGAAAATTTCCAGGAAAAAAAGAGAAAAAGAAAAAAGATAGAATCTGGAAAGAAAAAAAAGAAAAAAAGAGAAGACCCAAAAAAGCAAAGAAGGGTCAAAAAAGAAAGCCAAATAGCAGTTTAGCAAAGTGTTGAGTCTTTTCCATTTTTGTGATGTTCGTAATCGTGTTTTTTATTTTTTATCTTGTTAGTCTTGAGAGTCATCTGTTTTAGACCACCCTCGTCCTGACATTCAGGAAGTGGTGAATAGCTTAAGACTTTACTTGAGAGATGGGTAGAATAGGGGAGTGTTATCTTTTATAGGGAACCCTCCTTCGTTTGATGAGAGCCAGTACTGGTTCGACCTCTTTTGAGGAAAAGTCTTAACATGGTGGAACAGCAGTAAGCCCTCAGTTTCATAGGCACGGGGCAACCATTCGTATCTTAGCATGCATCATTACGTCGTCACTGACTAGGTCCAGGTAGAGAATGTTACGAGAGACTATCTTGTCTTGACATAAGTGCTTATGTGGATGTGTATAAGTCAATCGAGGTATTCTTCGACCTATATTCATGCATTGATTTATATGGTTTTTGTTCATATGTTATTTGGTAGATTAAGTAAATTAGTTCATTTTATGTGGCATGAAACTCCATTTTGAGTCTTGCATGTTTTTTGTATTAGAATCTAGCTTAGTTGCTTGAGGACAAGCAAAGGTTCGGTTTGGGGAGTTTGATGAATGTGTATTTTACACTTTCATTCGAGTCTTTTTCACCTATTTTAGCTATCCTCTATGTTAATTTAGCTATATTTTAGTACATTTTATTAGAATAGTGTCACGTTTCCCTTTTGATTTTATTTTACAGGTTTTGGTTGAAATTTGGAGATTACCGGGCAATTACATTGAAGTCTACAAGGAATTGGTGTTCCAGAAGCCTATTTGGAGTATCTGAAGGTTTCCGGATAGGATTTGGAGTCTAGGGGCCGAATCTGGAGGTTAGAAGGATACTAGAAGTCATAAACCGAGTCCGAAAAGGTGAAGAAATCCAAATCCGCGTCGAAAAACGCGGAAATTCTGCGAAATATTGGGGGGCGAACCGCCCCAGAGATAATTCGGGGCCTATATATAGAGGTCAAGTTTTTCTCCGAAAATATATCTTTCCAAGCCTACTTTCTCACCTCTCTCTATAATTTTAGGTAGGAACTTCCCGGGGCCTGTCCTGGGAGTTCCATAGCTTAGGGGATACTTTTTCATAGCAGATTGGAGCGCGTAGGATCGCAATCATCCGGAGATTGACAACCTTCGGTAACTTTGTATCTTACAGTTTTTATCTACTTATTTTATTCTTCTTTCAATATGTTTTCTTCTATGATTGCTATTGATTGCATGCCTATTATGAGTAGCTAAACTTATCGTTGGTGGTAGTATGTGAATTCTTAGCGAGGGAAGATAATCATGGTAATGGCTATATCGCGCATTATACTCCGTGTCATTGCTTTATTTCGTTGATCAGTTGCAACCAAAATTCTCGTATGTTGTATTGATTATTATGCACACTTGGACACTTGTCGACCAATCAGACCAATTATCTTCGTAGTGTTGAATAATTACGGAACATAATAGGACGTTAGTTGTTGACAAGTCAGACCCATATTATCTTCGTAGTGCTTAATACTTGCAACAGGACACAAGATTGATTCAAAGATCTCTATGCAAGACCGAGGAATTTATGCATGATTATCGACCCATTATGTTAAAAAGGACCATACTATCACCAATCTCCATTATCTGCTTGAAACCCCCTATTGCTTTCTATCTGCTGTTTTTATTCTCTTGTTAAATAGATAAAGCTAGTTCTAGTCCTGAGAGAACGACACTCGAGTCATTCTACTACTACACTACGGTTTTCGTTGTAGTTGTGGATTGCCTTTGGCTAAATAACAAATATTATTTGCTGAATCGAGACCTGACAAATCTCCGTTCATCACCATCTCAGAAAGAAGGTTTAGGAGCAACGTGTGAAGGTGATAACGTAGAAATCTTGAGAAAAGATAAATCACCTATCTCCTTTGTACGTGCTACTGATAGTAGTCCTCCAGTAATCTATCAGTTTGGTCAAACTAAGGCTGCTGAGACATGCAATCAAGTACCTATGACCATAAAGCCCGCTGTTGCTACTCAAAGTAACAAGACTTTAAAAGGAAAACAGGTTGCTGAAAAGCAAACTGGAATGAAGAAGAATGCTGTGAAGCATTCCGCCAAACAAGTTGCTGGAAAGCAAGTTGTTAAGACTAAAGGCAAGATTACTAAAAGTAATCAGAAGTACTTTGCTGACAAACCTGAATCAAGTAAGGTTGCTGAAGCTAAAGCTCAACATTCTCCAAAGGGTGGACTCGGTTTCAAAACCAAGCAAAGTCAACTCTTTCATGAGTATAAGCAAAGTCAGCAAAGATACTTCAAAGAGATGAAGAAAACCAAGCCTAAGAGTTCTGAAAAGACTCCCAATGCTAGGACTAGAAGGAACCTTGCTAGAAAAGAACTTACTGAAAAGTATGTTCAGCAAAAAGGTCAACAGAGCAAGACACCACATCAGAAAGTGGATTTGACCAGCACTAGTCAAAAGTCTTTCAGCTCAAAACCTCCTAGTTCCTCAGCAAGTAGAAAACAAGTCAAAGTTGAAAATCTTCAGACTTGGGTTTCCACTGGACGCATTCTTGAACATGTTAATGGACATCCATCATTGGATAATTAACTTGTTTGCTCTTGATTGTGCAGACTGCAGCCACGGAGACAAACGATGCAATCTGGCACTTTGATAGTGGTTGTGGAAAGCACATGACGGGCAACAAGAATAACCTTATAAACTATAGACGGTGGTCTAAAGGTCCAACAATAAGGTTTGCTGGTGGAGGCTCCGGATCTACAAAAGGCTATGGTGATGTGAAGTTAGGATGCATAACCATTTCTGGAGTTCTTTATGTCAAAAATCTTAAGTTTAACCTTTTCAGCATGAGTCAATTTGCTGACAAAGGATACTTCATCGAAATTAAAAGTGATGAATGTAAACTTGTAGATTTTGAGACTAAAAAGGTTATAATGATTGCAAGAAGATCAGGAGGATTGTACACCGTTGATTGGTCTTCAGCAAACGTTGAAAAATGCCTTGTCTCAGATCATGATTGCCTTGCTGAAAAAGCATGGTTATGGCATAAACGAACAAGTCACCTAAACTTCAAGACGCTGAATAAGCTGTCTAAAAAGGCACTTGTAGTTGGATTACCTAGGGTTACTTTTAAGAAGGATGGTGTTTGCAATGCATGTCAGCAAGGAAAGCAAACCAAATCTTCTTTCAAGAACAAGGCAGTACCGTCAACTACAAAACCTTTACAACTCTTGCACATGGACTTGTTTGAATCTTCTTCAACAAGCTATGCTGGTAAGAAGTATGGTCTAGTCGTGGTAGATGACTATTTAAGATTCACTTGGGTAGTATTCATCAAGCACAAATCTGAAACCAAGACTGAAATACCTAACTTGCTGAATAAGCTTGATGTCATGAAAAATGACAAGGTAAAAGTCATAAGGACAGACCATGGTACTGAGTTTGTAAACCAGTACATAACTGAATATTGTACCTTAAAAGGTATTCAACATCAGTTATCCTCAATAAGAACACCACAGCAAAATGGTGTTGCTGAACGGAAGAATCGTACCCTGAAAGAAGCCGCAAGAACAATGCTTGCTGACACTGAAATAAGTGAGTCTTATTGGGTTGAAGCGATTAATACCGCCTGCTATACTCAAAATAGATGTCTGGTTACTAAGGAATACAACAAAACTCCTTATGAATTGTTTGTTGGAAGACCTCCTAACATCACTCATCTAAGAGTATTTGGTTGCAAGTGTTTCGTTCTTAACAATGGTAGAGAATACCTTAGAACATTTCAACCAAAGGCAGACGAAGCGATATTTCTTGGCTACTCCTTGCATAGCAAAGCTTATAGAGTTTACAACAAAAAGGCACAAAAGATTGAAGAATCTGTGCATGTTGTATTCTACGAAAAGTCACAAGGTGTGCCTGCTGAAGAAGAAATATCAGAATGTATGAAAAAGCTAATCATACACGAGCAAAGAACTGAATCTGATGCTAGGCAAATCAAGTCAATTGAACTAAATGATGATTCTGACAATGACTCTCCTCCTCCAAGTCATGACAAGATAAAAATAGTTCACGACAAAGAATTTCCAGCAAAAGATGTAGTTGCTCCGGAAGTTGCTGAAATTACGCAATCTCCAGTGCCTACTGATGAATTACCTCAATCCAGCAATGCTGAACAAGCAGTTGCTGACGAACAAATCTCAGGAGAGACACAAATTCCCAGTAGTACTGAACAAGTACATACTGAAGAGTCACATGCTGATGAGCAAACATATCCTGATCCAACAAACAGGAAACCTGTTAATAAATGGATTAGAGATCATCCCTCTACGGATATGATTGGCGATATTAATAAACGCCAAGTGACTAGATCCAAAGCTACTCAAGGACTTGCTGAAGAAGCAACTGTCGTAGAAGTAGAATCTTTATTCTCTTGCTTTGTTTCAGAAATTGAACCTAAAACCATAGAAGAAGCTTGGAAGCATTCTGAATGGATAAAGGCAATGCAAGAAGAATTGGATCAATTTGAAAGGAACAAAGTCTGGAAACTTGTGCCACTTGCTGAAGATAAGAAAGCTATTGGTACAAAGTGGGTGTTCAGAAACAAGCTGAGCGAGTCTGGTGAAGTAACAAGAAATAAAGCACGCTTAGTTGCTCAAGGTTACTGTCAGACTGAAGGATTGGACTATGATGAGTCTTACGCTCCAGTTGCAAGATTGGATGCAATTAGGCTTTTCTTGGCCATTGCTGCTCACAATGACTTCATTGTTTACCAAATGGATGTTAAAAGTGCATTCTTAAATGGTGAACTTGCTGAAGAGGTCTACCTAGAACAACCCCCTTCCTTTGAACTTCCCTCAGAAACCAAGATGGTATATAAGCTTCAGAAAGCTGTATATGGTCTAAAGCAAGCACCAAGAGCATGGTATGATACCTTGGCTAAGTTCTTGCTGGAAAATGGTTTCAAGAAAGGTGAAGTTGACAAAACATTATTTACCATGAACCATGATGGTAAAATAATCTTAGTTCAAATTTATGTGGATGACATAATTTTTGGATCTAAGGACAAGCAACTTTGTGATGATTTTGCCAAACTCATGACAAATAAGTTTGAAATGAGTATGATGGTAAAATTGAATTATTTCCTAGGATTGCAAGTCAAGCAACTCAAAGATGGAATATTCATAAATCAAGCAAAGTATGCGAAAGAAATGCTCATAAAGTTTAGGATCAAAGAGGATGAAAAACCTGAAAAGATCCCTATGAGTGTTGGCACCAAATTGGGCTATACTAAAGAGGACAAAAGTGTTGAAGAACACAAGTATAGGAAGCTCATTGGTTCCTTGTTGTATTTAACAGCAAGTAGACCTGACATTCAGTATGCTGTTTGTGTGTGTGCAAGATTCCAATCTGATCCAAGAGAATCACACTACAAAAAGGCAATCAAGATACTGAAATATGTTAAAGGTACGGTCAATGTTGGATTATGGTATCCTAAAGATTCTGGACTTGAATTGGTTGGCTATTCTGATGTTGATCATGGTGGATCAACTCTTGATAGAAAAAGTACCTCTGGAACTTGTCAGTTTTTGGGTACTAGATTAATATCATGGTTCAGCAAGAAGCAAACTTGTGTCGCCAATTCATCTACTGAATCTGAATACATTGCAGTTGGTTGTTGCACAGCTCAAATCCTATGGATTCAGCAATAATTAAGAGATTATGGTATTTCTGCAAAGAAAACACCAATCTTTTGTGATAATACAAGTGCTATTGCAATTACGCAAAATCCTAAGTTTCACTCTAGGACCAAGCACATTGATATTAGACATCATTTCATTAGAGATCATGTGGAAAAAGGTGATATTGAGGTTGTGAAAGTAGGAACTGAAGATCAGCTTGCTGATATCTTTACCAAGCCCCTACCGGATAATAGGTTCGCAATGCTAAGGTATAACCTTGGATTGATTGAACTACCTCAATAAAGGATACACTTGGCAGAATGCTGAAACAGGTATTCAGCAAGCCAAAGTATTCCTGTCCAAAAGACCAAGTCACTGATTTCTTCTAAGAAATGATAAGTCACTACATGTTTGCTGAAACAGGCATTCAGCAAGTAATTCCTTCAAAACGGGTATTTGTTAGGAAACTTGACCACTTGCTGAGACAGGCACTCAGTAAGAGAAAGAAATTATGGATTGCTGAGACGGGTACTCAGACAATCAAAAGATACTGAAACAGGTATTCAAGTATCAAAGGAATTTTCTGAAACGGGAACTCAGAAAAAGAGCAAAGGTCATCTCTCAGGTTTTACCAAAGGATGTCTCAAGTACAAAAGAATTTACTGATACGGGAAATCAGAAATATCTTTTAAACTTAAAGAAAATATGAGATATCTAAGTAAGGGGGAACTTTCAGCAAGTATCTAGATTGTTAATTCAAACTCGCTGAAAAGATTCTTGTCTATTTCAGCAAGAAATCTATCCCTTATTACTCGGTAAAATCAATTTGTGACGTTAAGCTGGCACAGATAAACTCACAATAATCATGACATGAAATTCAATCGTGGCCATTGATTAGAAGGAGTTACTAATCTAACGGCTAACAAAACAAAGAGAGAGAGTGTTCTGACGGTTTTAGTTAGTGGGCCATTACGCATTCAATGCAAAGGCTCCACTATCTCCAGTGTTTCTCTGTTTTACCCTTGCTGAGAGCTCAAATCGATTGAGTTTCTCACACACCAGAGACACTATATAAAGAAGGAGTTAGAGAAATGACAAAATTCTTTAACTCACATTTCCTTTCTCTGCAAATTCTAGCCTGAATCTACTGTACCTCCGGTCAAAAAGCAAACTATCTCTTTTCGTACAATCTTTCTTGCTCTATATAAGAAATGGCTCCCAAGAGACAGTTATCCAAGTCCTCCAAATCGTCAAAGGTTGATAGTGCTGAAACACGCACTGCTCCGGTGACTGCTCCGGTAACTACTCTGGCCCCAGACACAACGAAAGTTGTGTTGAAAAACGACCGAATCACTACAAAACCTATGCCTCCGTCATATCTTGACACTGCAAAGTGTGAGATGTTGATGCAATGGGGAGGGTTTGCAAAAGAAAAGTACATTAGGTACTTTTATGAACAAGAACTTGATGACCAAAATGAAGAGGCGCTTGAGTTTATCGAGCAGCAAGACCTCATGAACTTTATCTCTGCTCGCACTAAGCAAGTGAGCATGATTGATACAATGGAATTCTACAACAATGCAGAAATCCAGTCCCTTACAGACAGTAATGGAATCACAAAGTGATCCTTACTTATGTTCAGAACACGCAAATCGTCCTGAAATGGACTGATTTAGCGGAGATTTTTCAGATTCCAACCACTGGAACTGAAGATGACGTCACTGCTACTGACGAAGAAATAGAAGCTTTCTACAGTGACGTCAGAAATGCAAAGATGAAGAAAGGCGAGATAGCTCCCGTGACTTGGACAAAGCACGTTAAAAGAAAGCATCTCTGCCATTCACTTGGTCTAGTAGCTTTGCTACTGATAAAAGTTCTTGACTCCCAAGTTGGAGGAATTGACCAAGTCGGCCTGAGAAGATGGCCATTGCTGATGCATATCCATGAAAATAAATCGGAACTTAACTGGGCTAAGTACATTTTCAACAGGCTTGTTGATTGTGTCACTAAGTTCAAGGTAAAGGTAGAAGACAACAAGGTCTCACCTTCTTTTCCAGTTATGTATGGAATCAAGATATGCTATATCCTTAAACATTTCAGGATTCAGCTAAGAAACCCATTGCCAATCAAGAAATCTGTGTGCAATGTGGGAAGATCTTTCTACAAGCAGAATGTACCTAAGATTGCTGGAAAGAAAACTAAGAAGACAACAACTGCAAATGTTGTCAGCATAAGCCAGCAAGAAAGGTATACAACAGCTGCAGATGTTACCACTCAGAAACTTAGAGATGAAACTGCTGTGGATGGTGGTAACACAAATGAAACTGCTGTAGAAAATCAACAAGGTACGTGTACAACACCTGTTGCTGAAAAGGCAACAATAGATGACTCTGGGAAACTGGAGAAATCTAAAAAGAAAAAGAGGAAAGCTGATGATGACACTCAGACTGCAGCGTCATCAGCAAACCCCGTACCTAAGAGGAAACGGACAAGTAACAAAAGAAAGAAGACACTGGCTTCTCAGTCAGTCCCTGATGTCCAAGACTCCTCAGTCAATCCCCAGACAAATGCTGATTTGCTAGTAGATGTTGCTTAAGTAATTATTGAAGCATATGTCAACAATGTTGAAGTGTTTGCGGAAGCCTTCAACAATCAACTTAATGTTGATAACTCTACTGAGAATAGATCTCAAGGCAGTGGAAATGAAATTCCTGCCCAAGTCCCAGATATCTACATTGTAGATAGACCAAATGATCCAACTATGGAACCAGCAAGTGACATTGCTGATGATCTGCAAAGAGCGGCACTTGCTGATGCTGCTGAAAAGATGGTTGCTGAACAAGCAACTCATCAAGTTGTTGAGACCCAGCTTGCTGAAGAACCAGTTGCTGAAATAGCAATGGTTCCAGTTCCTGAAGTTGCTGAAACTCAAGAAGCATTGTTCAACGACGCATCTCATGATGCTGAGAATACTGGCCCAAGTTCACCTAAGACATCAATTGACAAAGTCCAGCTTGTTCTGGAAGATTTAAGCAAACAAATGGAGTTGGAAATTGAAGAATCATCCAACAAGTCAATTGATCTCTTCATGACAAGCAGTGAGCTTAAAGGTCAAGATGCTTCTGCTCAACTTGTCATTTCAGAGACAAGGGAGATTGCTGAAACCGCATAGCTTTCTCAGATAGAGCAAAATCAGAAGTCTGCTGAAGAAACAGTCCCAGAAGCTGAAGAAACTGTTAATGCTGAAAGGACTGAGCCACAACCTATCCTTCCTCAGCAGGTAGTTAATTCAACCATCAGTAAAACTTCAAATTCTGAAAATTGTTCTTTTGCTGAAATTATTCTTTCTCTACAAACTTCTCAAGATGCAAGTCAGATGGTTGCTGAAGCCTTTGCACCAGAACTAACACTCCCTGCTCAGCAGGTAGTTAATAATTTTGGTATAAAAACTAAGTTTGACAGCTTAGTACTTGTGTCTAATTTTAATTTATTTCAGGATGAACAAATGGAGGATGCTACTCAAGCTCCTCATGGAATGGAAATTGTACTACATGAGCTTGCTGACTCTCAGCAGGTAAATCATGTTTCAGATATAAACTCTAAAACAATTCTCCAAACCAATCCTGATCTAAATAAAATTCTTTTTCAGGCTCAAAAGGAGACCACTGAAGTGGTACTCATCACTGAAGATCAGCAAGTAAGTTCTGAAGAACTTTACTTGAATTTCAAGACGACAACTTTGTCAAGAGTTGCTAAGTCCGTCAGCAACTGGCAAAGGTATAGGAGAATGGATTTCTCAGATCTTCACCTTCATCTCTCAAATGAGAAAAAGAGATCTTCACTGTTAAAGCTCGAAACATTTGTCCACTCCATCCTTCCTGAAGAAATGACATATTCTCAGCAAATGAGTTCAAATCTGATTGCTCAAATCAGAGAGAATATGAAGGCCAAATTTAAGAGTGCCTCTCCAGCTGAACAAGTTGTGATGCTCAAAGGTCTGTTTGTTCATGTGGTGGCTGATCCCCACAAATTAACTGAGGAAGAGGAAGTGACAAGTGTTGCTTTGTATAAGCAGGTTGAGCTAGTCATTCTGACAGATGATGAAGAAGAAGAAGAAGATGAGAACATTCCCACTGATCCCAGTGATGATGAAGGGAAAGATTCTAAGGACAACAAAGACGACAATGATGACAATCAAGGTCCAAGTCCTGGTGCTGGTGGATTGAAGTTAACAGTTGCTGACAATACTCAATCTGACAATCAGCAAGTTGAACAACAACAATCTCAGCAAGAATCTCAACCTCCTCCTGTTGCTGCTGAAAATCAAGCACCTGTACAAGGTGCTGATACTGAAGAAGAGTACGCCAGAAAAAGGGCTGCCTTGAAAAATGGCAAAAGTCCAGTTTCTGATGCCAAGGTTACTGAAGAAAACCTTGAAGAAGAGGATGAAGAAGCTGAAGATTACCAACGAGCTCTACAAAACAGTCTCGTGATCCATGCAAGGCATACGCAGGATCTGGAAATTGGTGAATCTTGAAGACCAAAATCAAAGGAAGTTCCATCCCTTCCACTTACTACTGGCGAAACTCCAGTTATTGAGTCTCAAACGTTGCCTTCAGCAACTACTCAATTAAAACTAACTACTGGCGAAACTCCAGTAATTGAGCCACAAACTCAATTGAAACAACTATCTACTGGTGAAACTCCAGTCGTTGAGTCTGAAGTGTTGCCATCAGCAACCGCTCAACAAAAAGGAAGTGAAGCTACTGACAAAGGCTCAAAAGTTGCTCAACTTGATGAATCAGAGGATGATGACGACTTGTCAGAACATGACGATGAACAATCAAAGCAAGATCCAAAAGTCGTTCAGATTCCTCCTCCTAACTACCTCACTTATGAAGGAGATTCACTAAGAGCCGAGCTGCTTTTACAAGAAACACTCAGAATGTAATGAGGAAACCACTCAGAATGTAATCAGAAACATTCATGGTTGCTGGATCTTAAAGCTGGAAGACTTGCTGGTGAATGAGTTCTTTCCTACAGCCATATTGAATCAAATGTTCAAATGGATTGAACTCAAGGTCCAAAGAAAGCAAAGGGAAGAATCCCTCCCAAGAAATGTTGCTGGGAAATGGTTGAATCTAGAGGTCTATGCAAGAAGAGTTGCCATTGATAAGACATACAAACAGGAACCAAATCTGATCAAACCACCTGGCATTGCTTACTACTCAGACCCGGTAACAAAGAAACCTAAGAAGAAACTTGGATTGATTCCTTATGAGTACTTCTATCTCACTGCTAAGGATCAAGAAGAAGATCTTCTCTGGCTAAGAAAGATTCATCCGAAAAGCATTTCAGATACACAGCTTCTCCATGCCAGCAATTGGGGCATGCATTTGTGGGTAATTAATTACATGGAAATGAATGTTGAAAAACATCATCATATTGCCTCCAAAAACGCAAGAATCCTTCAACTACAAGTCCGTAGACTTCTGGAAAACTGCGAAAAGGATTGTGTTGAATTCACTGCACTTGCTGAGAAGAGTGTAAGAGAGATTTTGAGAAAATCCTCTGAAAGAGCTTAGGTCCCTGCAATAGTTTTTGTTAAAGTTTTTATTTGCTGATTCTGTTTTTGTTATCTATGCTTTTTCATGTAAACATCTGAATGATAACTATCAGTAATGAATTCTTTTGACTCTTATTGGTTTTTGATTATGCAATCTATTTTTTGCTTACTGTTTAATTATTCAAGTATGCTTGCATTAATCAACTGATTTATTCAACATCAGAAACCTCTAAAAGGGTAACAATTAATTTAGCCATGGATTGCTAACATCAAAAAGGGGGAAATTTGTTAGGAAACTTGTAATTTTGATGAGCAATTTACCATGCTAAATTAAGGAAAGTCCAGTAACTAGTACTCTTAAGGTCCATAGGAATTTAGAATTTTAAAGGACATTGTAAAAGAGGAACGTTTGCTGATGACTTAGTTAGGTGTTAGATAAGTTATTTCTTTTGCGTATGATGTATTTTATTTTCTGAAAAGAAAATATCTTATTGATGCTTAGCTTTAATGTATCTTATTTTCTGAAAAGAAAATAACCTATTGAAGCATTTGCTGAAGATATATTTTGTTTATTACAAACAAATTATTGAAGCAAATAAGAAACCGGTCAGAATCTTGAAGACTTTTGAAGAATCTGAAGACTTGAAGAAATCGAAGACTTGAAGACTTGAAGATTGCTGAAGACTGGTAAGGCACGTGTTGCTCAGAAAGTGGAATATTCAGCAACAACATTGCATAAGTGAAAATCTGAAAGACAGAGTAGGTTGTGCTTGCTGAAACTGAGACTAACCACTTGCTGATGGAACATTTGTGACCTCTTGTTGAATGTACGTGAATTTGCGCTCCAATGTTACTGTTTGAATTCTATTCAAATGTGCATTTAATGCAAAGCTTACACACGAAGGACATGAAGACTAGAAGACAAACAGAGTCACTGCTGAAAGTACAAAAAAGCGAGATAGTGACATGTTAAGGAATAAAAGCCTTAGGATTTGAAATTCAAACGGCTCCTTACTTGCACTATAAATAGAGGTCATCCGGCAAAGAGTTGAAGTGTGTCAACAACGTGATCAAACTCTCACTTGTGCTTAAAAACTCACAAACCTTCAAACACTCTTACTGCCATTGATCCGTTCCAAGACTTAAAACTTGAAAAAGCTACTTGTGAAGAAGTAGAACAAACTCGGCTAAGAAATTAGTTAAAGTGTTCTTTCTTTCAAACAAGAACAAGTCTTGACACCAGAAACAATCAAACTTGTTTACTGCAAAGTATTCCAAGTTGTGTTTCTTAGATTACTTGTTGTAACTGAATAAGTTATAATTAAGTCATCTCACCCCAAAACTCTCTAACTGAAAATACACCCTTTCAGGCGTGATATTCAGGGGGAACTTAATCGAGCATAGTTTTGCTGATTAAAAGTACCAAGTTTGGTGAAGAACAAGGTTGAGTTCTCTAGTTTAGGTTGGATACGAAGCAAGTGTGCTTTGGTGTCTGTTGAATCGCTTTAGATAGGAGATTGTAAGGAACCTCAATCATATCTTAGTGGATTCAGTCCTAGAAAGGACAAAGTGGATTAGTTGAGAGATTACGCCACTCTCAGATACCGCTATAAAAGTGTTTGTGTCATTTACTTACTGTATTTAGCTTTCAGCAAATTATATCTGTCTGTACACAGTCACTCACCTCACTTGCTGAAACCTTTACTTGCTGAAAAAGTACTTATTGTTTCAAAGACTTCCGCTCTCTGATTTTAAGTATCAGCAAACCAAGATACTGTAAAGTAACTTACGCTTGCTGAGAAAGTTAAGTATCAGCAAACTCATTACTGAAAAGTAATAAGTACTTGCTGAGAAAGTTTTAAACGACAAAAGTTTGAAAAGACTATTCACCCCCCTCCCCCCCTCTAGTCTTTTCTTGTTGTTTAAAGGGACCAACATATGGTTCACAAATTTACCCCATGTGTACGCACCTAGTGGAATAGATTCAAATTGAAAAGACATAGATTACAAATTCACTCCCTTCAAAGCACCTGGCCGGTGCAATAGTCTCAAACTCAAAATACACATATTACAAATTCTTTCCCCGTATAGTACCGAGTTCAATAGGCTCAAGTTCAAGGCATATATCACGAATTCGCTTCCCATGGGCCACCTAGTGTGATATGCTTAAATTCAAAAGGCATAGATTACAAATTTGCTCCCCGTAAAGGCACTAAGTGCAATAGTCTCAAATTCAAAAGACCTACATCATAAATTCGTTACCCGTATGAAACCATATTGCAATAGATAGGCTCAAACTCAAAATGCGTAGATCACACATTCACTCACCGTGGGAAACCATATGCAATAGGCTCAAACTCAAGAGATGCGAGCTAGTGCAATATGAAATATTTATTATAAATAAAATTAGTTATATATTTCTTACAAATTTAATTCAGGTAAATTCGATTTGAATGAGTTCGGCTCAAATATAATTCATATCGGATGAACTCCGACCAATATTTACCAGTATTTACCGACGGATAAAATGCGTCATTTTATCTGTCGGTAAATACCGACGGATCGGTGCCTTTTAGCGACGGATGACGAATAACGAACAAAGTTGACCACTTTGTTCGTCATCCGTCGCTAAAAGGTACCGATCCGTCGGTATTTTAGCGACGTATAAGTTATCCGTCGCTAAATATTAAAACAAAATAAAAAAATAATAATAAAATTAAGCTTACCGACAGATAAGCTTATCCGTCGGTAAGCTCTAATATACCGGATCGGCGGAGTTGCAGAACGCCATTGTTTCTTCTTCTCCTTTCCTCTTCTTCTCGTTTTTCTCTCTTCTCATCTCCATTTCTCCTTCAAAACTCCACCATTTTCATCCATTTTGGTAGCAAATTGAAGCTTATTGCACAAGCAACAAGGAACAACCTTCAATTCGAAGTTTTTTTGGTCAATTTGTGCAAAATCAAAGGTATGAACTCTAATCCTTATTTGATTTTTAATTTGGGAATTTTCCAATTGTTGGTTAAATTGTCAAATGTATGTTACATAGTAGTTGATACAAGTATATTTTGCTTAAATGTGTAGTTGATTGTTGTTAAAATTGAGTAATGAATCGATTCTGGGATTTTATTAATTTGGGGATTTCTTAAATTATGGAAATGTATGTTAGTATTAAGTAGATATTAGTTGTTATAGTTGAATGTTAGTTTTGGATTATGTTAATTTGGGTTTGTTAATTAAAATCGAGACTTAGATCAATTTAGGGCTTTTTTTAGTTTTGTATTTGATCGAATTTAATGTTCCATAACTAGGTTATGTAATTATATAAGGTTAATTTTGTAGTTGAATACGATAAAATAGAGTAATTTATGAAAATCGAGACGTGTAGCTCAATTTGGGGGTTTTGAAATAAAGTGAAAATGGGTTCGAGATGATGATATGATGATGATGTTAGGTTAGAGATGATGTTCATATGGTTGTTGTTGACAATGCTAGGCTAGAGATGATGTTGTTGATGGTTGGTTGATTGGTGATAAGGTTGATGATGTTAGGCTAGAGATGATGTTGTTATATGGTTGATTGGTGATATGGTTGATAATGTTAGGCTAGAGATATGTTCATATGGTTGTTGTTGATGATGCTAGTCTAGAGATGATGTTGTTGATGGTTGGTAAATTGGTGATATGGTTGATGATGTTAGGCTAGAGATGTTTTTGTTATATGGTTGATTGGTGATATGGTTGGTTGATGATTATAATTTGTCCGTAAAATTAAATGAAATGATTATAACATAATAATAAAATGATTATAATGTTAACTTCAAATCTGTATAAGACATATAAATATCCTTAAAACTACATTTCAATTCTAAATATGAATATTGAAAATGTATGAATTTAATAATTAAAGAATTTCAGGTTAGTCATTGTTGAAATGGAACCCGATCGGTCTTGGATGTATAAACAGACCAAGCATGGGTTGATATTGTTTTATTTGCAGATGCCGAAACCTAGGTGCAACTACATTCCACCCGAGTTACGAGTTCCTGGAGCCCCAGGGTACGAGCAGGGTGTAGTTCCACCCATCATTGGATTATCGGAGGGGAGTAGCTCCTCATCGTCAACGAGGAAGAAGAAGGCTAAGTTTGACCCATTTGCGAACCTACCTGCTGATGGTTGCCCATACGTGACGCCGACCCTGGGTGCCATGTATAAGGGGAAGCCTGTTCTGTTCCCTAACGGGAAAGCTGCGTAAGTACACTTTCTGCTGTTTAGTTTATTGTTTAACTTGTGACATATTACGTATACTTTATTATGCTTATTCATCCTTATTTGTATTTAACAATCATAATAGGTTTTACCCTGCATCTGCCCATTCGAAGATCGGTGACATCATCACCCAGAAGTTCATCGCTCCAACACCGATTGAGGATGGGGAGAAGTGGTCAAGGCTGCCTGACCATGTCATTGGCTTCTACTTCGATGAGCTGCGGGTATTGTAACAATCTTAAATGTTTAGTAACGTTGTTTTATTTTTATTCTAAATTCACGTGAGTGGTATGTTAGCCACTATATTTGGGTGATATGTTAGTCACCATGTGTTAGTTGTTTTTTTAGGGCAATGTGAGTGGTATGTTAGACACTATATTTGGGTGATATGTTAGTCACCATTGTGCTTACGTTGATCTTGTTCTTGTTGTATTGATTGTTGTGTCGTTCTAAATTGTGACCTTTGGTTGTTTTGGTGGTTAGAAACACTACTACTTGCCAAACGTGCTATTGAAGGAGCTTTGGTTTGTTTTCAACACTGTTGGTGCTCGTTGTTACCGAGACAAGGTCCACGACCTTAAGGAGTCTCGAGTGAAGCCTAGATTCATCCACGACAGCGAGTGGCCTCTGTGGTTGGCTTACTGGAAGACACAGGATGCCGAGGACCTAGCAGATCAGAACAAGAAGAATCGAGCACGGGCGGACAGAAGCAGCTCCGGTGAAGACGAGGACTATTCGAAGCACCATCTCGGCACACAGTCTCAGGCCACTCGTGACCTCAATGCAGTAAGTTAACTTGTGCTTTACTCCAGTCACTTTCAATATTCTTAAAATTTTATTGTAAACACTGACACTTATTACTTTGCAAAATGAACAGAGGCTCACTGGACAAGGATGTGGGTCGTACTTGACCATGGTGAAAAATGCCAAGTTCAAGAACGGCAAGTGGACATGCAAGAAAGCCAAGAAACTGAATGTAAGTACATAAATTAGTAGTTTGAGTTACTTGTACTGTATTTCTTTTTAAAAAGTTTCTATATGTATTGTAATATATCAACTCATGTATTGCTTAACTGCTTGTAGGAGGAGGTTGAGGCTTTTTACAAGGTTAAGATGCAAGAGAAGGGTGACATACTTACGATGGAGGAAGAGAACGCTGCCTTCCTCGAGGTGAACCCTCCTGGCCCTAAGTGGTCGATCTATGGCTTAGGGAACTTGGGACGTTCTCTTGCAGCTGAATCATTTCAGCGCTCATCCGGTTCTACCTCCAGCTCAGATTCTCGATTGGCTGAGGAGATGGCAGCACTTAGGGCCGAGAATGCTAGGATGATCAGCATTCAGAACACACTTGTGGATCAGGTATATTCACTTGTATGCTAATATTATGTTGATATGTCATGTAGATGTATAACCACTTGTATGCTCAGTTACATTGCTTGCATCTATCTTTCATATTCTTAACTACATCGATCATTACTTGTGTCAGGTGGAGACGCAGAATTTCGTGCTGAAGAAGCTGCTGGAGAAGCATCCCATTGGCATGGACCCGTTCGCAGAGGGAGCTGTGTTTCAGACCGGGGAGGGGAGCCCTGGTACGGCGGGGAGTGCGGGTTTGCAAGGCAGTTCTCATGCTCCTTCGGGTTCCAGTGGTCGTGGTTCTAGTGGTCGTCGTTCCTAGATTTTGACATTTTAGTTGGGCATTTGTAGTACTATTGTAAAACTTTCACATTTACATTTGTAGTAAACGTTTTTCTATTTTGAAGAATCGAATTTTATTGAATTTTATTTTCAATTCAATTTTAATGATTTTTAATTTTTAGTACGTAAATTTATATTATTAAACAGGTTGTTGTACAATTATCAAGAAAAATAATAAAAAAATTAAAAAAAAATCTAACGACGGATAACATTATCCATCGGTAGGTACCGGTTGACTAAGTCAACCGGTATCCGTCGGTAAATGTCACCAACGGATAAATTTATCCGTCGGTCAGACGAATAAGGGCTGGTCAACGCCCTTATTCGCCAGTCCGTCGGTATTATCCGTCGCTAAATTTAGCGACGAATAAGAAACGACGGTAAAGGCATTACCGACGGATAAAATAGCGACGGGCTATTTATCCGTCGGTAAGTGGTTGCCGATCCGTCGGTAAAGGCGTACCGACGGATCGGTACCCTATTACCGACGGATGGTATCCGTCGGTAATTGGGCCGGTTCTTGTGGTGTTAGTTTGTGTTTAAACCTCTTTTCCCCTATATTTTTTTTAAGTCTTTGGTATCAGGCCATATGTCATTTGATTCCTGAATAGTTATTGACTCTTGAAAATGAATGGGTATGTGCAAAGATTGGGTTTCTGTCCTAGATTCTATTTTTTCAGTCTGGTTCTGGCAGGTTAAGTACATGATGATTCTGACGTTTGAATCTTATTCATAAATTATAAGTTTTCAGCGAGTATAGAATCAAATGTGTCTGAACAATCAATACATTAACAAAGCCACACACACATAATTACCATAGGACTGTAACAAAATGAAAACTTCGTACTCCACTCATTAGCATCCACAGATTATCCAAAAACAGAATGTCATTAAGGCACCTTCATAGTAGCATGTGAAGCCTAAGTAAAGTTGCGTGATTAGTACTTAGCCTAGTCATAAGAAAGATCTAACAGACATACTTGCAGCAGGAGATTCAAAAACACTTTGGTAGAGCACAAACCATTCACACATCATCATGGGCCAGCATTGATCAGTTTCGAAATGGGAGGCCTTGAGTAGCTCGTTCATGTCCTGGCATGATCCGAAGTCCATGGAAGTACGGCTTGGAGCTGTGAGATACATACCAGTTGCGTGCATTAGTAGTACCAAGTTCTTGAGCATCCTTTTCCCTATCAATCACTTGGTTCCACAGATCATCGAAATTCATCGTCTTTGTATGGCACATGCGCTCAATTAATCCTGGGAGCAGATAAGTCCTGACAAACCAATCACCTTGCTCCTCGAACATAACATCAACAGACTACGTGTAAACATCAACGCATTTGCTTGAAACTAGCCTGGAACATTCAAACATCTTTACCACATCCTCGTCCTGCTGCAAAGGGATGAGGGCTTCATGAAACTGGCGGATGGTTGGATCAACAAACCACATCAGGCCGTTCGTCATGGGACCGGGAAGCCTTCCCCAAATTGCACTGCATAAATAAACATAGTCGAAATTGCTCCAGTCTTCAATGTAGATGTATGAAACCTTGCCATTTGCATAAGATATCTGCCTAAATTTGGGATGCTCAAACCTCCCATCCCAATGAACTTTTATCCTCCATGATTGTTGTATCAAATGTTCAACAGGATGCTGTTGCGTCCGTGGTGGAGTTGAACATTCAACAATCCATTGGGATGTGAACTTGACATTTCGCCCTAGCTCTTTCGTCTCTGTTGTAATTAAACATTGAATCAATTGAACATTGAAAATCTTAGCATCAATTCAGTTCAACAAACTACTAATTAAACATTTAATGAGCAAACTCATAGACAACTTAAGATCAATTAAAGCAACAAAACTTGCAGTCCATATACACGATTACATGGAGACTGTATTTAGTATTTCAACATGACCATACAATCGTGCTATAACATAACAATGTGTGGGAGTTCACATCGAACTAGATCCAAAGTAAATTGCAAACGTGGTCGACCAATAATCCGAATTCAAGGTAATTGTATCGGCCTGGGAATTTGGGGATTATGCCTTTTACCAATCCTCAAAATTACCAGATTACAAACAAACAAACTCGATACCACACGCTACACATCCAACAATGCAGAAAGTAGAAACATATCCAAATTACGAAGTAAAAAGCGATGATTAAGATGTAGGGCAAAACAGAGAAACGTACTCTGGGGTTTGGTGACTCCTAGTGAATGTTCAACAGGATGTTGCTGTTTCCGTGGTGATTCAACAACCCATTGGGATGTGAACTTGACATTTCTCCCTAGCTCTTCCGTCTCTATTGTAATTAAACATTGAATCAATTGAACATTGAAATTCTTTGCTATAATTCAGTTCAACAAACTACTAATTAAACATTGAATGAACAAACTCATAGACAACTTAAGATCAATTAAAGCAACAAAACTTGCAGTCCATATACACGATTACATGGAGACTGTATTTAGTATTTCAACATGACCATACAATCGTGCTATAACATAACAATGTGTGGGAGTTCACATCGAACTAGATCCAAAGGAAATTGCAAACGTGGTCGACCAATAATCCGAATTCAAGGTAATTGTATCGGCCTGGGGATTTGGGGATTATGCCTTTTACCAATCCTCAAAATTACCAGATTACAAACAAACAAACTCGATACCACACGCTACACATCCAACAATGCAGAAAGTAGAAACATATCCAAATTACGAAGTACAAATTGATGATAAGAGTGTAGCGCAAAAAATGAGAAACTTACTCGAGGGTATGGTAACTCCTAGTGGTCGGCCGCGTTTGCGTTTGGATCCTTCAGCTTGCTTCGAACCAGATTTTCTTCCGTCGCCGTCCATCGCCGATTGCATCTTATCGGTGTTCCGGATGAGAATAAAATGGAAAGGATTGAAGAGGAAGAGTACTTTTTCGGCTTTGGCGTAAATCCGGTAGGTAAGAATTACTAAGAAATATTAATTGTGCTACAAGAAGCACGAAAACGTGACTTTGCCCACAGGTTCTTCGAAGAAACGTTTTCGAAACGGAAACGGAAAGAAACGTTAAAAAAACGTTTCTTGATTGGTGAAGGGTACTGAAGGCTAATCTTTGTTTGAATATGCCTCTGTTTCCGTTGACCAAGTCGTTAACATTTTTTTATTTTTTTTTGAAACAACAAAAATTTATCAAAGAAATCAAATAGTGAATTATAATACAAAGAAAACTGCACAAGGAATGCACACCAAATAATCACTCTCCATCCATTAACTCCATCCAACACCAAATAAGTCGTTAACTTGTTATACTAGTAGTATGGGTTATTTTATATTCTCATATGATCGATCATTACTTCATTACCCTTGCTCATTTATTTATTTGGGCTCTTATGTAGTATGGTTTTTACTTTTCTACTTTATGTTTATTGTTTGATGGAACTAGTTTACAACCCGTCGAAAAATCGATGGGCATATATTTAATAAGATATAGTACATATTGGGAAAAAAAATCTAATGATAAAAAAGAACAACATATTAGTACTTTCATGCTTGTAAGAACCGAATTTACATACATGCCTATCATTTACCAACCCACTATCATTATACTCCGTATATTGATAACCCTCATGTGGAGTTAATGTACTATAGTGTGCAAACAATGTTACCAACCTATCTGATGCAATAGTCTCAATCTCGAAATACATCAATAACAAATTCGCTCCACGTGGTGTGTCGTGTGCAATACACTCAAAGCCTCGAACTCAATGCATATAGAACACATTCGCTTCCTATGGGACACCTAGTGTGACATGCTTAAATTCAAAAGACAAATATTATAAAGTTGCTCCCCGTGGGGCACCAAGTGATAAAGTCTCAAACATATAAAATATAGTTCACCAATTCTCTCCAAGTGAGACAAATGATGCAATAATCTCAAACTAATATGGTATGGTTCACAAATTTACCCCATGTGTACGCACCTAGTGGAATAGATTCAAATTGAAAAGACATAGATTACAAATTCACTCCCTTCAAAGCACCTGGCTGGTGCAATAGTCTCAAACTCAAAATACATATATTACAAATTCTCTCCCCGTATAGTACCGAGTTCAATAGGCTCAAGTTCAAGGCATATATCACGAATTCGCTTCCCATGGGCCACCTAGTGTGATATGCTTAAATTCAAAAGGCATAGATTACAAATTTGTTCCCCGTAAAGGCACTAAGTGCAATAGTCTCAAATTCAAAAGACCTACATCATAAATTCGTTACCCGTATGAAACCATATTGCAATAGATAGGCTCAAACTCAAAATGCGTAGATCACACATTCACTCCCCGTGGGAAACCATATGCAATAGGCTCAAACTCAAGAGATGCGAGCTAGTGCAATATGAAATATTTATTATAAATAAAATTAGTTATATATTTCTTACAAATTTAATTCAGGTAAATTCGATTTGAATGAGTTCGGCTCAAATATAATTCATATTGGATGAACTCCGACCAATTTTAAATAGGTTAATGTTGGACCGGGAGCTTCGAATCAAATTTATTCGATTAATCTTTTGTCGAGTGATTTCGGCTCGGACATCAAGTCAAAGTTTGAATAGTTGATGACCATAATATTTCAACTTAGACTTTAGATTCAAATCGAATTGGATTTTGACGTTTCCACGTTTCCGTTTCCGTGCTTCTTACTGCTACTCCTTAGATAACTCTTTACATGACTCCTTATAAAATCAACCCCTATCCTATATTTGAGATAAAAGTTAATAAAAAAAGACCAAAAACATCATACTCCGTAATTGCAGGAACCCCTATATAAACTGGTCCCAGCAAAGTGAATTCCTAAATGTGGGGAGATCTCACTAGTTACAAGAATCCTAAAACCTCTCCCAATCCTAAAACCTCTTCCATTTACATACAATAGTAAACATTTTTGGGAAACAATAGGAGGCCTGAAGTTTACATATTGTGGGCTAAAAATAGTAGACCAGTAAAGAGTTCTCTTACATATTGTGTATATATTTTTTCTTTAAGCATTAATCATAATAAACATAACAGAAACATAAAGAATAAAAAAATACAAAGGAAAAAAGCGAAATACATGTAAAATATATATAGTAGGTCCCTAATGTTTCAAATATTTCACAGATTATTCGAAACAGAATGTCATTAAGGCACCTTCGTTGTTTCAAAACAAATTGAAGGCACCTTCATAGTAGCATGTGAAGCTTAAGTAAAGTAGTGTGATTAGTACTTAGCCTAGTCACAAGAAAGAACTACCAGACATATTGCAGCAGGTGTTTTATAAACTTTTGGTGGAGCACATAACGTTCACAAATCATCATGGGCCAGCATTGATCAGTAACGGAATGGGACGCCTTGAGTAGCTCGGTCCTGTCCCAGCAGGATACAAAGTCTATGGAAGTACGGATTGCAGCTGACCGATACATACCAATTGCGTGCATTAGTAGTACCTTGATCCTGAGCATCCTTTTCCCTATCAATCAATTGGTTCCACATATCATAGAAAGTCAACGTCTTTGACTGGCACATGCCCTTAATTCATTGTGGGATCAGCAGTCTTGTCTATTCATATGAGAGACATGTCGACCTTCTCAAAGAATTGAACATGGCAGAGTTCTCCACCAGCTTCATCAGCAAAACTAACCTTCTTTAAACGACTTCCGACGCTAAATTTGGGGACAACACTAGTTGGTGGAGTCGTTTCCTACATCAAACAACAATATATTGAAATCAGGATATATATGATGGAGGATATAATGATTTGCCACAAGATGCTCTTATTTCCCTGATATATACATGTACAAAACTAGCAAGTTATATTTATAATGATATTTACGCATGTTAAGGATTCTAATCAATCATTCTCGAGAAAATGGGTGTGACAAACCATTATTTTACAAAAGCGCTTGCAGTCCCTTGACATAGTCTTAAGACACTTCTGTGCTACTTCCGTTGCTCGAGTGGCATTCATTATAGCTGTTCTTACCTGCATATAAATGAAGATATCGCAATCATCGATTACTACTCTAGTACCTATATATATGATTTTACATCCAAAGCTTGTTATGAATTTGGAAAACCTACTAGCTGGACATGAACACATAACAAAGAAAGGAATTTATACATTTTAACAGCACTTCTAGAACAATAGTGCTAATGAATCAGCATCATAGAAAGCAAATTAAGTTATCATTAGGTTGGACTGTAACTGTACGAACTCCCTAATTTTTTTATTCATTGGAATGATAAAACTGGTTAACCACTAAGAACACTTTACTCATTTATCCATTTGGCATCAAAGTATAGTTAGAAACCTTCATTAGAGATGCAGTATACATACCTCATCCGTGTCTTTTGCCAGTGATCCAGTGATATTAGATTGGAATGTGATTCTTTGTTCAACCATGCTTTTCATCGAATCCAATTCTTTCATCAACTTTACTGCAACATTTTCAATGTCATGCATCTGATGCTGTGAGAACACAATTGCACTACTAAGGTTACGGTAGTTGCGGGAACGAAGGCCCTGCCTATAGCCTTTATAAGAAGGTTTACTTATAACCTGTCTGATACCACTTCTCTGGATAAACTGTATTCCTCCCTTATTCATAATTACTTTACCTGGAGGGATATGTGCTTTCCGTGGAGATGCCTTACATCCTGTAGAATAATACAAAAATTAAAGAAGTCTGTCAGCGTTGAATTGAATGAACAATTAAATAATACTGGAGCACCTATGAAATACACTTATTTTGCATTAGAGTCTACGTTATAATCAGGTACAACTTTAGGAAGCAAGAAAGGTAATAGTATATTTTTCTTAGAAGGTTGACAAGGTGAACACTCAAACCTAGGGAGCAAGTGCAAGGGGCATGAATGTGATTACATGAAGTAATAACATATCGTTCCCAAAACACAAAAAAACAAAAAAAAAAACAAAAAAAAAAACAAAAAAAATCAGGGAAGCAGCTTACCATTTGTGGACAAACAAAACAACTCTCTAATGTTCTTCATTAACAAGGTGGTACTTGCATATATTTTAGTTATGCTGAATACTACACATTAAATCAATGAAGTTCATGCATGTTACTTACTATATTGGTTCATGTCACTACATGAATCTTCCAAATTCTTCGTAAAGCACATTATTTCCTGAGAAGATGGGGATATGACCTGCAGACAGTAAATCACATCGTAAAGTTTCAAAAAAAAAAAAAAAAAAACGAGTTTAACAAGAAAAAGGAAAAACGCAGTTCTTGCTAACCCTTCGTGTTGAACGTATCTTTTGATGAAGGGGACATGGTTCAGGTGCTGAAAGAGTTTCTCTTTGGTTCTCTGTGCAGTAATCTGTATATCCACGGATATTTGGAGATGTTGAAGTTATCTTGGCACCACCCAACAGCTCATCTTTCATGTGACTGCTTTGAAAGTTCAAGCCATTGCTTTTAGTTTCATCCAGTGTACGAGGTGAATTTTTCACCTCATCAGCTTTAGTGTGTTCCACAAAAACTAATGTTTCATTCTTCATGGATATCGATAAATCAAGCGATAATTCATGAACATGACCATGGCTTCCGAAGGACTCATGTTGCTTCTGTGGCAAACCAGTGTCAGGAACTTGCACTTCGTACCTACGGCTTTCTTTGGAAATCCCTTGTATTGGGAAAGAGTTGCTGGAATCATATAATTCTGTACTTTTATCATCAGGATGTAACCTTATAGTCTGATCTACAAACTCATTTGCCAAAACATCAACTGGGTGTGAATTTATGCAAGAACTCGCCCCCAAAGTCTCATCTCCAAACTCAATTGCAGAACAATGCAAATCAAGAGTGTCATGTTCCTCCAACTCAGGAGCTTCTGAGTTGACATCCACCCCATCCAACGGATAAAGCATTGTTATTGGCTCAATATCCAAAATATGACCAGGGAATGGGGATGAATCATCGCTGATATAAGTAGTGCTACAGTCCATTTCCTTGGACTCATAATCATGGCTTCTGGATGTAACCGGAACATTTGTACAAGAGACTTGCAACGAATCATCAGGCACAAAATCCAGATCAGGTTGAGTTGCAACTGTAATCGTCAAAGCAACACTTTGGCTGAATTTTCTGTTAGCTCTCAAACTCCGATCAGGTTGAGTATCAACTGAGGTTGTCAAAGAAGCTCTTCTTTTAGCTCTCAAACTCCGATCAGTTTGATTATCAACAGTGGTTGTCAAAGAAGCTCTCCTTTTAGATCTCAACCTCCGATCACTAGGTTGATTATCATCTGAGGTGGTCAAAGAAGCTATCCTTTTAGCTCTCAACCTCCGATCAGGTTGATTATCATCTGAGGTGGTCAAAGAAGCTCTCCTTTTAGCTCTCAACCTCCGAGCAGGTTGAGTATCAACTGATAAGTTCAAAGTAGCTCTTTTGTTAGATCTCAAACTCCGACCAGGTTGAGCATCAATTGTGGTGGTCAAAGAAGATCTTTCGTTAGCTCTCAATTTCCGATCTGGTTTAGTGCCAACAGAGGTGGTCAAAGAATCAACACTTTGTCTTATGAATTTTTTATTAGCTCTCGACGTCTTTGATTGATCTTCGATTGGCTTCTCACATACAGGAGCTAGATCAGTGTTTTGATAACCATGTGCATGCTTTCTTTTATTTAATAATGATCTGTCTCTCAGCTGCATTATTTTACCTATATTGAAAAATTACCAGTAACACATCCATACGCGTTAAATATGATAAGCAATTTATTGAATAAAGTATATTTCTATATGTACGGTAAATAGTCACAACAATACATTCATAGAGTATGGAGTATTAGATAAATCACATAAAACTTTACACCGGTGCAACACTCCTCATAATCGTACATCACCAAAACAAACCCACTTAAGGCAAAACTAATAATGATTTTCCAATTAACATAAACCAATGAATGACAAAAACATCAGAAAATATTAAAGTGGTTGCTCAGGTCCAAATATGCATAGTTCTGGCACAAGACGAAAGTTCCGATCCAAACATATTTAGTAACAGCGATGAATGAGTCTTGTCAATCACATAACAAGACATCTCACATAATTTGTAAATCATCAAATTGAACAATCACATGAAAGTTATATATGAATCCAATAAACGGCCTAACGTGTTCGGCGATACATCGAAGTATTTCATAAACAGGGGAAAAATCTATAATATTAATATGCTATATACTCACGTTCAAATGCATCCACGGCGCAACTATTATAGAAATCTACTCCAAGTGATCAACATGTGCAGAAGAAATAAATAATACCTTGTTAAATCGGAATTCTTGGAAGCAACGGTGCAGTATTGCTCTTAGATGCTTAGATGAGATCTTGGGGACAAATAGTTTCCGATATTTCAAACTCTTGAAACCCTAACACAACGTGGGCACAAGAGCGGGAATACTGCTTTGGCGCGGTTCAATCATCAAAAACAATTCAAGCTCGAAATGAATGGCGGCACCGAAAAAATACATGATCGATGTCTTCGATTTTCCACGAGAATAGAGATTCATATAAATAAATATTAGTGCATTTAAATGTACAATGGAACCATTAATTAATTTATGAACAATGTATTAGATATCGACTTTTAAAATTATACTTTCAATTTACTAATACTACTCCATGTTACATTGAGCTAATGAGCTCTATATCAGATGGTAATGGGCCTTGGCCCATTGACATTTTTTTTTGTTTGATTTTTTATTATTAATCTAAATTGTAATTTACGTTGACTTGTTCTATTAATAGTCACCGAATTGTTCCACATTATATCAAAAGTAATCAATTGATCATGTATATTATTAATTTTTTTGATTAAGTAGCTCATCTAAGTGTCTAATTAATTGTACAAAAGATATGTGGGTTTGTGTTTCGTATTTCGGGTCTACGGGCGGATACCAAGGGGAAATTTTCACTGATTGATATCAATGTGACATAGATCATTGTTGTATCTTCTTTTCTGTGGCAATCTACTTTAATTTTTTTTATTTAATTTGAAATTTTGAAGCAGCAAAAAATTTAATAAACAAATATCCGCACATAAATAAATCAATTATGTAGTGTTCGGTTCTTAGAGGCGGTCAAACGACTTATACATGAGAAATCTGCCCGTGGGTGAGTGGAGACCGGCGTATATGAGTTTTTTGAAGCGGAAAAAACGTCGCTTTCGAGTGTGTTTGGTGTTCGGTACCCTTTGGGTGTTGTTTTTCATCTTTCGCACTTACATGAATGGACAAAAATGAACTCATGTATGTAAAACCAAACTGGTTTCGCGTAAATGGAAGTGAAAAATTAGATTTTAGTCATATCCAAATTGACTAAAATACCCTTACTTTGCCTAGTCAGCATTTATTTCAGATCAACATTTCTGGGCCATTTATGTCCCCGATTGGGCTTTTATTGGGCCTATTGCGTGGACTGAGTTGTTAATAAGTTTAATCATATACAGTATGTTACACGAGTTTATTGGTTGAATGAATTGTTACTACTAGTTTATTAAATTGTATAAGTCAAACAAGTTAAGGTTTAAAGGTTTAGCACGTTTATTCATTCATTAACGCCTTTAATTTGAACTTTGAAGTATTTTATGTAGCGAATTTACCTCTTAAATTACCAAAATGTTTAATACCTTAAATTTAGTTAGTGGTCGTGGTATATCTTCGCCATATTCTTAGGGATATTTTCAATATACACACACGATAAAGTAGTGGAAGATATGGAAAACTGAACTCAATCTCACGTACTTCTCTCGAGAATCCTCCTATAAAACCTGCATCAACTTGTAGAACCATCAATCGATACACTTCCGATGGAGAGTCTATATTGGCGAGAGAGACATACTTGTTAATATATTGCGGTTTCTTGCTGCCGAGGGACTAGCTTATTGGGCTGGACAAAACAATGGTTAAATTTCTTTATCATATATATTGATTAAGTTTTTTCCACGATTCAAGTTTTATGAATACTTTTTGCTCTATAGTTGTAGAGATCTGAATTCCTTGGAGAGGAAAGTGAAGTTCTCAAACTTATTAAACTTGATGGAAGTTCGAACCCGCCAATTCAGTCTTGGAGAAGCTTTTGGATGCAAATAACCCGGAGCTTTACGACGAAAGGCATTGGTAAATTATTGTTATATTTCATTCATGCTTGATTTTGTAGTTTTTACTAAGAACTAATTGTTTCCATGTGCAAGAGGAATTTTTCACCAGGAAAGCGATTAACTTCATATGAGCTTGTTGAGGAAGGCCATAGATTTAGTCACGTGCATCATGTATGCGTATGGAATTAGAAATGTTTAGCACTGATCACTAATCAAGGGATGGCGCATTGATCTCCTCATCTGTCACTCATGTGAAGTTGGATCGTGACGTCATAACATCGTATGCGTGGAGTAGGGATCACGTTGGAGGGGGGAAGTTAGAATATAATCCGTTACTTCGGCAAAACCGCGACGGCACTCCTCCGATGATGGTGTAACGCCGAACTAGCTGGCGCAATTTTCGCTTGTAGGAAGTTGATTTGCGGTGGATTTAATTTTTGGAGATCCATTTGAGTGGGTTTGAATTAGTTCAACGGTTGGACTAGTCAAGTATTTCATATCG
>CM051456.1:53697383-53790617 GCA_028274465.1 Plantago ovata | reverse complement strand
GACCAACACAACTGAACAGTGATGAACGTATTTTTGACGCGTTCATCTTGTCTTTTTTACCTTCTTTTGCTATCTTTTAGCCTTGTTTTTTGGTTAGTTTTGTAGAATAGTGTCACGTTTACTGTTTTCTGCATTTTCAGTCACTTAGGTACGAAATGGCGTTTTTGGAGCTAAAAACAAGCCTTTTTGATAGAAAATGGCCCCGTTGAAGTTCCTTGATCTCCACGGCTTGTTCGTGAGTGTTTGAGCATCAATAAGCATTGAGAAGGATGATTCCAAGGCACTCGAGGGCCGTACGAGGGCAAAAAGATTGAGTTTGAAGATAAAAATCTGCCCAGGAGCCAAGCTAAGCGCCTGGAATAGTGAAGCGCTCCGCTTCATTATCCAGGAGCTTTGGCACAGCAGCCAAGCGAAGCGCTTGGAGGGCCAAAGCGCTTCGCTTGCCAAGCGCTCCGCTTGGCCTCTCCAAGCGGTCCGCTTGGCAGCGGTTACGTTTTCGGATTTTCCTTCTTAGATCTGATCTTCTGTTACTTTTTTCATACTTTTGAACGGTAGCTTCGTTTTGGAGAGCTCCTAAGCCCCAAAACTCAGAGAAAACTCAGATTACATTGTATTTTAGATTGGATTAAAGGTTTTGGCGTAGGATTTCATCCATTGTTTCATCTACGGAGAGGTTTTCATCAATACCCACCGATTAGTGACAGCTTGGTGGTAACATTGTATCATTATCTCTTGTCTAGTAGGTTGATTTGATGTATTCTATTTACAATTCATATGATTTGATGTCTATGTTGATGAATATGAGTAGCTAAATCCTTTGTGTTGGTGGTAAAATGTAGAATATGCATGCTATGGGTTATGTTTATGCTTACATGAGATTGTGATTCAATCTTGCTGCAAATCCCTTCATATGATTCTTAGTTGCCTATAAAATATATTCGAATTGAGTATAGTGACAAACTCTTGGTCAATGAAAGCTATAGGATTGTATGTTAGAGATTTGCAGCATGCTAGATAAATGGTGTTAGTGACAAGCACCTCTAAAGTATTGATAGTGGTCTTTTATGATGTGTGTCTTGAAAGTTACCTAGACGAGTTGCTTAGCAGACTTGATCGAAGGTTTTACGCACTGAACTTGTGAGCATATTCGTAACCCATGCATGTGTATTTGATTTCTACCACCAACCGTTTTCCAAGCTTGATTACAACAATCTGATTTCTCGTTGCTTTGTTCTAAGAAAACAATTCCATAAAAACTTGAACTCGTTGTCTGAAATAACTAGCAAAAACCACTAGCAAAGCCACGTTAGGTCCCGAGAGAACGACACTCGGGGAAAACTTGCCATTGCACTCTAGTTTGTGTAGTGATAAGTGTTCTTTGGCTTTTAAACAAATTTAATTGGTGAAAAACGACATCATCAATTTGGCGCCGTTGCCGGGGAACTAACTCCTTTGGTTGGTGTTTTGTTTTGGTTTTTCAGCCAACATCACTTTCTCACCCCATTTCTTTCCCCCTATTTCTTTGTGCTTAATTCTATGTGTTCTGCTTTTTGTTTCACTAACGGGAACTAATCCTTGTATGAGTGTTGTGTTGATTGCACTAGATTTCAGGCGAGATGGCTGAGTAACCACTGAAGTTACTCTCAAAAGTTACGGTTGGGCCTAGTGGTCCAGCTATTGTTCTCAATGATGCAACAAGGAATCTGGGGCTTAAGGGACACGTGTTCCAGCAATTACCCAAGTTCTATGGGATGGACAATGAGGACGTCATTGGGTATTTGAATGACTTAGAGAATTTCGTGCTCTACTTGCCTAGACCGGATGATGGAATTACTGATGAGGATTTGCGGATGAAGGTTTTCGCTATGGGAGTTGGGGATAGAGCGAAGGCTTGGTTGAGATCCTTAGAAGCTGGATCTTTGACCACATGGGCTCAAGTGTTTGAAAAATTTATGGATCGGTATTATCCCGCTTCCAAGACTATGGTTATGAAGAGACAAATCAGCACTTTTGAGCAGAAGTATGATGAAGCTTTCCATGAGGCTTATGATCGGTTTAAGGGGTTGCAATATCGGTGCCCACATCACGGCTTCGATGGAGGTCAGCTCATCCAATTCTTCTATAATGGTTTGCATCCTGGTGTTCAAGCACAAGTGGATAGCATTTGTGGAGGAAGCATGGGAGAGTTGTTTCCGAGTCAAGCTCAAGCTAAGTTGGATATAATGTACCGGAATTCTCAGAACCGGAATATAAGAGCCAGGATTCATTCAAAAGAACCTAGAGAAGAACCCATAGCGGCTTTTGAAGAGAAAGTGGGTCGTGGTGGTGACTATGAGCAAGGATTCGCCAGTCAACGTCAACATGCTGAGGTAAACTATGGGGTACCCGGATATGCTCCATCCTCTTTGGTCGCCATGGTGCAAAGCTTGGTAGAAAAGACCGACAAGTTTATGGAATCTTATTACAAGAATCAGGCTATGAACGAGAAGCGGTTTGAGAACTTGGAGGCTAGTACTTCTTCTCTTAACAGGAAGTTGCAAGAGCTCATTGATAGAGGAGCTAGCCTGAGCAAGAGAAGCTTTTGGGTAATACCGAGAGAGCTATGGCCATCACGTTGGTGACTAATATTCCAATTGAGATCACGGTCACAAGAGAAGGAGCACGAGTAGAGGTTCCAAGTAGCAAGAAAATCTCTGAGCCTTGCGTTGGTAACGAGGAGCCTAAGCCCTCTATGGTTGAGGAAGAAGCTTCACATATTGAAGAAGAAAGCTCATCGTCTGAGGATGAGATGGTGGAAGTACCCGCACTTGAGAGCTTCGATGTGGAAATCGGTCTTGGCACGAAGGATGGTATATTGGCTACATTGGACACAGGAGCTGGAGTCAATGTCTTGCCGATGAATGTGTATGAAGAATCCCGGTTGACTGGTTTGAAGCCTATGAAAGCTATGGTTCAACTTGCTGATGGGTCTATGAGGAGACCTTTGGGAGTTCTCGAAGACTTGGTTATTAGAGTTTCCGGTGTTGAGGTGAAGACGAGCTTCATAGTTATGCCGACTTCGGAAGCCAATCTTTAGGACGTGGTCCTGTTGGGAAGAGCCTTCATCAATAAGGTGCACATGGTGATTGACATGTATCGTCATACATGTAGTTTTGAGGTAGATGGAAAGCGACACATGTTGTGAGCCATTGTTAATTCATGTGTTGAGAAGACTTGCACTAACAAACTTATAGGATACTTTGGTCCTCTATTCCTTCGTTCAAATGTGCAGGGATTTCACCGATTAAAGAGGGCATTGATGGGGAAGTCTAGTACCCAATATGAATTCAACCCCAATTGAGCCTTGAAGAGTCGAGCCAACGACGTGTAAACAAAGGCGCTTCTCGGGAGGCAACCCGAGGTGGTAAGTGTTTTGCATTTAGTTAGCTTTCTTTGTGTTTGTAGTTGTGGCCTGTGTGCCTTTTGTCGTGATTAGTTTAGTCTAGTGTTTGTCTTGGTGCCTTAGGTGATTAAGATAGGAAAAAACATCGAAAATCTGAAAACAGAGCCAAGCGAAGCGCCTGGCAAGCCCAAGCGCAAGCGGACCGCTTGGCTCCCGCCAAGCGGTCCGCCTGGACCCTGTACCCATATTTTCCTCGTTTTTTCCATTCTTCTCACCTTTGCGCACCCGTTTTCACATGTTTTTTGAGTCCTTTCAGGTACTACTCATATATAGGAGATTGGACACGAACCTTATTCAGGGAAGTGTACTCTCAATCCAATTTTTTCTTTCTAAATCAACTTTTCTTTGGTCGAGGACGAGCAAAAGTTTAGGTTTGGGGAGGGGGTATTGGATTTTCAGTACTATATGCTTGTGTGGTTCATGCATGCCTGATTTTACTCAAGTTCATGTGATTTGTCGTGTTTTTTCAAATTTTTGCATGCATATCATCCCTAGATTCGTTGTTGCACGTTGTTGTGTGTGGAGTTTATTGGCAAGTCTTTCGAACTTTTTTATTGAGTAGACTAAGTGTTTATGACCATTGATCATATGTTGCATCACTTTGCAAGTAGTTTGAGGCTTGTCTCGCTTGGTTTGTCACATTCCCATGTGCACTAGTTAAGCTTAGTAGTCTTGACATCACCTTGAGTGGTGTTTCTTCTGCTGCGGTTCACGATGGCCTTATAAAATGATGCATGTTAGAGTCTATGGTTGTAACCCGTGTAATTATGTACGTAACAGGCGACAAGTTCTTCACCTCGATTAGAGATTGCCAAATGCCTAGGAAGGAGGTAGTGTGCGATTCCTTGTATTAAACCTATTCTATCGAATAGGTTTGGGGAGGGGGTTGCTTCGTTAATCTTGTCTTTCGTCTTTGAGTCGTTGTAAAGTTTTCTTTTTCTTTTCTTTTTGTTTTGTGTCCCAACCTATTCTTTCGAATAGGTTTGGGGAGGTGTGTTTGTAAAAGAGTCTTTCCTTTTTCTTTTTCGTCTTTGTGCTCAAACCTATTCTTTCGAATAGGTTTGGGGAGGTGTTTTTGACACTTAGTACTGCTGCTTGCCCCTATATAAAAAAAAAACAAAAAAAGAAAGAGAAAAAGAAACGAAGAAGAAAAGAAAAAGAAATATAAAAAAAAAGAAAAAAAAAGGGAAATAAAGACCCAAAAAGCAAAAGAAGGGTCGTTGCAAGCCAAAAAGCAGTCTAGTAAAGTGTCAAGTGTCATGTAAATATTTGTTATTGTGAAGTTATCGAGTTGTAAATTCTATCTTTCGTTTCGTGTCGCCTTTGTCCAAGGCCTGTTCTTGACCACCCTCGTCTTGCTATTCAAGAAGTGGTTGAAAGAGACTCATTCTTGAGAGTCTGGGTAGAATAGGGGAGTGTTATCTTTCTAAGGGAACCCTCCTTCGTTTGATGAGAGCCAGTATTGGTTCGCCCTCTCTTGAGGAAAAGTCTCGGTTGGTGAACAGTAGTAAGCCCTCGGTTTCATAGGCACGGGGCAATTGTAGTATGATAAGATGCATCATTGTGTCGTCACTGACCAGGTCCAGGTAGAAGATGTTACGAGAGACTCCTTTGTTTAACCAAGTGCACATGAGAATGTGTATATTCGCAATCGAGCCATTCTTCAACCTACTTGCATGTCATGCTCATTTGGTTTTGTTCATAAGCATTTGGTAGATTCAATAGATTAGTTCACTTTACTTGGCATGAGACTCCTTTTTTGTTGCATTTAGGATAGTTTTTTGCTTGAGGACAAGCAAAGGTTTGGTTTGGGGAGTTTGATGAACGTATTTTTTACGCGTTCATCTTGTCTTTTTTACCTTCTTTTGCTATCTTTTAGCCTTGTTTTTTGGTTAGTTTTGTAGAATAGTGTCACGTTTATTGTTTTCTGCATTTTCAGGCACTTAGGTACGAAATGGCGTTTTTGGAGCTAAAAACGAGCCTTTTTGATAGAAAATGGCCCCGTTGAAGTTCCTTGATCTCCACGGCTTGTTCGTGAGTGTTTGAGCATCAATAATCATTGAGAAGGATGAGTCCAAGGCACCCGAGGGCCGTACGAGGGCAAAACGATTGAGTTTGAAGACAAAAATCTGCCCAGGAGCCAAGCTAAGCGCCTGGAATAGTGAAGCGCTCCGCTTCATTTTCCAGGAGCTTTGGCATAGCAGCCAAGCGAAGCGCTTGGAGGGCCAAAGCGCTTCGCTTGCCAAGCGCTCCGCTTGGCCTCTCCAACCGGTTCGCTTGGCAGCGGTTATGTTTTCGGATTTTCCATCTTAGATCTGATCTTCTGTTACTTTTTTCATACTTTTGAACGGTAGCTTCGTTTTGGAGAGCTCCTAAGCCCCAAAAATCAGAGAAAACTCAGATTACATTGTATTTTAGATTGGATAAAAGGTTTTGGCATAGGATTTCATCCATTGTTTCATCTACGGAGAGGTTTTCATCAATACCCACCGATTAGTGACAGCTTGGTGGTAACATTGTATCATTATCTCTTGTCTAGTAGTTTGATTTGATGTATTCTATTTACAATTCATATGATTTGATGTCTATGTTGATGAATATGAGTAGCTAAATCCTTTGTGTTGGTGGTAGAATGTAGAATATGCATGCTATGGGTTATGTTTATGCTTACATGAGATTGTGATTCAATCTTGCTGCAAATCCCTTCATATGATTCTTAGTTGCCTATAAAATATATTTGAATTGAGTATAGTGACAAACTCTTGGTCAATGAAAGCTATAGGATTGTATGTTAGAGATTTGCAGCATGCTAGATAAATGGTGTTAGTGACAAGCACCTCTAAAGTATTGATAGTGGTCTTTTATGATGTGTGTCTTGAAAGTTACCTAGACGAGTTGCTTAGCAGACTTGATCGAAGGTTTTACGCACTGAACTTGTGAGCATATTCGTAACCCATGCATGTGTATTTGATTTCTACCACCTACCGTTTTCCAAGCTTGATTACAACAATCTGATTTCTCGTTGCTTTGTTCTAAGAAAACAATTCCATAAAAACTTGAACTCGTTGTCTGAAATAACTAGCAAAAACCACAAGCAAAGCCACGTTAGGTCCCGAGAGAACGACACTCAGGGAAAACTTGCCATTGCACTCTAGTTTATGTAGTGATAAGTGTTCTTTGGATTTTAAACAAATTTAATTGGTGAAAAACGACATCATCAAACAGAACAAGCAATTTGACTATTAAGGCCAACTAGTAGGCATCATGAGTAAGTGGAAGCATTGCAATATCATATAGACCCCTAATTTCAACCGTGATAGGACAAAACTAGACCAGCACAACTGAACAGAACAAGTAATTTGAATATTAAGGCCAACTAGTAGGCATCATGAGTAACTAGAAGCATTGCAATATCATATCCACCCCTAATTTCAACTGTGATAGGACAAAACTAGACCAAAACAACTGAACAGAACAAGCAATTTGACTATTAAGGCCAACTAGTAGGCATCATGAGTAACTAGAAGCATTGCAATATCATATCCACCCCTAATTTCAACCCTGATAGGACAAAACTAGACCAACACAACAGAACAGAACAAGAAATTTGAATATTAAGGCGAACTAGTAGGCATCATGAGTAACTAGAAGCACTGCAATATCATCTCGACCACCAATTTCAACCGTAAAATTACAATTCGCATAATTGAACGAGATTCAAATTACTAACAATGAGTATTATTGTTATGTTACCTATGATTTGAACTCTCCGGTGTCAAGAAAGAAGTTTGTAGTATCGGGATGAATCGAATGATCAAAGATTGAAGAAGAATCGACTGATCAACAAGTAGCAATATTTTTGAACTCCGTCTGTCCTAATGAACGGCTAGGGTTATGAAATTTTGAAATTGTAAATTACATTTAATGTTAAGTAGTATTGTTTTTGATATTGTGCATACATCCAAACGCGGTTGAGTGGTAATGTTGGATTCTTTTACTCCAGCGACCAGAGTTCGATCCCCACCATCTTTCATTTTTTTTTAATAAGAACGGAATTTATCATTTACAACCAAGATAACTCAGTTGTAAACGGAAAATCCCATTTACAACCAAGATAATCAAGTTGTAAATGGTAGATGATGGTTGTAAATGATTTCCAACCGTCCATATCATGATTACAAGTGTTTACAACTGTTTACAAGTGTTTACAAGTGTAAATTCGTAACGTTACGACTTTACAACAGTTACGTCACCATAGCATTACCCTTTGTGAACCAGTACATAACTGAGTATTGCACTTCAAAAGGCATACAACATCAGTTATCCTCAGTAAGGACACCACAATAAAATGGTGTTGCTGAAAGGAAGAATCGCACCCTAAAAGAAGCTGCAAGAACAATACTTGCTGACACTGAAATAAGTGAAGCTTACTGGGTTGAAGCGATTAATACCGCCTGTTATACTCAAAACAGATGTCTGACTACTAAGGAATACAACAAAACTCCCTATGAGTTATTTGTTGGAAGACCTCCTAACATCACCCATCTAAGAGCATTTGGCAGTAAGTGTTTTGTTCTTAACAATGGTAAAGAATACCTAAGAACATTTCAACCAAAGGCAGACGAAGCGATATTTCTTGGTTACTCCTTGCATAGTAAAGTTTATAGAGTTTACAACAAAAAGGCACAAAAGATCGAAGAATCAGTGCATGTTGTATTCTACGAAAAGTCACAAGGAGTGCCTACTGAAGAAGAAATATCAGATTGTATGAAAAAGTTACTCATACACGAGCAAAGAACTGAATCTGATGCTAGGCAAGTCAAGTCAATTGAACTAAATGATGATTCTGACAATGAATCTCCTCACCCGAGTCATGACAAGATAAATATAGTTCATGACAAAGAATTTCCAGCAAAAGACGCAGTTGCTCCGGATGTTGCTGAAACTATGCAACTTCCTGTGCCTGCTGACGAGTTACCACAATCTAGCAATGCTGAACAAGCAGTTCCCGGTGAGAAGGTGACTTCCCATGAAAGGCATCAAATTACTGCTTTTTCGGAGGATCTTGATTCCAACCAATCTCAACAGAGACACAACAAAATACCAGTAGTACTGAGCAAGTACATACTGAAGAGTCACATGCTGATGAGCAAACTTATCAGATCCAAATAGCAGAAAACCTGTTAATAAATGGATTAGAGATCATCCCTCTACGGATATGATTGGTGATATTGACAAACGCCAAGTGACTAGATCCAAAGTATCTGCTACTCATGGACTTGCTGAAGAAGCAAATGTCATAGAAGTAGAAGCTTTGTTCTCTTGCTTTGTTTCAGAAATTGAACCCAAGACCATAGAAGAATCTTTAAAGCATTCTGAATGGATCAAGGCAATGCAAGAAGAAATGGATCAATTTGAAAGGAACAAAGTCTGGAAACTTGTACCCCTTGCTGAAGGCAAGAAAGCAAATGGTACAAAGCGGGTGTTCATAAACAAGCTGAGTGAGTCTGGTGAAGTAACAAGGAACAAAGCACGTTTAGTTGCTCAAGGTTACTGTCAGACTGAAGGATTGGACTATGATGAGTTTTATGCACCAGTTGCAAGATTGGATGCAATTAGACTTTTCTTGGCCTTTGCTGCTCACAATGACTTCATTTTTTATCAAATGGATGTTAAAAGTGCATTCTTAAATGGTGAACTTGTTGAAGAAGTCTATTTGGAACAACCCCCTGGCTTTGAATTTCCCTCAGAAACCAAGATGGTATACAAGCTTCAGAAAGTTGTATATGGTCTAAAGCAAGCACCAAGAGCTTGATATGATACCTTAGCTAAGTTCTTGTTGGATAATGGTTTCAAGAAAGGTGAAGTTGACAAAACTTTGTTTACCATGAACCATGATGGTAAAATACTCTTAGTCCAGATTTATGTGGATGTCATATTATTTGGATCTAAGGACAAGCAACTTTTTGATGATTTCGCCAAACTCATGAAAAACAAGTTTGAAATGAGTATGATGGGTAAATTGAATTATTTCCTAGGATTTTAAGTCAAGCAACTCAAGGATGGAATATTCATAAATCAAGCAAAGTATGCAAAGAAATTTTCATAAAGTTTAGGATCAAAGAGGAAGAAAAACCTGAAAAGATCCCTATGAGTGTTGGTACCAAATTGGGCTATACTAAAGAAGATAAGTGTGTTGAAGAACATAAGTATAGGAAGCTCATTGGTTCCTTGTTGTATTTAACAGCAAGTAGACCTGACATTCAGTATGATGTTTGTGTGTGTGCAAGATTCCAATATGATCCAAGAGAATCACACTACAAAAAGGCACTTAAGATACTGAAATATGTCAAAGGTACAGTCAATGTGGACTATGGTATCCTAAAGATTCCGGACTAGAATTGGTTGGTTATTCTGATGCTGATCATGGAGGATCAACTCTTGATAGAAAAAGTACTTCTGGAACTTGTTAGTTTCTAGGTACTAGATTAATATCATTGTTCAGCAAGAAGCAAACCTGTGTTGCCAATTCATCTACTGAATCTGAGTACATTGCGGCTGGTTGTTGCACAGCTCAAATCCTATGGATTCAGCAACAATTAAGAGATTATGGTATTTCTGCAAAGAAAACACCAATCTTTTGTGATAATAAAAGTGCTATTGCTATCACGCAAAATCCTAAGATCCACTCAAGGACAAAGCACATTGATATTAGACATCATTTCATTAGAGATCATGTGGAAAAAGGAGACATTGAGGTTGTGAAAGTAGGTACCGATGATCAACTTGCTGACATCTTTACCAAGCCCCTACCAGATAATAGATTCGCAATGCTAAGGTATAACCTTGGATTGATTGAACTACCTCAACAGTAAGGGATACAATTGGCAGCATTCAGCAAGCCAAAGTATGCTTACATGTATAAAGCTCCTACCACTGATTTCCTCTAAAAGAAATGATAGTTCACTACATGATTGCTGAAACAGGCATTCAGCAAGTAATTCCTTCAAAACGGGTATTTGTTAGGAAACTTGATCACTTTCTGAGACGGGCACTCAGTAAGAGAAAAACTTTGAGGATTGCTGAAACGGGCATTCAGACAATCAAATATACTGAAACAGGTATTCAAGTATCAAAGGAAAAACCTGAGACGGGAACTCAACAAAGAGCAAGAACACTTCTCGGATTTTACCAAAGGATATCCCAATATAAAAAGAATTTGCTGAGACGGGAACTTAGAAATGTCTAACTTAAAGAAGTATGAGATATTTGATTAAGGGGGGAACTTTCAGCAAATACAAGGCTTGTTACCTAAAAAGGTAAGTGCCAAAGTCAATTTGTCCAAAATCGCTGAAAAGATTCTCATTTACTTCAGCAAGCAATTAGCGCTGTGGTAAAAAGGATCAAATCCCGTGAATCAAGGTAAAATCAATTTGTGACGTTAATCGTGGCACAGATAAACTCGCTGTTAATCATGACATGAAATACAATCGTGGCCATCGATTTAAAGTAGTTTTGATCTAACGGGTAATATCACAAAGAGAAAGTGTGCTCTGATGGTTTTTGTTAGTGGACCACTACGCATTTAATGCAAAGGCTCCATTAACGCAGTTGAATCTCTGTTTTACCCTTGCTGAGAACTCAAAACCGTTGAGCTTCTTGCACAACAGAGATACCATATAAACAAAGAGTTAGAGAAAGACAAAATTCTTTAACTCACATTTCCTTTCTCTTCAAATTTTATAGCCTGTGCCCTGAATTCACTATACCTCCGATCAAAAAGCAAGTTAATCTTTTTCGTACATTTCTCTTGCTATATAAGAAATGGCTCCAAAGAGACAGTCCTCCAAGACCTCAAAATCATCGAAAGCTGATAGTGTTGGGAAAAGCACTACTCCGGTTGAAACTTCGGCAACCAAAACAGTGAAAATTTTGTTGAAAAACGACCGAATAACAGAGAGACCCATGCCGCCTGCATATCTTGACACTGCAAAGTGTGAACAGATGATGCAATCGGGCGGATTCGCCAAGGAGAAGTATATAAGATACTACTATGAACAAGAATTAGATGAAGAAAATGAAGAGGCGCTAAATTTGATAAATCAACAAGGCCTTCTTTTCTTCATAATTGCTCGCCCTAAGAAAGTGAGTATGTTAGATGTTATGGAATTCTACAATAATGCAGAAATCCAAACTCTCACTGATGGACAAGGAGTCATTGAAAAAGTGATTTCTACCACAGTTCAAGGTGTGCAAATCATCCTGAAATGGATTGATTTAGCCAACATCTTTCAGATTCCAACTACTAGAACTGAAGATGACATCACTGCCACTGATGAAGAAATAGAAGCCTTCTACAGTGATGTCAGAAATGAAAAGATGAAGAAAGGAGAGATTGCTCCCGTGACTTGGACTTCAAAGCACGTAAAAAGAAAGCATCTCTGCCATTCGCTTGGTCTAGTAGCTCTGCTACTAATCAAAGTCTTAGACTCCCAAGTTGGAGGAATAGACCAAGTTGGTTTGAGAAGGTGGCCATTGCTGATGCATATCCATGAGAACAGAACAAAGCTCAACTGGGCTAAGTACATTTTCAACAGACTTGTTGATTGTGTTACTAAGTTCAAGGTAAAGGTTGAAGATAACACAGTCTCACCTACCTTCCCAGTAATGTATGGACTGAAAATATGCTATATCCTTGAACACTTCAGGATTCAGCTGAGAAACCCATTGCCGATTAAGAAATCAGTATGCAATGTGGGAAGAGCCTTCTACAAGCAGAATGGACCTAAGCTTGTTGACAAGAAGTCAAAGAAGAAAACAACTGCAAATGTTGTCAGTATTGGTCAACAAGACAGGTATCCAACAGCTGCAAATGTTGCTGAGACTGAAAATCAGTCCATGAATGCAACTGCTGCAGATGGTGATCAACAAGGCAAGTGTACAACAGCCGTTGCTGAAAATGCAAACGCTGCAGATGTTGTTGCTGGAGCCACTGCGGTTGCTGAAACTAATGCACCCAGTGAAAAATCTAAGAAGAAAAAGAGGAAAGCTGATGATGACACTCAAACTGCAGCGTCATCAGCTGACCCCATTCCTAAGAAGAAACGGAAAAAGACTTACCCAAGAAAGAAAACAATGGCTCGTAAGTCCATTCCAATTGTCCATGATCTTTCAGATGATGCTCCAGGAGTTGCTGAAACACAAGCCCCTCAAGTAGATGTTGTTGAAGTGTTTGCAGAAGCCTTCAACAATCAACCCAACGTTGATACATCTGCTGAAATAAGACCACAAGGCAGTGGAAATGAAATTCTAGCCCCAGTCCCAGATATCTACATTGTAGATAATCCCTATGACTATACTCTGGAACCAGCAAGTGATATTGCTGCTGATCTGAGAAACGTGGCACTTGCTGATAATGCTGCTGAAAAGATGGTTGCTGAACAAGCAACTCATCAAGTTGCTGAAGCTGCAGTTACTAAAGCTGCAATTGCTGAAGAACCAGTTGCTGAGACTGCAATGGTTCAAGTCCCAGAGGTTGCTGAAACACCACAAGAGACATTATTCGACGACGCATCTCGTGATGCTGAGAATATTGGACCTAGTTCACCAAAAACATCCATTGACAAAGTTCAGCTGGTGCTGACAGAACTAAGCCAGCAAATGGATTTGGAGATTGATGACACCTCCAACAAGTCAGTAGATGTGTTCATGGCTAGCAGTGAACTTAAAGGTCAAGATGTCTCTGCTCAACTTGTCAATTCAGAGACAAGGGAGATTGTTGAATCTGCACAGCCTTCTAAAATAGAGCAAGAAAAGAAGTCTGCTGAAGAACAAGTCCCAGATAATGAAGATGATGTCATTACTTAAAGGACTGAGTCACCACCTGCCCTTCTTCAGCAGGTAGTTAACTCAGACACAAGCAAAACTTCAATATCTGAAACTATATCTTTTGCTGATATTATTGTTTCCTTACAGACTTCTCAAGATACAAGTCAGAAGATTGCTGAAACTTCTGCACCAGATTCCACAGCTCCTGTTCAGCAGGTAGATGAAGTTTTTGGTAAATCTACTAAGTTTGATAACTTAGTACTTGTATCTAACTTAAAATTATTTCAGGATAAACAATTCAAGGATGTTGATCAAGCTCCTGAAGCAATGGAAATAGTGCCAGCACAACAAAGTGTGCAACATGAGCTTGCTGAACTTCAGCAGGTAAATCATGTTCCAGTTTTAGACTCTAAAACTATTTTCCAAAACCTTCTTGAACTTAATTTTATTCTTTTTCAGGCTCAAAAGGAGACCACTGAAGTGGTTCACATCACTGAAGATTTGGAAGTAAGTTCAGAAGAACTTTACTCGAACTTCAAAAGAACTACCTTGACCAGAGTTGCTAAATCTGTCAGCAACTGGCAAAGGTACAGAAGGATGGATTTCTCTGATCTTCACCTTCATCTGTCCAACGAGAAAAAGAGAACTTCTCTACTGAGATTCGAGACCTTTGTACATTCCATACTTCCAGAAGAGCTGACATATTCTCAGCTAATGAGCTCCAGTCTAATTACTCTAATCAGAAAGAATATGAAAGCTAAATTCAAGAGTGCCTCTCCAGCTGAACAAGTTATGATGCTCAAGGGTTCTTTTGTACCCGTGGTGGATGATCCCCACAAAATCAATGAAGAAGAGGAAGTAACTAGCGCAGCTATGTACAAACATCTCGGGTTAGTTATACTAACGGACAATGATGAAGAAGAAGAGGATGAAAATATCCCAAAAGATCCAAGTGATGATGAAGGAAAAGATTCCAAGGACAAAAAGGATGATGATGATGATAATCAAGGTCCTAGTCCTGATGTTGGTGGAGTTAAGCTGACAGTTGCTGAGACTGAACATCAAGTTACTGAAAATCAGCAAGCTGACCAAACTCCCAGTCAGCATCAAGAATCCACTCCTGCTCCTGCTGAGACAAGTACTCAAGCAACTGAACAAGTTGCTGACTGAAGAAGAGTACGCCAGAAAGCGTGCTGAAATGAAATTAGGCAAAAAAAACAAGCTTTCTGATGCCAAGTTAACTTTACTCAATGCCAAAATCACTGAACCAAACCTTGATGATGAAGATATGGATGAAGATTATCAAAGAGCACTTCAAAACAGTCTACAGATTCATGCTAGGCATACGCAGAATCTAGACATTGCTCAATCTTCAGGAGTGAAGAACACGGAAGTCCCCTCCCTTCCACTTACTGCTGGTGAAACTCCAGTTGTTGAGTCTAGCTGGCCTTGATGAATCTGATGACGAAGAAGATCTCTTCAATTTCTCAGCAAATGAAGAAGAACTGACAAAGAAAGTTGAACCCACAGTGGTTACAATTCCTCCTCCATCTCTTGATCATGATGAAGGACATGCTGAAAGAAGCCGTTTGTTGATAAATGATGATCAATTCGCTACTGAGATCGAAGTTCATTCACTCACTCCCTCTTTAGTGTCGTTCCCTAATGTTGAGGATTTTACTCCCAGAATTAAGGCACTCATTGTTGTTCACAAAGCATGCCAAGAAGAGGATGATGCACTGCTTGTTGAGAGTCCGCTTGATATTGGCAAGATACTGGCTACTGTGCTGAAACGCACTACTTCTCTTACAATAGCTCAGAAAGACATAAGTCTACATCATAAAAGCTATGAAGAAGATGTCAGTCAAGCACTCAAACTGGCTAAAACTGCATTGAAAAAGGCTCATACTTTCATTGAAGAAAAAGTCGACAATGAGCGCAGACATGAGGAGAACTTGGTGAGTATTAAAGAAGATCTGTCCAATCTGACTGCTGATCAGCAAGGAATAATTCTTAAGTACAATAGCCTAAGTAAAGTTGCTGAAAATTGCAATGAATTTTTCTCTCTGTACATTCACCCAATGATGCAATCCATGTCTAAGGGGGAAGATAAACAAAGAAAATCTTAAAGAGCAAAGAAAACCCCTGCTGAAGCGCCATTGATACTGCCTAGTCCACCTCCCAGAGAACATCTTGTTGAAAGAGAGCAAAGTTCAAAGAGACGAGTTGAAACAGATTCTGAGAGAAATTCAGCAAATCTGAAAAGGAGAAGAACATCTGCTGAAACTCAAGAATACTGTCACACTGAGAGTCATCAAGATCTGAATGAAGATGATGATAATGATGATGACCAAACAATAGCTCAAGCACTAAGAGCTAGACAATTTACAGCCCTAACTCCTTCTGGCCATTCTAAACATTTCTCTTCTGACTCAAGATCTTCAGTAAGAGATCAAGAAAATGCTAAGTCAAGAAGAAGAAGGCAAAGACAAGAAGAAAAGAGGCTAGCCAGCATTGCCATTGGCTCTGGCATTGAATACACAAAGACCAGCAATGAACAAACAACTCAAAATGTGATCAGAAACTTACATGGTTGTTGGGTCTTAAAGCTGGAAGATTTGTTGGTCAATGATTTCTTTCCAACTGCTGTACTGAATCAAATGTACACTTGGATTGAATTAAAAGTGCAAAGTAAAGAAAGGGATCCTCCTCCCTACCCAAGAAACATTGCTGCAAAATGGCTGAATCTGGAAATCTTAGTAAGAAGAACTTCTATCGGCGAGCTAATGAAGCAAGAGCCTGATTTAATCAAACCGATTGATGTTGCTTACTATAGTGATCCTTTAACCGAGAAGTCAAAGAAGAAATATGGCTTGATTCCTTATGAGTATTTTTATCTCACCGCCAAGGATCAAGAAGAATATCTTCTCTGGTTAAGAAAGATTCATGCTAACAAGGGAATTTCAGATACACAACTTCTCCATGCCAACAATTGGGGCATGCACTTGTGGGTACTTCACTACAAAGAAATGAATGGTGAAAACCATCATTATACTGCCTGCAAGAATGCAAGGATCATTCAACTTGAAGTCCGTAAGCTACTTGAAGATTACGAGAAGGACTGTGTTGAATTTTCTGCGCTTGCTGAGAAGAGTGTAAGGGAGATTCTGAGGAAATCTTCTGCTGGAATAGCTTAAGTCCCTTGTAAAAGCTTTGTTTGTTTTTGTTTGCTGATTTTTGTAGTTATCTCTGAACTTTCTTGTAAACTTACTGAAAGATAACTATCAGCAATAAGCTTTTGACCCTTATTGGTTTTTGACTATGCAATCTACTTATGCTTACTGTTTTATTATTCAAGTATGTTTGCATTATTCAACTGATTTATTCAACATCAAAAACCTCTAAAAGGGTAACAATTAATTTAGCCATGGATTGCTAAGATCAAAAAGGGGGAAATTTGTTAGGAAACTTGTAAATTTTGATGAGCAATTAACCATGCTAAATTAAGTAAACTCCAGTAACTAGTACTCTTAAGGTCCATAGGAATTTAGAATTTAAGGACATTGTAAAAGAGGAACGTTTGCTGAAGACTTAGTGTAGGTACTAGTTAGGTGCTTTAGTTTTGCTAATGATGTACTTTGTTTTTACAAATGAACTATTGAAGCACTAGAACCGTTCAGAAACTTGAAGAATTCGAAGATTGAAGACTAAAGAAGATTTCTGAAGATTGTATCTACAAAGGCACATGTTGCTCAGAAAGTGGAAATTTCAGCAACAGCTTGCATAAGTTAAAATCTATATGACAGAGTAGGTTGTGCTTGCTGAAACTGAGACTGACCGCTTGCTGAAATTCATATGTGACCTTCTTGCTGAAAGTACTTGCATTTGCGCTCCAACGTTAATATTTGAATTTCATTCAAATGAACATTAAATGCAAAAGTAAGCATACGAAGAACATGAAGACTAGAAGACAAATGAAGGACGCTACTGAAAGTACAAAAGCAAGATAGTGACATCTTAAGGAACAAAGCCTTAGAATTTGAAATTCAAACGGCTCCCTTGATTCACTATAAATAGAGGTCATTCGGCAAAGAGTAGAAGTGTGTCAACAACATGATCAAACTCTCACTTGTGCTTAAACACTCATCTTTCTTACTCTTTACTGCCTATTGATCCGTTCCAAGACTTAAAGCTTGAAACAAAAGCTACTTGTGAAAAAGTAGAACATTCACGGCTAAGAAATTAGTTAAGTGTTCTTTCTTTCAAACAAGAACAAGTCTTGACACCAGAAACAACTTAACCTGTTTACTGCAAAGTATTCAAAGTTTTGTTTCTTAGATTACTTGTTATAGCTGAATAAGTTATACTCAAGTCATCTCATCCCAAACCTCTCTAACTGATAAACACCCTTTTTCAGGCGTGAAATTCAGGGGGAAATTAATCAAGCATAGTGTTGCTGATTATAAGTCCCAAGTTTGGTGGAGAACAAGGTTTCGTTCTCTAGTTAGGTTGGAAACGAAGCAAGTGTGCTTTGGTTTCTGAAGAATCTCTCTAGATAGGTGTTGTAAGGAACCTCAAACTTATTTTAGTGGATTCAGTCCTAGAAAGGACAAAGTGGATTAGTTGAGAGATTGTGCCACTCTCAGATACCACTATAAAACGTGTTTCTGTGATTTACTTTACTGCATTTAATTTTCAGCAAGCTTATCTATCTGTACACTGTCACTCTGCTCACTTGCTTAAACTAGCACTTACTGAAAAGCACTTATTGTATAAAGACTTCCGCACTCTATTTTTAAGTACCAGTAAAACTCGTTACTGAAAAGTAACTAGTACTTGCTGAGAAAGTTAAGTATCAGCAAACTCATTACTGAAAAGTAATAAGCCCTTGCTGAGAAAGTTTTTAAACGACGAAAGTTTGAAAAGACTATTCACCCCCCCCCCTCTAGTCTTTTCTTGTTGTTTAAAGGGACCAACAATATCATGTTTGCACCCAAATTATACCACCAACACAAGAGATTTAGCTACTTATAATCATGCTAAACATACACAATTTATATGAATAAAACATAGAAAACATAATAATCAAAGTACAAAGAATTTGATACAATGTTACCACAAGCTGTCACACTTGAATGGAATCGTAAAATCCTTTCCATAGATCAATGTAAAATGTATTCTTGGTGCCAAATCCTCAATCTCTAAAGTATTACAATGGTTCAGATGATCAAATCTGAGAGTTAGGGCTAGAAAAAGCTCCCAAAACGCAGATGGATGTCTCTGAAAGTGAAAAAGTGTATGAAATGTAACTAAAAAATCTGTATTAAATGTGCAGAATTTGGCTTGCAGACGACGCTGGGCGAACCGCCTGGCAGAGCTGGCCGATTCGCCCAGCCAGGCGAACTGCCTGGCTCCTGGGGCGGTTCGCCCCGCTGGAGGTCGATTTCTAGGGAGTTGCTATTTTGCAACTCCTAGCCGACGAATCCCCTGCAGTCCGGGGCGGTTCCCCTGAAGTTTGATGAGGCGCTACGGCTATTTCTTCAATCCCGAGCCTTGGGTAAGCCTTCAAATTCCACGGGAATACATCTTCGGTCCCTTATTAAGGGTTCGGGTGCTCACGGGCACTCCATGGAAGTCAAGATGCTCAAACGTGATCCAAATGCATCCAAAATGCTGCGTTTAAGCTCAACTCCACCATTTTGTACCTAAACACCTGAGAAATGCAAAAGAAACAAAACGTGACACTATTCTACAAAACTACCAACAAAACTAAGCTTAAAGATAGCAAAAGAAGGCAAAAATGACAAGATGAACGTGTCAAAAATACGTTCATCAAACTCCCCAAACCAAACCTTTGCTTGTCCTCAAGCAACAAAGTACCTAAATGCAACACAAAAAGGAGTATCATGCCAAGCGAGAAGAACTAATCTATTGTATCTACCAAATGCTTATGAACAAAGATCATACAATCATAACATGCAAGTAGGTTGAAAAATGCCTCGATTGAACCTATACACATTCCCACGTGCACTTGGTTAAACAAAGGAGTCTCTCGTAACATTCTCTACCTGGACATGGTCAATACGGACGCAATGATGCATATTATCATACTATGGTTGCCCCGTGCCTATGAAACCGAGGGCTTACTACTGTTCACCAAGTGAGACTTTTCCTCAAGAGAGGGCGTACCAATACTGGCTCTCATCAAACGAAGGAGGGTTCCCTAAAAGACAACACTCCCCTATTCTACCCGACTCTTAAAAAAAGACTCTTTACCACTTCCTGAATGGAAGGACGAGGGTGGTCTAGAACAGGCTTTGGACTAGGCGACACGAAACACAAGGAAGAATTTACAACTCGATACAAAACAACTACAAAAGCTGGAAATTATTTACAACGCTTAACAAGATTGCTTTTTGGCTTGCTTTGACCCTTCTTTTGCTTTTTTGGGTCTTTTTCTTTTTTTTCTTTCTTTTCTTCTCTCTTTTCTTTTTTTTTTTTTTTTTTAGCAAGCAGCAGCAATCAACGAAAAGATAAACAAAACGCAACAACGACCTCCCCAAACCTATTCGAAAGAATAGGTTGGAGCGCAAACTCAAAAGAAGAAGAAAACTTTACATGACTCAAAAGACGAAAGACAAGAACAACAACGGTAACCCCCTCCCCAAACCTATTCGTTAGAATAGGTTTCAAACAAAGGATCACACACCTCAATCTACCTCCTTCCTAGGCATTTAGCAATCTCGAAAGCAAGGTGAAGAACTTGTCGCCTCTTAGGTACATAAATACACGGGTAACAACCATAGACTCTAACATGCATCATTTTATAAGGCCTTCGTGAACCACATTAGAGAAAACACCACATGGTGATGTCGAGACTACAAAGCTTAACTAGTACACATGCGAATGTCACAAGCCAAGCAAGACAAGCCTCAAACTACTTACATAGAAATGCAGTGTATGGTCAATGGTCATAAACACTTAGTCTATACAATAAAAAAGCTCAAAACACTTGGAAATAAACTCCACACAAACAGAATGTAACAACTAGACTAAGAATGAAATGCATGCAAAAAAATTGAAAAACACAAGCTAATCACGAGAACTCAAGCTAAAAGGCACACACGAACATATAAGAGCAAAAAGTACTTAGCAATCCAATGACCCCTCCCCAAACCTAAACTCTTGCTAGTTCCACGAGCAAAAGAGTGAAAAGAAAAGGATAAATTGGATTGAAAGTACACTTCCCTGATAAAGTGGTTCGTGTACAACTCCGAAAAGTTAGTATGTACCTGCAAACTCAAGTAACAAGTGAGAAACAGGAGCCGAATGGTGAGAGGAGGAGGAAAATGGGAGTTTAGCAGGTCCTGACTGGCCAGGCGCTTCGCCTAGCCCAGGCGATCCGCCTGGCTCTGTAGGCGATTCGGCCCGTAGAGACCCGTTTTAAGGGAGTTGTTGTTCTGCAACTATTCTCTGGGGCGGTTGCCCTATAGTCCCAGGCGATTTCCCTACCTGGAAATGTTGAAAAACCATTTTCTTCTACGCTGAAATCCCACCATTGGCTCAGAACAAAACTATACGGTAAGTAAATATGATTCTATACTACATGTAGGTGATTACACTAAAAAGGTACCTCAATCAATTGGACCTCGATCTCTTGTGTCGAGTCAAAAGGCTCGACATATGGCTTGACTCTTTGCCCATTAACCTTGAATGTGTTACCCGTCTTTGAATCTAAGAGTTCTACAGCTCCATGTGGTGCAACTTGGAAGATCTCATAGGGTCCGTCCCATCTTGAACGGAGTTTTCTGGGAAAGAGCTTAAGGTGGGAGTTGAAGACCAATGCTTTTTGCCCCGGGATAAGTTCCTTTCTGACTAGGCCTCTATCATGATACCTCTTTGTTTGCTCCTTGTATATCTTTCCATTCTCGAACACTTTAAGGCGCAACTCATCAAGTTCATTAAGTTGTAAGAGCCTCTCCTCACCAGCCTTCTCCATATCGAGATCCAGCTTCTTAATAGTCCAAAGTGCTCGGTGCTCCAACTCGATGGGAAGATGGCATGCCTTTCTATACACAAGTCGGTACGGTGTAGTGCCAATAACCGTCTTATAGGACGTTCGATATGCCCATAACAAACCAGGAAGCTTGGGCGCCCAATCCTTCAAGGCTTCACAACTCTCTCCAATATCTTCTTGATTTGCCGATTGCTCACTTCCACTTGGCCTGAAGTTTGAGGGTGATAGGGTGTTGCCACATAATGCTTGACGCCATACCGTTTCATCAAACTAGTGGAGATCTTGTTGACAAAGTGTCCTCCTCCATCACTAATGATAGTCCGTGGTGTCCCAAACCTGTTAAAAATCACACTACGAAGGAAGGAAATGACAACATTAGCATCGTTAGTACGGGTAGGAATGGCTTCCACCCACTTGGTGACATAATCTACCGCTACAAGGATATATTCATAGCCATTACTTTTGGGAAAAGGTCCCATAAAGTCTATACCCCACACATCAAATGGTTCAACAACTAAGTTACCTTGTAGAGGCATCTCATCTCTCTTACCGGTATTACCCGCTCATTGACATGGATCGCATTGCTTGGGAAAGGCACAAGCATCTTCAAACAATGTTGGCCAAAAGAATCCTGATTGGAGCACTTTGTGGGCTTTTTTCTCTCCACTATAATGCCCTCCGCACTCGAGCTCATGGAAAAATCTCAAGATTGAGAGTTGCTCATTTTCAGGCACACAACACCTCAATACTTCATCGCCACCCCTACGGAACAAATAAGGATCGGCCCAGATGTACGCCCGACTTTGCCTCAAGAGAATTCTCCTTTCGAGGGCTGTTAGGTGTGGTAGCACAATGATGGTGGCCAGATAGTTCACTATGTCAGCGTACCACGGCTCCACCGTCACACTCATCAATCGATCGTCCCTCAAATCATCGGGAGTTGGTGTCTCATCTGGAGGTATATTCGGTAGCCTAGAGAGGTGGTCAGCTACAAGATTATCTTTCCCGCTTTTGTCAAGTATTTCCACCTTGAACTCTTGAAGAAGAAGTACCCACCGCATTAAGCGGGGTTTGGTCTCACGCTTTGCAATCAAATGCCTAAGAGCTACATGGTCAGTATGCACAAAAACTTTGTATCAAGATATATAAGATCTAAACTTGCTTAGAGCAAAAACTACCGCTAAGAATTCTTTCTCGGTGGTAGTGTAATTAATCTGAGCAGCATCTAAAGTCTTACTTGCATAATAAATCACCCGATAACGGTTATCAACTTTTTGACCAAGCACGCCTCCAACGGCATAATCAGAAGCATCACACATAATCTCAAAATGTATGCTCCAATCAGGAGAAACAACAATGGGGGCCGTTAAAAGTTTTTCCTTAAGAGTTAGAAACGCATCCATGCATTCTTGGGTGAATTCAAATGAAACATCTTTTGCAAGCAGAATACTCAAACACTTAGCCACCTTAGAAAAATCTTTTATAAATCTTCTATGGAAACCTACATGCCCAAGAAAATATTGCAATTCACGTACACAAGTAGGGGGGAGGAAGTTTTTCAATAATCTCTAATTTCCCTTTATCAACCTCTATCCCTCTTTTAGAAGTAGCATGACCAAGCACAATGCCTTCCCTAACCATATATAGTGAATCTTTTTCCAACTCAAAGTAAGATTACATTCAATACATCTTTTGAGAACACGGTCAAGCTTAGCAAGACAATCATCAAATGAATCACCATAAACGGAAAAATCATCCATAAATACCTCAACAAACTTGTTTACCATATCGAAAAGACGGAGAGCATACAACGTTGGAAGGTAGCTGGAGCGTTGCAAAGTCTGAATGGCATCTGCGGTATGCAAAAGTGCCAAAGCGGCAGGTGAACGTAGTTTTCTTTTGGTCCTCGGGAGCAATGGGAATCTGATAGAAACCTAACAAACCATCCAAGAAAGAATAGAATTCTCGCCCAGCAAGGCGTTTAAGCATATCATCAATAAAGGGCAAAGGAAAGTGGTCCTTATTAGTAGCAGTATTTAATCTCCTGTAATCTATACACATGCGCCATCCGGTGTTTTCCTAACCGGCACTGATTCTCCCTTGTCATTAGCTTCTACCGTAATCCCAGACTTCTTTGGAACTACATGAACGGGGCTGACCCACTTGCTATCAGGTGCGGGGTAAATCATTTGGGCATCTAAAAGTTTAAGCACCTCCTTCTTCACTACTTCTTGCATAGCGGGATTTAACCTACGTTGGTGTTGCCTATCAGGTTTGGAATCCTCTTCTAAGGCTATTTTGTGGGTACATTGTACTGGACTTATCCCTTTAATGTCTCCTATGCTCCATCCTATGGCTCCGGAGTTCCTCTTTAAAATTTCAACTAATTTAGACTCCTCTTCCTCACCAAGTTTCGAAGATATTATCACAGGTTTGGACTCATCTTTTCCCAAAAAAACATACTTCAAATGACTAGGTAGAGGTTTGAGTTCTAACTTTGGCTCACTAGGTGGGGAATTCACACCCTCCTCCTCATCTAGTTCTAATGACTCTTCTACTTCTTCGCCTAGGGGAAATTTTCTGGTGCACTATCTAGAATGGCGGTAATTTCTAACACTTCTTCGGTGACAAACCCTTCTTCTGGGTTCATGGTAAGAGCAGCCTCTAAGAGGTCACTAACCTCATGGGAGAAATAAGTATCAACAAATATTGGCTCATAACAATCAACAAATTTAAGCTCTTCAACAATTGCTTTTTCGGAATCAGGATTAAAAGAATGTTTATATTGCTCAATTTGTACCTTATCTCCTAGCACTTCCATTGTAATCTTCTTCCCTCGGAGTTCCAAGCAAGTGTTGGTCGTGGCCATGAATGGTCTCCCCAATAGTACTATGTGCTCCTTCTTCGAGCTCGACGCCCCATCCGTCGTCTCCATCACCACAAAGTCAGTAGGAACGATGAGTCGATCAACCTTCACTAGGATGTCCTCAACAATACCAACCGGGCGTTTCACACTCCTATCAACCATTTGAACAACCATTCTTGTGGGTTGGATTTCTCCTAACCCCAATGTTTTTTAAATGGAGTATGGCATCAAATTGATGCTAGCCCCCAAATCAAGCATTGCCTTAGCAGATCGGTCGTTTCCCATGGTGATATTGATGATGAAACTCCCGGGGTCTTTTTGCTTAATAGGAAACTCATTTACGGAGTTAACCATTTTTTTTATTCCGCATCTCTCTAAAGAATTTAGTATAGGCGGGAATATTTTGAACTAATTCCAATAAAGGGACATTGACCTCTACTTTTGATAGAATTCCATATATGGGAGAGTCTCGGACATTCTTCTTGGCTTCCTTCACCCTACCTGGAAAGGGAAGGTGAGGTTTGGGGGGCACATAAAGATTGGGCGTCTTATGAAGTTGGCCTCCTTCTGTGGGTGCACCCTCATGTTCCTTCTCCTTGCCTTTCCTAGATTCGGGCTCAAGAATAACAACATCATCTGGCGTAGCGTTGGCTGGCTCCTCCTCGATAGCTGTTTGACCTGAAACAATATGAGAATGATAAGTCTTGTTAGCATATGGGGGTTTTGATACCTTTCCACTTCGCAAGAGTATGTTTGCTTCCTCCATTGCTACATCAGACTCCTCCTCGCTGTCTAATTCAGTTTCCAATATGTCTACCAGTCCTTGTGGGTCCCATCTTTCTTCATCCTCACCAAAAACAGACCCCTCCTCAGCTCTGCTAGGCGGTTCGCCTGCAGTATTGGGCGAATCGCCTGGCTGGGCGATTCCCCCTGGTCTGCTGGGCGATTCGCCCAGCAGAGTTTCTGCAATTTCACGATCTACTGCTTCTAGGGTTTTCGGGGGTGAATCCCCCCAGCCATGGGCGATTCCCCTGACCTGGAACGGGTTAAATGCTCAATTTCTGCTTGTTTGGGCCTCAAAAACTTCAAACATCAATTCCGATCCTTCCAATACTTGATAGACACTCTCCATTCTAGTATCAAAAACTTCTTGGTTGGTACTTGCCACCTCGAAGAGATCACTCCAAATTTTCATCAAGGTTGCTATGGCTTCTACGGCAACGGCGTCAAATTTTGATGTCGTTTGAATCAAAATTAATATTTGTTTGTTTTAAGCCAAAGAACACTCAACGCTACACAACACTAAGTGTAATGGTAAATTGTCCCCGAGTGTCGTTCTCTCGGGACCTAACGTGGCTTTTCTTTGTTTCTTGCTAGTAATTCCGTCAACAAATCAGTTTTGAAAAGAGTTTGGAAACAAGTTTGTAAACTTAAACACCAACGAGACAAGGAAGCAACTTGAACGAGTTTTGTAATCAATAGATGAAAGGGTTGGTGGTAACAACGGGATCAAACATGTCATGAAACACACATATGCTTGTAAGTTCAGTGCGTATAGCCTTCAACAAGTTCTACAATGTAAACCGTCTAGACAGATTTAAGACACAGTTCTTGAAAGGTTCCTATTGATACTTTAGAAGTTGTGTCACTCCACTATTTATCTAGCATGCTGCATACTCGAATCGTTTACCATAGCCTTAATCGACCGACAGTTTGTCACATACTCATATTCGAAGATATCTTATTGGCAACTATGATATACGTAAGATAATATGCAGCAATATCGAATCAAAACCTCATACAAGCATAGTGAATTTCATATCATGTTTGAACCCACATTGCACCACCAACACAAGAGATTTAGCTACTCATAATCATGCTAAACATACACAATTCATATGAATAAACCATAGAAAACATAATAATCAAAGTACAAAGAATTTGATACAATGTTACCACAAGCTGTCAGTCTTGAATGGAATCGTAAAATCCTTTCCGTAGATCAATGTAAAATGTATTCTTGGTGCCAAATCCTCATCAATCTCTAAAGTATTACAATGGTTTAGATGATCAAATCTGAGAGTTAGGGCTAGAGAAAGCTCCCAAAACATAGATGGATGTCTCTAGAAGTGAAAAAGTGTATGAAATGTAACTAAAAATTCTGTATTAAATGTGCAGAATTTGGCCTGCAGACGACGCTGGGCGACCCGCCTGGCAGAGCTGGGCGATTCGCCCAGCCGGGCGAACAGGCGGTTCGCCCGGCTGGAGATCGATTTCTGGGGAGTTGTTGTTTTGCAACTCCCTGCAGGCGAATCCCCTGTAGTCCGGGGCGGTTCCCCTGAAGTCTGATGAGCTTCTACGGCTATTTCTTCAGTCCCGAGCCTTGGGAAAGCCTCCAAATTCCACGGGAATACATCTTCAGACACTTATTAAGGGCTCGGGTGCTCACGGGCACTCCATGGAAGTCAAGATGCTCAAACGTGATCCAAATGCATCCAAAATGTTGCGTTTAAGCTCAATTTCACCATTTTGTACCTAAACACCTGAGAAATGCAAAAGAAACAAAACGTGACACTATTCTACAAAACTACCAACAAAACTAAGCTTAAAGATAGGAAAAGAAGGCAAAAAATACAAGATGAACGTGTCAAAAATACCTTCATCATGTTGATCCATTTGTGAAGATTTACAAACTCCCAAAATCAACTAAGGAAATGGACACGACAAGGAAGATGCTTTTCGATCATGTGTGGAACGAAGTGCTTGATCGAGAAGAGTTTGCGAGAGGCCAGGAACTAGCAGGTGGTTGTCCTGTTCCAAAACGACAAGGACGTGGAAGAGATGTTTACAGGATACATCGAAATTTCAGGCAAAAGGGTTGAGGTATACACGCAGGTTGTCGGGATGATGGGGGATGATCAAGATGAGTGGTTTGTGGAGACTTATGAGCTGCTAGACTCAATCAAGGGTATGAGCTGCGCAAAGAAGACAACGCCTTTCGATAATCTGTGGAACATAGTCCTTGCTAGGGAAGATGCAACCCAAGAACTAGGAGCTGCGGCTGTACGAAATCGGGATGTCTCTTACATCCGCAAGCCATTTCAGCAGGGACTTCGTATCCTTCCGGGTAGAATAGAGCTACCGATGGCCTCCCATTCCGCTTCTGATCAATGAGGCCCCTGAGCCGTGCTTATGTGTGAATCGTTTGAGCTACAATACTTATGGTATTTCTGGTGGTTATGTTTAACTTGGATAAGCACTAATCTATAATTGTTGGTGGCTTGGATAAGTACTAATCGACTGATGCACTTTCTATTTTAGCTAATGTGTACTTGCTAATGCTAGGTTTAAGAATGAATCATTTTGTCATAATCCCATATTAATTACGTGTTGTGGCTTAGTTATACTATTGATTGCTAATGCGAGTAATTGTACCGTAGCTAAAAATTGAGACAACAATGTATTTGAGAAGTATTTAAGTGGGAAATTTAAAATTGGCGAAGTTATCTTTAAGCCCTCATCTCAATGAACAAATTATTTAAAATACAATGAGTATTCTTGTAAAGTTTAAATTGGTAGTTAAATACGTTAATCTCTATGAAACCAAACAATGTATTTGTTTTCAAATCCAATGAAATCTCTATTTGGAGACTTGCAATCAAACAACAAACAAATGGAGAGATTTAATACACACAAGTCCCTCCTAAAATCCACTTTTCATTTGGAATCAAATCCCTCAAACTCCCTACCTTAAATGAGGGATTTGAACCAGACAGACGCACACTAAAGTATGCATTACCAACTAAGAAACACAAATACGATATAGATACACCGATACGTCAATATCCAAAAAAGTGGGATATGGATACGTGACCGATACGTTTAATTTTTTAATATTCTTTAATATATTTATTATGTAAATTATTTAATTTTTAAAATTTTTAGCTGGTTATTCTAATGAATACTAAAAAATCAAATATAAAATTAAATAGCTAAACATTACTCTTTAATTATTCATCACAATCATGTCAGGCTCAACAACATGGCTAAAGAAGAAGGATACATATTTTGAAGACCAATTGTTGAATATTCAATACCTATCGGAATGTGTATTTTACCATTTTTGAGTAGAGCCCGTCTTACGAGATACGCTAGTTATTGAGAGACCGAGAGACACAAAGCAAACAACAAACTTCGCGGGTCAAATTACTAAATTCGCGGATCTTATGACCCGGTTTATCACAAAACGGGTTATAAATGAAAAACACACAAAACACACACTACAGCGTGAAAAATCAGATCTGAGTTTTGACATCCATGGCGGAAGCCATTGTTACCACACAGCAGCGAGCTCAACTCGTTAATTAAACTCGTCAATGGAGAAATTGTCACCGGACATGGAGCTCTCCTTCCTTATAGTATTTTTGACAACTTGATCAAAATTAGAGAATTCTAGTAGCTTTCTGGCTGCCATGGAAAAGAAGGTTGCCATGGAGAAGCAAACTGTCATGGAAGATGGAGGGGAATTAGCCATTAGGAATAGCCAGAGAATTTGGAAATTGGATTTGGGGGTAACAATTACAATGGATAGGAAATTGCAAAGAGGTTGGGGAGTTTGGAGTTTGACGGTGCTAGGGAAGAGGAATCTTGTTGACTATTCAAACTTGACACCCATTTTGATAGTATATGAATATAAATTGACACCCCAATTTGATACAAACATAGACTTTTTACAAGGAAACATAGATATTATGCTTTATACTTTAAGTTTACACTTTCTTAAAAATACTTCATATGTAATTCAAAATAGTTCATGTTAACAAAATTTTAGCACTTGAATATTTCTTTATATTCAAGGGGAGTATTGTTTAAGGTTTCTTCAGATATTGTTAAGGTTTATCTATATACTGTATGAGGATTTTACATTTCCTTTAATGTTTTGTATATAATGTTTAAGGTTTTCTAAAACCAAAGGAAGATTGGTGAGCCCAAAATTTCATGAAAAATACAAAACATTGACTGTTTTGTATCAGACATGAAGTAAAAAAATGTCAATGTTCAGTTTGTTAAAAACATTTTCTTCCTCTTTACTTTTTTTAACAAAACATTGACTATTTCTTATAAAACATGGATAGTGTAATTCCTATATATCAAATTAAATCCTTTCTCAAAATAGATCATCTTTTATTCAAAATAGTTCATGTAAAAAACTATCAATGGTTTTAATATACAAACTATAAGGTTTCTATACACAAGCTAAAAGATTTCTTTTTCTAAAGCAAACATTTTCATATTGGATGTTCAAGGTTTTTATAAACAATATATAAGGTTCCTACTAAAATGTTTAAAGGTTGTGAGATTTTGATTGTAATAATGTCTATTATTATGGAATATAAAACTTTTGATGTTCTATACAAGATATATAAGGTTTCTTGTGATATGCTTAAAGGTTTGTGGTTTTTGTTATAAGTTTCTTAAAAATATTTTTTTCTAAAACCCAATGGGGAATTGGTGAACCCAAAATCCCCTTAAAAGTGATATAACCACCTTTGTATTCTACGGTCTTAACCCTAAACCCTAGTTAAGCGTTTCTTGGGAATATTGAAGTATTATTACAACCACAATATCAAAACCTTTAATCATTACAGAAGAAACCTTAGATATATTGTACGTAAACCTTGATCATTTAGGTATTATAACAAAAAATATTATAACCAATATCTCAAAACATTTAACATTCCAGAATAAACCTTATACATTTACTTCACAGAATCATGAAATGTTTTGAATGAAAAATGAATTGCTTTTAGTTTATACTTTTACATATTATGGATAACTTTCTGTGTAACACGAACTATTTTTCAATAAACGTGAACTATTATTTAGAAAAATATGAATTTGATGTATTTGTAAAATTTGAATTATTTAATACTATACTCTATCATCATGTGGACCAATTAGTCCACAAAAATTAAGAAAATTTATACACATCTATATTATCATCTGCTAGTCTCTTTCAAAGCCCACATACATATATTGAATTTCATTCATTCATCCTTTAGTCCTTTGTTTTCCTATATATCATATGTCACTATGATGCTTCTTGCTTGCTTCCTTCCTTTCTTGCGAAGCAGCCATAAAGATCCCAGATCAAGAACCCCCGTATATAACCACCCTCCTCACTCCCCTTTTTACATTCAACCAAAAGATTGACCCATAAACAAAAACAGTCCTTGACAGAGACTCCTGCTCATTGAAGCATTTTATCAAACAACTTGTAATCAAACACCTTCTTTTTCTTTTGAAGATTTCTCTTTCGGACCTTTAGAGCCTCAAATTTCAAGAACTTCAAGCCTATCTGGCTATCTTCTTCCTCAACTCTGAGCTCTCCACTTTCAACGATTTCAGCTTCTCCACAACATCATATTATAGTGTCCTGCTTAGATAAACAATGTGATAAATAATTAGATAATGTGACATTTAGATACTACTATCATACGAATAATTAACTTTTAAGTTTTAAAATGTCAAGCTCCTAGTATCATCATCTATCTTGAAAGGTGAAGGCCAACCACGCCACAGTAAGAGAAAAAAGTTGACTTACGGCTCAAAGCGGTTTTAGTATCCAAAAATGAATCATCCTTCTCCACACAACGAGGATGATAAGCTTTCAGGCAGTCCCTGGAAACAGAAGAACGTGCATCTGTCAAAATTTCGCATAAGGGATACCCTCAAACTCCGGAAGTGGCTGACAAAATCCAATGCAATCTTTATTGGGAACAAGCGACAAACACCATTCTATCTCCAGTTCAACGTACTATAAAAATACTCCATCGGATTTCACAATTCACACTTCATAAATGAGAAATTGCAACATGCTAATAGTTGAATTAATTATAAACCACTCCATAAACCTGTTTAATATCTATATACTCTTATTTTAGCAGTATTCAAGTTTTAAATTACAGATTAAGCACCATGGATCTATCACAGCATCATAGATCCCTACCTAGATCCTACACAACTTCACCAGATGCCAAAATCATTTGAAGCAAGCAGTATCCCTAACGCAATTTAGATTCTAAACAAGGCAATGCACTCACAGATTCACATGAAAACAATCACGCCTATTCAGAAAAGTAAAGAAGAAAGACCGATTCCAGCTGCACACACATAGAAAACAGAATAAAGACCATCTTTTGAATAGTGCAAAATCCTCACATCTTCTCTATCTCGCATAGAAAGATGAATTTGCAATTTCTAGCACATGGATAGTTTCTCCTAAATAATAGACTATTTTTCAATAAGCATGGACTATCATACCAATAAATAGTTATCAAAACAAAAAATATGTTAACAAAACCAATTATACATATGAAATAATGATATCTCTCAAACATGAAATATTTCAAGAAAAACATGAAATTAAGATATGTGCCATCATAAGCGACTAGTATCAGAAAAACATTGATTTGATGATACTTTAAAAAAACATGGACTAGTATCGTCTAAACATGAACAATTGACACTAAAACATGTACTGTATGTACTATAACCATACAATGATGAGTATTCAGATACCACATCATATTATCAATACATTAGTTTGATGTTTTATAAATTTCATTTAAGGCTTATGATAACAATTTACACTAAATACTGAATAGATTATACTAAAACCTTATAAATCTAATACATAATACTTACCATGACATTAATTTATAATATAATGAACTATATATATTCACTGAAATATGGATGTTATAGAAATCTTTAATCATTCAGAAAATTACATAAAGAACCACTCTAGAGCACCTAATTACTAAAACAACCTCTTTAAAAAACATCTTACAAAAAAGGCCATTCTATTTTTATGGTGCCCTAAAATACAAGTAGTCTTACAAAAAAGGCCATTCTATTTTTATGGTGCCCTAAAATACAAGTAGTCTTACAAAAAAAGTCATTCTATTTTTATGGTGCCCTAAAATACAAGTAGTCTTACAAAAAAGGCCATTCTATTTTTGGTGCCCTAGAATCTAATGAAACTAGTATTTTGCCGTTGAAACTAGCATTTGTGTTGCCGAATGAACTAACTTTTTGTGTGTCACTTGTGATGCTGAAACTAATGAAACTAGCATTCGTGTTTGCCGAAACTAATAAAACTAGCACTTGTATTGAAACTAGCTTTTTGTTGCTGAAACTAGCTTTAATTGTTGCTGAAACTAGCACTTATGATGCTGAAACCTAATGAAACTAGCATTTTTTTTTGCCGAAACTGGCATTTTTTTGTTGAAACTAGCACTCATGATGTTGAAACTAATAAAATTAACTTTTTGTTGTTGAAAACTAACAGTTGTGATGTTGAAACTAATGAAACTAGTATTTTTGTTGATGAAACTAGCACTTATGATGCTGAAACCTAATGAAACTAGCATTTTGTCGTTGAAACTAGAAGTTGTGATGCTGACAATAACGCAAATAGCTTTTTGACTTGCCAAAATTAATGAAACTAGCATTTTTTTTTTTGCCGAAACTGGCATTTTTTTTGCTGAAACTAGCACTCATGATGTTGAAACTAATAAAATTAACTTTTTGTTGTTGAAAACTAACAGTTGTGATGTTGAAACTAATGAAACTAGTATTTTTGTTGATGAAACTAGCAATTATGATAGTGAAATTAATGAAAGTAGCATTTTTGTTGATGAAACTAGCAATTATGATGGTGAAATTAATGAAACTAGCATTTTTGTTGATGAAACTAGCAATTATGATGGTGAAACTAATGAAACTAGCATTTTTGTTGATGAAACTAGTATTTGTGTTGTTGAAACTAATAAAACTAACATTTTTGTAGTTGCATTAATAAAACTAACAATGGAGTAATGATGTAACTAGCATTTTTGTTAATGAAACTAGCATCAAACTATTGAAACTAACACTTATAATGTTGAAAACTAATGAAACTAGCATTTTGTCGTTGAAACTAGCAGTTGTGATGCTGAAACTAATGAAACTAGCATTTGTGTTGATGAAACTAGCTTTTTTGTTGCTGAAACCAACAATTATGATGCTCAAATTATTGAAACTAGCATTTATTATGCTGAAAACTAATGAAACTAGCATTTTGCTGTTGAAACTAGCACTTGTGATGCTGAAACTAATGAAACTAGCATTTGTGCTGATGAAACTAGCTTTTTTGTTGCGGAAACCAGCACTTATAATGTTCAAACTATTGAAAATATCATTTTTGTTGTTGAAACTAATGAAATTATTTTGTATGATGTTGAAACTAGCATTAACAGTTAGTTTCATATAGTTTCAGCTAGTTTATGAAACTAGCTTTTTGTCTGAAACTAGTTTATGAAACTAGATTTATGTGTTGAAACTAATATGAAACTAGCATTTGTGTTGCTGAAACTAGCACACGTGATGCTAACACTAATGAAACTAGCATTTTGTGTTGATGAAACTAGCACTTGTGATGCTGAAACTAGCATTTGCGTTGCCGAAACTAATGAAACTAACATTTATGTTGCTGAAACTAGCATTTTGTTGCTGAAACTAATAAAACTAGCACTTGTATTGAAACTAGCATTTTGTTGCTGAAACTAGCTTTAATTGTTGCTGAAACTAGCACTGAAACTAGCAGAAAATGGAATGAAACTAGCAAGAAATGAAATGAAACTAGCAGAAATGGAATGAAACTAGGCGAAATCAAATGATCAACCACCGAAACTAGCATAGAACAAATGATCATGGACCGAAACTAGTCGAAATCAAAGTTTCAAGCACCGAAACTAGCATAGAACAAACGATCATGGACCGAAACTAGGTGAAATGAAAGTATCATTTCAAGAAAAAGAAGGCCCAAACCAAGAAGAAAAGAAGGCCCAAACCAAGAAGAAAAGATCCGGTTCATCACATTCACAAGAAACCCCTGCATCCAACTCCAGTGTATAATTTTCCCCAAAATTGTTCCTCTTATCATCATCATCTCTTTGACTCCCACACTCTCTCCTGTCAAACATTTCTCTTCTCTCTCACACACAAATACACACACTAGCTGTATCTGTATCTATCTATGGAGTTACTCCAACCAGACCTCCACCCACCTGACACCTCCTTACTCTCCACCCTCCCACCCCCTCTCCCCGCCTCCCTCCCTCCTTCCGACCCGCCCCATCTCGACCCCCCCAAACGCCAGCGCCGCCCCAGTGTCCGCCTCGGCGAAATCGGCGGCGATCCCCCTTACGATCCCCACCCTCGCCGCCACAACAGGACCACCTGGCGAAACCCTAAGTTCCTCAACCGGGCCGTAGAGGCGTTCGCTGCGAACCACGACGAGCTCCACCGGTTTTCTTCTGAGGATAGGGCTTCCGTCCACCTCCGCGAACCTCCGCGCGTGTGAGTGTGGAGGCGGTACCGCGGCGGCGGTTGGTGAGGTCGGTGGTGATTCCGCGGTGGACGACGGCGCGTGCGGTTTCGGATGGGGCGGATTTGAGGTTGAGAGATGGGGCGGATTTGAGCTTAGTAAGTAGCGAGCTTTTGGTAAATGTTATTTGTAACTGGCTTTATTTATAATTAATTGTTATTATTGATTTATATCCGTAATTTTCCCTTAATCATTTTTATACAAACCTTACACTTCAGATAGAGAAAACTTATCTCATTAATTAACAATGAAATCAACATTCAGACAATGACATAAAAAAATGAACTATACATCTGAAACACTAAACATGCAATGCTATCGCCAGCTTCAATAAGAATACAAATGGTAAAGTATCTAAAAACTGAATAGATTATACTAAAACCTTATAAATCTAATACATAATACTTACCATGACATTAATTTATAATATAATGAATTATATTGACTGAGATATGCATGTTAGAGAAATCTTTAGTCTTTTCATATAAACCTTACACTTCAGCTAGAGAAAACTTACCTCAAACAAAATGAAATCAACATTAAGACAATAACATAAAAAAAAATGAACTATACATCTAAAAAACTAAACATGCAATACTATCAACAACTTTAATAAGAATACAAACGGTATTGTATCTAAAAACTGAATAGATTATACTAAAACCTTTTAAATCTAATACATAATACTTACCATGACATTAATCTATAATATAATGAACTATATTCATTGAAATATGCATGTTAAAGAAATCTTTACACATTTCATACAAACCTTACATAGAAGCTAAAGAAAACTTACATTACAACCTTATGCATATTATATACATCTTTACTCATTTCATACAGACCTTACATATAAGCCAGAGAAACCTTACATTACCTTATGCATATCATATAAATTTTTACTAATTTCATAAAAACCTTACAGTTAAGATAAAGAAAACTTACCTCATTATCAATAACATCAACATTCACACAATAATATAAAAAATGAACTATAAACAAACAAACATATACTATAAATACAATTAACTCATAATAACCAAAAAGAGACGCAGATGCTAATTCTAAGAGTTTATGAGATCTAAACAACAAAGGACTCGTTGAAATCAGATTCTAGCTATGAACTCATCAGTAACAACAACAGAACCAAATGGAAACCATAAATTAAACACACACACACATATACCTCATGAGACTATACGCTGAAATTTTAGATGCACAGTAACAACAAAGATGCACAAATGTTGATTCTAAGGCTTACGAAATCTAAACAACTCATTCAGTTCTAGCTATGAACAACTCATTAGTAATAGCAACATAAATGAATGATGAATAAACAGAGAGAGATCATCGAAAGAATGATGAATAAACAGAGAGAGATCATCGAAACACAAAAACAACATGAATCAACTCATAACAATGTAAATCAAACAATAACAAAGGATGAAGGTGAAAACGAACAGATCTGAAACCTAAATCACTAGATCGAACCCTAAAAACTAAATAATCGGCAAAAATGAAGAGTAAATAGAAAAATCAAATTAATACCTTCATCTGGACATGATTTCTTCAAATTCAAAGCTGCACGAGGGTCAATCAGAGCCTTAGGATCTTCATTTTCTCCAACCATTTGAATTTCGATTACAAAAGCTCGATTTCAATGTCAAAACCTAGCTAACAAACATAGGAATCAGTTCAAACGATGTTAATGCGATGGTGAACAGAGATCCGACAACGACGACATCGAGGAGAAGCGGCGAAGATGATCGACGACGAGAAATCAACAGCGATGAGAGAGAAACCCTAGTGATGAGAAAGAGAGAAACAGAATAGCGTGATGAGAGAGAGAGAGTGTGTGAAAGAACAGAAAGTCTCGGGTTTGAGAGAATGACCCGAGTTTCTAGATATTTATAGATAACCCATATCCGCCATGATCCGGAAGCAATACCGACCCACGAGAAAGTTCAAATGAGTTATGTCTCTCAGTCTCTCACTAATTGTGTCTTACACAAATTATTGTGTGTCTCTCACTAATTGTGTCTTACACTTATTGTGTTTTGAGTATATGTGCTTCCTATATGAGCAAATAAATACTAGGGTTAAAAGCTAAAACGCGGAAAACAAAAAGGAAAGGAGTGGGCTTCTTATAGCCAATGAGACCCCTCTACGTGTGAGCCGTCAACAAGACCAACTTTATAATAATAAAAATATATAAAAGAGAGGAATAACAAGTGAATAAAGGTCGGTCGTTGATAATTGCACTGTATTCATTCATCCTCATCCTCTTTGCTCCTGTACAAAAACCCTAGGTTCCGAACGACGTCGTACGCGCATAGACCATGACTGGAAAAGCGAAGCCGAAGAAGCACACCGCTAAGGAAATACAAGCGAAGATCGACGCAGCCACCACCAATCGCGGCGGCGGAAAGGCAGGTCTCGCCGATCGTACCGGCAAGGAGAAAGGCGGACATGCGAAGCTCGAGTGTCCTCTCTGCAAGGTCACTGCTCCAGATGTGAAATCTATGCAGATTCACCATGAAGCTCGCCATCCTAAAATCCCCTTCGATGAGAACAAAATCAACAATCTCCATTCCTCTACCCCTGCGGCGGCGGCCTCGGCTGTGGCTCCCGACTCCAGCTCCTCCAAGCCCAAGCCAGGTATACGTGGTAGCTTGAAGAAGTAATTGGATTTGGGGAAATCGAATTCCGTATCGAATCAAATCATCTTCCTTTTGCTGTTGCTTCAATAATAATAACAATTATTATTATTATTATTAGAATGGTTTAATCGTTGATGTATTTGCTATTCTATGTTTTAAATTAATTACTGGTTGCTTGGTTTTGATGGATGTTGCTTATTAACTTATTTATACTACCTATCTTTTTCTTTTAAATTTACTTTTCATACTCTCTTTCTTTGTGCTTCTTGTTTGGGCTAACTACACAAATTGAAGGTTATGTTTGTGCTAAGTACGCAAATTGAAGGTTTAACTGGGTAAAACCTTAAACATTTCGGCCTAAGTTCAATGGTGGTTGTATTCAGAATATTAAGTCTACTACAGTTGCTGTCATTAGCATGTTTTTGTGTCAACTCTTGTAGATTCGTTTGGGGTTTGAGTCACCACGGGGTAAATGGGTCCGGGGTTCCGGTAACCAAGGGTAAATGGAATCGGAATCTTCCCTCGCTTTGCCGGTAAGAAAAAAAAGAAAAAAAAAGAAGAAAAAAAAAAGAAAAAGAAAACCCTTGTAGATTCTTTTTCCTTTCTCTTCTTTATACAGAATAAATTGTCCGACTGGATACATTTGCTGTGCTCTTTTATGTTCTCCCTTGAAGTTGCAACTTGTTTTGTGGATATATATTGTTGATTGACATCTGCACCTATGTTACTTGTTTCTGGGTAAAATTTAATTGTTGTTTGTGGCTAAGTTAGCTTCTACACAGATTGGAGTTTCAATAGTGTAAAATCTGAAAAGATTTCTGTGGTTTTCAACAACTGTCTTCTACTTCTAGCAAGACATGATGATTGTTGTATTTGTTTTTGTTGTTTCTGATAAGTCTGCATCAGTTGGAATATAATTCACATGAATAGTTATCAGAATGGTTTAGTCATTGATGTTACGCTGTGTTCTGTACTTGGTTCTAATTATTTGTTTATGGACATGGTAGTATGTTGACATATCAATACTATCTCTTTTTTGTTTGGGTTGGTTGTTCAGTGCATAGCATATTTAGTCTTGTTCAGTGTTATTTTTCTCCTGTTGGATTTGTTGTCTCCTTTTTTCTCTTTGATGTTCACAGCTAAGCTAGCATGTAAACAGTGGAGTTTTAATTACGTAAGAAGTTGAAAGTTTCAGTGAACATCAGTCCTATTGCTAATGGTATTTTTTGTAGTAAACGTTTCCAATCATGTCTGCTAATGTTCCTTTTGTTACGGGTATTTGTTGTATTAAAAGTTGTTCCCAATAAAGTCGGCTAATGTTCCTTTTGGTACCGGTGTTAGTTTCTGTAGCTGAATATGAGGTAGCTTGAAGTAAGTGGCAAGCGCAGTGGAATAAATGTATGAATGGATTTTCCCGTTGCAGTGGTTTCTTATCAATAATAATTATCACAATGGTTAATTGTTTGTTTATTTGCTTTTGCCTGTTCTGTTCTGTATTTTAGTTATTTGTTTGATGGATGTTGTTGATCGACTTATGATACAGCCCCTTTTATTTATCTGTTCGTTTTTGTGTTTAGTACATGTGTATTACTGTTTGGTTTATAAAAACATTGGTCTTAGACTGTCTATCTTAGTCAGGTGCTTTTTGAAGAATGCTTCTGCACTTCGTTCTTTCTAATATTTAAATGACAATGTAAATTAGGGGAATGGGCGTACTGGCATGTAAGTTCTAATAATTCAGTTGTGTTTAATTCATGAGACAGCATGATGTACATGTGTTTTTTTCTCTCGCAACCTTGTTTTTGTCTTTCCTCCACTTCAATTGAACTCGGTCTCTTTTTTACCTTTTAAGTTTGTGGCTATTTTGTATTTGTACATAGATTGAGGTTTAAAATTTAAATTGGGTAAGAACTTGAAAGATTTCTGGCTTTTCAACAATTCTTGTCTTGTTTCCGGTGTATGTTAAAGATCCTGTGTTTAGTTTGCGATGGATGTCAATATGTGGGGATGCTTGTTGCTAAGACGAAAAGTCACTGTACAGAATGAGGATTGAGGACACAATAAAATTGGCCTTTCTGACTGGTCGATTTGTGACCTTGATGTCTTTGTTGTGTAATAACTCGTGTTAGGATAACAGTACTTGTAAAAACTGGTAGAATGCACCAAATACAAGGGTGGTTTGTGTGATTATTTCTAGAGTTTATACGTTTGATACCCTTGAATAAACAAACAGTTGGTTCTAACAAAGTTCTTCCTTGTACTACCACTTCCTCCGTCCCGCAATTAGCTCCCAATTTGTTTCTATTGATTTTTTTAGTCTCCGTTTAACTTCGAATTACTTTTAAATTATACTGGAGAAGTAATTTTGGAACTTATATTATGAAAATAGAAGCTTTCTACATTCATAATATATATACTAGAATGAGCGTGCCACGGTCAAACGATTATTTTTGTGAATGTGTTTTTTTTCCTTCCACTTTTCTAGTACAGTAGTACTATCTTCATTCCCGGTAAAACTTGGCGTTTTATATTTACAGAAGGTTTAATAAATATTATAAGTCAGGAAAAGTAAGAAACATAATTGTGAGGGTCATAAATCATCACTGATAAATTCTTTCTGAACTATTTTTTAATTATTTTTATAAAATTTTCTAACAATAGCAAAATAAAATTTAGTAGAAATGGAGAGTGTATTATAATTATTTTTATGAAGTCATGAGCTACATATACGAGAGGAGCAAACTATATACAAGTACAACGTACTAACATAGTCTCCATCAGTATCAATAGAAGATTACATGAGCAAGTATCTATGGGCAAGTATATTTACTCCAGATGGTAAAAAATAAATTCCATCGTTAACATTGGAATACATGTGCAAGTATATGCGCAAGCAAACTCCCAAGTGGATTTGCAAACATAGCGTTGAAATTTATACTGCGCTATATGCCGGTGCTGCGCCTTGTCAAAAGATTGTCGTAAAGCAATGAATTCTTTACTTTCATTTGCAAGAGTATTGGTGTACACTACAAAGTTCAGAAGTCTGCATAAGGAATCGTCCATGTTCCCTATATGTCCAAGTCTCTGAGTGCTGTCAAATTTCCTAGCTCCTCCGGAATTTTGCCTTTCAGATTGTTCTAGTAGAGCTCAAACGAAACCAACTTCTGCGGCAGGTCTAGTAGATTTATATCCGAATCCATCCTATTAATTAAGTAATTACTACTCGATTCAAGATCAACCAATGAAGTGGTGTTTCGAATCGAAGGCCCCCACCACAATTTTCAACTTGCAATTTAATCCATTTTCTTATTTGGAGAAATGCCAGACATACCTTTCTACGTCTCAAAATTATAGTGTGCAAGAACCAATAATTGTGCAGCAGTACCCTCTTTGAAGCTCAAAGGTGGCGTCAATAAGATTTAACAGGAGTAAATCCAGCAGACGGACAACAGCAAAAACCTTATTTTTCTTCAGTTACATCTAAATTCTAGAAACCAAAAGGAAGGTAGCAAACAGGAAAGTGTACATGAATAAACAGTTGATAAAAAGCTTGAATTTGAGTAATAAACGAAAATTTTATTACCAAAACAGAAAATGGAGGTATCGTGGAACAGCAACTACCTACATTACATTCCTAACATCTTGTGAAAATAAGCTTCATAGTAATTCTAAGGCATTATGGGAAAAAACATAACAACCAAGTCATAAAAGTCATTAATTAGCTTCACATTCAAGTGCACAAGACATGGAATAATGAGTACATGGAAGAGCTCCAACAACACCAAAAGCTCGTATCGTAGGCCAAGCTATCTTTTCACTCACAGCACTCACAAGGTCAGCTGGCCTTAGTACATGGGTGTTGGAAAATATGGATGGCAATAAATAACTTTATTTTTTAAAACAGTGCCAATCCAACAAGTGAAAATGTTACATAAGGCTAGCCTGGCTAGGAGTATTAAGGTTTCAATAATACACTTAACACAAGAACAAGTACAAGCACCTAGCATTAGCATACACTGCAAATGGGAACCCCCACCACTGCACTTTCACTCTTTGAGTACAGATGGCTCCACCTTGCAACTGACTGGACATTCAGGCCTTTGATGGATTATCACAAATCACCTAGGACAGTTTACACAAGCTATGCACAAATTCTGTGTGTAATAAATGAACTACTATTTCGTTAAAAAAAAATTAATAATAAAATAAAATAAAAAATTGTTGGCTTCAGTTTTGACATGGTACCAGCACTCACGTTGCTTGGTATATGTCGAGCAAGAAAGAAATAAATAGCAGAATAGGAACTTGCATGTCAAGTAGTAACATTAAAGATCATAGCACTCACGTTGTAAAACACAAATATTGACAACCTATAAAGTATTAACACCAAGTGTACCGAGAGAAGAAGATAGTTAAAACAGGTTGATTGATTGACGTGTTGCTTTGCTCTATAGTAGTGTAGATAGTCGCAACTAAAGAGCATGGTGACATAAACCAATTCTGACATAACTTTTCACTAGGCATAATATTGGATTGATTTCCCAAGAAGCTATACCACCCACGAATTCAACTTTATTGTTAACAGCTAAACACATAAGAACAGAATTGTACAAAGAAACATAATTTTCATATTATCTCCATTGCTCTCCATATCCTACTCCTTCTTAACCCTCTTTATAAATCTGGAATTGCTATCGATTCATAGAGAAATTATTGTTGGCTTTGAATACATTTCATCGAACAGGTAATCTGCAAGTCCATTGCTAATGAATCAATAGAAAATTGACAAAACGTGTAATGTAGTACACACCAAATCCAACATGTAGGTGTTATGCACGATGGAAAACGAGTAAGGAAATCACTTGAATAACACAGGAAATAAAAAAAATTAGAAAGAGCAAATTAACAATCGAATACCTTCATTCTTGTTTGGACTTTGGAGAGAATGAAGCTGCAAGAGCTGATTAAAAAGCTTTTTGCTGGGATTATTTTCCCTCTCAGTGGTTGCATAGAGTTTTTCCCCAATCTTGGCAGCCATCTTGAAACAAGCTCTGAATCATTATTTTGATATGATAAGTTGAACCCAAATACGCGTATACTTACCATCCGCACAGACTCACTGGAATTGAATTTATGAGTCGTTCGTTCAGACCTCTGAACATTTGGTTTGAGGAAGAGGAGTTAAGATTGGAGAATACGATTAAAGAGGTGTTTGAGACGAAATCAATGTTATGGAGCGAATTCTGTCTTAGTTCGTCCATAATATTGTAATTCGCGTTTTAAGCTTGTACGTTCTAGTTTGTTAATTGGCTACTGAGCCAAGCCTTATCCTGTATAAATACCTGTAATTCCTCAGTTGAAGAGCATCTGAAATGTTATATGAAATTAGCTCTTTCTAGCATATTCTCTAGTATAATCTGTAGCGGTTACCGTAGAAGTTAGCTAATTCGTAGCAACAGCAGTCCATTCATAACAATTGGTATCATCCTCGTCTCTGCGCAATGGTGACTCACTCGCATACGCAACGAATTGAATCGCTGGAAGCTCGAGTGGATGAGCTAATTACTTCTCAGAAATCCATGACCGACGCTCAGAAATCCATGGCGGCAGCTCAGGATTCTATCGCGGCAGCTCAAAAGTCCATGGAAGAGTCACATGATGCTCGAGCAGCAGCTCACGAGAAGGAGTTCCAGGAGTTGCGTGCTCTGATCCTCAATTTGGGCAAAACACGACCTCCAGGAGATCAGCAACAACGAGATGAGCAGGAGACTGGCCGTGAGAATCGTCGAGAGGTACATAACGACATTGATCCTCCTATTTTACGTTTTAATAAGAATATACAGATGGATTTCCCCAAATTTGATGGTACGTATTTGAGAAGCACTACAAGAAATCTCACTTTTAGCAACCACTTTTAGCGACAGATCGATCGGTTGCTAATTTTAGCGACTGATCGGTCTTTTAGCGACGGGTAAACTACCTTAGCGACGGATAAAATCAGTTCGCTATAAAGCGTACGTAGGGCGTGGAGGTTCAGCGACGGATGACTCATCCGTTGCTAAATGACTCATCGGTCGCTGTTTTTTGCGACCGATGAAGTCTATCGGTCGCTATTTAGCGACCGATGAATTATCCGTCGCTAGGCGTTGACCTAGTTAAAAAAAAAAAAAGGATTTTGATATATAGCGACCGATGACGTCATCAGTCGCTAGTTAGCGACCGATGGCTGTTTTAGCGACGGATGAGCCATCCGTCGCAGCCTGGAAATATATATACGGGACTTAGTCTCAAATCGATGATAACAACAAACAGAACCGCAACCCCCTTGCCGTTTTCACCACCGGCGACCACCCCCATTTCCATATCTTCTTCATTTCTTCACCATTTCAAGCAATCTTATAGGCATTTCGAAGCTCTTCCATCAAGGAACAAGGGTAGCTAGTCAATTGCGTGATTCTTTAACCATTTCTTCCGAAATCAAAGGTATTAACTTTTATCCCTAACTTGTCTAAATTTGAGTATTCTTCATTTTTTTCGATTTCATTGAATGGTATGCATTCTACTAGTATCTATTATGTTGTGTAGCTCAAATTAGGGGGGATGCACAAGTTTTGGTTGGTGAATTGATAGATTTGGGATGAATTGGGTATTTTGGAAATTGATAATTTGTTTTAGGAATTGGGACTTTCTTTTAGGAATTGATAGTTGGAGTGTTGAGACTTTGTTTCGGATGAATGGAGACCTAGAATTGAGTTGTAGTATGATTCGGGCATAATTATAATTAGTTGTTAATGAAAATGTATAACTATAATCGAAATATAAGTTGATAAATTCTAGTGGCTAATCGTAGTTGATAATTTCACCATAGTTTCGTATTATAAGTATTTGTAGTCATATTTAAAAAAAATTATAAGTATAAAAATAAAGAACTCATTGATAAATTAAAATGAGTATGTATTATAAGTATTTTTAGTTGTAATTTAGAAATATTGTAAGTATAATGCAAATTAAAAATGGGTAAGAATTGTGGTTATTTTATAAAAATATGATAAATCATATAATTTTTTTTTAAATTACAAGTATGTTAAATGGCAAGTAATAACCTAAAAATAGAAATGAAAAACAACGTTAGCCGTAATGTACTAAACTTCCATTGGCCAGGTTTAGCATTATGAATCCCGATCGTACTTGGTGTACATTAGGATTGCAGATGGAATACTTTTGCCTACGTTTGTACAAGGGGTCAATGCATTTGTCGAATTTGCATTGTCAAAACCCGAGTGTTTGAGTACTGGGATGATGAAGTGTCCTTGCAACCATAAGAAATGTAGGAACCGTAAGTACTTACCCTCTACGGTGGTTGTAGACCATTTGAAGCGTAATGGTTTTGTCCCTAAATATGAGGTGTGGAATCATCATGGTGAGGCAGTTCGTTTGTTGGGGGATTATTCCATGTTGTCGGGGAAGCGTAGGAAAAGGCAGGAGAGTAGTGCTACACCAGGTGCCTGTACTCATGATGATGCCATAGGGGACCGGATGGAAGAGATGGTCCATAACGCTATGGGTCAAGAATTCACGGAGGGTGTTGTTAATGAGGAGCCTCCGAATGCTGAGTCACAACAGTTCTTTGACTTGTTGGAAGCGTCAAAGATGCCACTCTACCCGGGGTGCAGGATGAATGAATTGACTATGTTGTCTCGAATTATGAGCAACAAGGAGGGTGGTGGGAATTCAGAAAGCAGCTGCAACGATTGGTTGAGTTTGATCACGGATGCTATGCCTGAAGGAAGCCTAGTTCCAACAAACTATTACCAAGCACAGAAGAAGATGAAGGCGATGGGATTGCCTATGGAGAAAATAGATTGGGTATGTGTATGATCTATTGGGGGGAGGATGAAGGTTTGTTGAAATGTAAACATTGTGGGAAGGACCGGTATAGTCGTTATAAGGAGGGCGCTGTAATGAAACGACAGAAGAAGAATCTCTCCCACAAGAAAATGTGGTACTTCCCTATAGGTCCTCGTCTGAAGAGGTTGTATGCATCAGATGCATGTGCAGATAAGATGCGTTGGGACAAGGAGAGAGTAGTCGCGGATGACCAAGAGGGTAAGATGGGTCACCCATCAGACTCGCCGGCATGGAAAGAGTTTGATGTGAAATATCCACAGTTTGCAGCCCAGTCTAGAAATGTAAGATTGGGACTTAGTACTGATGGTTTCAACCCGTTTGGGAGTGAACGGAAGTATTCGTGCTGGCCAGTGATGCTTACACCTTACAACTTGCCTCCGGGTGACTGTTTGAAAGAACCATTCATGTTCTTGACCGTGCTGGTGCCAGGGCCGGATGATCCAGGACAGAAGATAGATGTCTTCTTGCAGCCACTGATCAAGGAGCTTATAGAGTTGTGGGAGGATGGTATCCCGACATACGATGTCTCAACAAAGACGAACTTTACCTTGAGAGTAGCACTACTCTGGACCATCAGTGATTTCCCTGCGTACTCCATGTTGTCTGGAAGGAAAACATCCGGATACAAGGCATGTCCACATTGTCTGGATGATGTTGATTCACACTATCTGCCGAAGAGTCGAAAGGAATCTTGGTTTGATTGTCATCGCAGGTTTCTAGACCACTACAAGAAACGTGGAGTTTAGCGACGGAACAATCCGTCGCTAAATCTCCCCGATCGGTTGCTAAATAAGCTAGCGACCGATCGGTGTTTTTAGCGACGGATAAAATCGTCGTCGCTAGCGAATTAGCGACCGATGAGTAATCCGTCGCAAATTTGCGACGGATTAGCGACGGAAAATGAGGTTGACTTTTAGCAACCGATGACTTATCCGTCGCTAAAGTCACCGGACTTTTAGCAACCGATGACCTCATCCGTCGCTATATACAGCAACGGATAAGCCTTATCCGTCGCTAAAAGTCCGGGGCTTTTAGCGACGGATAAGCCTTATCCGTCGCTGTATATAGCGACGGATGAGGTCATCGGTTGCTAAACATTTTTTTTTTTTTTTTTTTTTTAGATTTAATAATGAGACTCAAAATCAAATGCAACCTGTTTAATTAAGCAACATGTTACAGAAATTCTATAGACCAAATAAACCAAAAAATAATCCAAAAAAATCATAATAAATGTACCAAAACCCTCCATACATATAATAATAATCATACGTACACAATACTAATCCAAAATAATATCATAGTGTACACAGTATTCATGTAGAAAATAGTAAATAAAGTCGAAAAGGATAGGGGTATCATGGAAAGGGAGGTGGAGGCATCCCCAGCTTCGCATACAGCTCAGCAAACATAGTAACAAATTGTGCCTTCTGCGCAGCCTGCTCCTCAGCTAACCTCTTCATCTCCTCATCCCTCTCCTGCAACTGAAGTAAGAGGGCCTGCTCTCGAGCGGAAGCTGCTGCTGCTGCTGAAGATGATGAAGATGTACTGGCACGGGAACGACGAGTCGGCCTCGAGTCCAATTCAGGGACGGCTGCTGCACTCCCAAGTCCCAAGCGACGGCCCTTCGTCTGGAGGATTCACCTCGAGGAAAATGGCATTCATTTCCTCAACAGTGAGATCCTGATAACGAATCCTGTCCTCGTAGGCCGTCTGAAATTATAAATCAAGAGTATAAGGTGTTAGTTATGTTGTTAATTAGTTATGAAATCATCAGTATTTAATAAACACATGTATTGTTGATACTTACCGCAATTGTTGTGGCCTCGTCACACAACCACTGTCCGTTCTTGGCCTTCTGAGATCTCGAGAACAGGGTGAATAGGAGACTCTCCTTATCCTTCAACTGAATGACACATGAAAGCATCATATACTTAGTTTGAAAGTTCGAAATGCAAGTAAATAACAAGTATAAGAATGATGAATTCACAAAGTTAATATACTTACCTTCTGCCTCACATGTGCTGTAGCGATCGACTCAGAGCCAAAACGGTGTGTCACCAGGGTACGGCTCCCATCATTCGGCTGCTTCTTCCGGTTCTCAGTGTTCTGGTCAGCCTGCGCCTGGACTCTCCCGTCAGTCCAATACACCTTCCACGCCTCCCAAATTGCATCTCCGGGCCAATCACCGGTACGTGGACGGTTTTCTTTCCACATTTTCTTCAGGCTATGAACCATGCACTTGTAAAGGGAACTACCGTGAGAGTTGAAGCTCCACCAGAGATCCATCAACAATGCTTTCGGAAGGAAGAATTCTTTCTACACAATTACAAATAAACATCGAAACACATACGTTGGTGAATACTTAAAAAACATTCAAGTATAACAAGGGGAGCTAACATGTATCAAATATATAACAAGGGAAAACAACATCTATTCAGGTATATCGGGTTGTTAACAGTCATCTACAAACAAATAAAGACGCCGCCTACCCATCATGCATGAACGGTCTACACGTAATGGATGTCGCCTATCCATTCTAGTTCTAAACGCGGTCAAGCATATAATGGGTGCCGCCTACCCATACATAAATATGCGGTCCGACATATAAGAGGGCGCCGCCTACCCTCGCATGCATAGCGGTCGAACGGAATGTAAAAACATGGTATTTAAACATGCATATATTAACTCACCCTCAGCTCCTCGAAGAGCTCTCCCTTAATTTGGTCCGGGATGCAATGCCACTGGCTGCCACCCTCTTGCGGTGGGACCATTCTGTTCCGTATTATCGAACTGAGTACTTTAGCAGCGTGCTCCCCATACAACCTGTGAAGAACAGGTAAGTCAATAGTGACAAGGTTAGTTCGGTATATATATATTAAAAGTTCGTAAATCAGTTAATGCCTAATACTTACTTCTCTCCATTGGGGTAAAGGACAGGGCGACCATTCCACATAAGACCATCTTCCGGCCTTTGAAAGGGACAACCGTCATCTGGAACGTGGGCCCACGGGTCGTGGAGGGAGGAATGAGGAGTCGATCCCCTGCTCGACCCAGGTGGAGTCCCTAAAACAGTAGGGGAGCCCTGATCGGTGTCCTCTCCGTCGGTATAATCCCTCTGGGACTGCGGGGTCATGTATCGTGGCCTCCTGGGTCGTGGCATCTGCAATACAAAGATCTGTGTTAGTACATACACAATTGAATATAAAACATGTACAATCAGAGATATAGCAAGGAACGACACTAGACATTCGGGTGGTCACGCCAGTAGGACTCCCAAACATCATGAAGGGCACTCGGCATCCACTCTTTGGGCGGAACTCCCAAAAGCCAGTTGGCTTTCCAAACCTCAAATAAGGGAATCCTCAGTGTACGTTCTGACATATTTGAATGCTAAACCTGACCAAAAATACTCATATTATCTTCTAACTTTAATTTATCAATGAGTTATTTCTTTCATACTTACACTTTTTTAAACAATAATTACCTATATTTATCTATATTTCCATTACACTTGTACAATTTTCATTATAATAACTAATTACAATACACTATAATTACATATATTTTTCATTATAATTATGCAATTTGCATTATAGTAACAACTACCAATACACTATAATTACCTATATTTATCTATATATTTCCATTATACTTATGGAATTTTCATTATAATAAAAACTTGCAATACACTATAATTACCTATATTTATCTATATTTTCATTATATTTATACAATTTCCATTATAATAACTAATTACAATACACTATAATTACTCATATTTCCATTATAATTATACTTATGCAATTTTCAAATCTAATTAGTATATCCCAAACAAACTACACTAATTGAACAAAACTAACTACATAGATAATCCCAAACATAATCGAACCAAATTCAAATCCCAAACATAATAAAACCCAATTCAAATCTCAAACATAATCGAACCCACTACATCCCAAACATCCCAATTGAACAATACTAACATCAAAACTAGCTAATAAACCATAAAACACTTCAAAATTGAAAAAATACCAAATTTACAAAAGTTAGGTTTCGAGATTAGTACCTTTAATTGCGGAATAAATAGAACAACCCACTTCAAATTGAATGTCTCACTACGTTCCTTGTTGAATTGGCTTCGATTTGACACCAAGATTGGAAGAAATGATGGAGTATAATGGAAGATTGGAATTTGAGAGAAGAAGGGACAAGTCATATTGATTTTTAGCGACGGATGCGACCGATCGGTCGCTGATTAACGATGGATGCCGTCATCCGTCGCTAAATTTAAAAGCCGAATTTTTTTTTCTATCTTGGTCAACGTTTAGCGACGGATGACTCATCCGTCGCTAAATAGCGACGGAAAATGTCCATCGGTCGCTAAACGTAGCGACCGATGATTCATCCGTCGCTAAATTTAAAAGCCGAATTTTTTTTCTATCTTGGTCAACGTTTAGCGACGGATGACTCATCCGTCGCTAAATAGCGACGGATAATGTCCATCGGTCGCTAAACGTAGCGACCGATGATTCATCCTTTGCTAAATAGCGACGGATGAGTCATCGGTCGCAAAAAAATCACGCTCTAATACGAATTAAGTCCATCGGTCGCTAGTGGCTATTTATCCGTCGCAAATTGACCGATCGGTCGCTAATATTAGCGACGGATCGATCGGTCGCTGATGGTGGTTGCTGATTTCTGTTTTTCTTGTAGTGGACGATGAACACCCGTTCAGAAAGAACAAGACTCAGTTTCTTAAGAACAAAGTGGTGGTGAAGAAGGCCCCTAAAGAACTAACAAGTGCACATCAATTTGCTATTATAGAACGCTTGGGGTACAAGAAAGTAACTGAGGTTGGGTGGGAAGACCATAACGAGAATATCAAAAGTGAGTATGGATGGAAAAAGAGATGCATCCTATGGGATTTGCCTTATTGGAGTAGTCTTCGCATACATCATATCTTGGATGTCATGCATATTGAGAAGAACGTATTTGAGAACTGCTTCAACACCATTTGTGAAATTCCCAACAAAACAAAGGACACGGTTAGGTCCAGGGAAGAGTTGTATACACAGGGCCGTCCACGTACCGGTGATTGGCCCGGAGATGAAATTTGGGAGGCGTGGAAGGTGTATTGGGCTAACGAGAGAGTCCAGGCGCAGACTAACCAGAACACTGAGAACAGGAAGAAGCAACCGAATGATGGGAGCCGTACCCTGGTGACACACCGTTTTGGCTCTGAGTCGATCGCTACAGCACATGTGAGGCAGAAGATAAGTGTATTAACTTTGTGAATTCATCATTCTTATACTTGTTATTTACTTGCATTTCGAACTTTAAAACTAAGTATATGATGCTTTCATGTGTCATTCAGTTGAAGGATAAGGAGAGTCTCCTATTTACCTTGTTCTCGAGATCTCAGAAGGCCAAGGACGGACAGTGGTTGTGTGACGAGGCCACATCAATTGCGGTAAGTTCAACAATACATGTGTTTATTAAATACTGATGATTTCATAACTAATTAACAACATAACTAACACCTTATACTCTTGATTTATAATTTCAGACGGCCTACGAGGCTAGGATTCATGATCAGGATCTCACTGTTGAGGAAATGAATGCCATTTTCCTCGAGGTGAATCCTCCAGACGAGAAGGGTCGTCGCTTGGGATTGGGGAGTGCAACAGCCGTCCCTGAATTGGACTCGAGGCCGACTCGTCGTTCCCGTGCCGGTACATCTTCATCATCTTCAGCAGCAGCTTCCGCTCGAGAGCAGGCCCTCTTACTTCAGTTGCAGGAGAGGGATGAGGAGGTGAAGAGGCTAGCTGCGAAGCAGGCTCAATATGATACTATGTTTGCTCAGCTGTATGCGAAGCTGGGGATGGAACCACCTACCTCTCCATGATCCCCTATCCTTTTCGACTCTATTTACTATTTTCTACATGAATACTGTGTAAACTATGATATTATTTTGGATTAGTATTGTGTACGTATGATTATTATTATATGTATGGAGGGTTTTGGTACATTTATTATGATTTTTTTGGATTATTTTTTTGTTTATTTGGTCTATAAGAATTTCTGTAACATGTTGCTTAATTGAACAGGTTGCATTTGATTGTGGTTCTCATTACTATATCTAAAAAATTAAAAAAAAAAATAAAAAATTAGCAGCCGATGACTTTATCCGTCGCTGGGAGCTCCAGAGCTCCAGCGACGGATAACTCATCCGTCGCTGAGAGCTTCAGAGATCCAACGACGGATGAGTTATCCGTCGCTGGATCTCCGGGGCCCAAGCCACGTGGCTTGGACCTTAGCAACGGATGAGTCATCGGTTGCTAAAAGTCAACCTCCTTATCCATCGCTAATTAGCGACCGATGAGTCATCCGTCGCTAATTCGCTAGCGACTAACGGTTTAGCGACGTAGATTTTATCCGTCGCTAAAAACACCGATCGGTCGCTAATTGTTATTAGCGACCGATCGGTCGCTTTCAGCGACGGATGGATCCGTCGCTGAAAGCTGTTTGTGTTGTAGTGAAGTTGGTTGCGTAGATGCCAGAGATATTTTGTTTTGAATCCAATGTCTGATGCTGAGAAAGTTGTGATGGCTGGTATGCATTTAGACGATTTAGCAGAATACTAGTATATTGATCACATTGATGGACGAGAATCTATGGGATGGGGAAAATTTGTTGACCTGTTTGTGCAGAGGTTTACAACAATTAGAGGGGATGATTTAATAGGTGAATTTAACAAATTAAGGCAGAGATGCTCCGTTGATAGGTATATTGAGAAATTTGCAGAGTTGCGGTCCTTTATGTTGCAGCACAACAAGCATCTGGACGAATTTTATTGTATACGCAGCTTTTACAGTGGTCTTAGGGAGGAAGTCAGGCATATGGTTGAAATGTTGGCTCCTTATTCACTAGAGCAGGCCTATTTGATTGCCAGGAAGCAGGAGGTGCTTTTGGAATCATTGAATAAGGTCCATAAGGGAGCTAGTAGGGGTGTTGTAGCCTGGCCTAAAGAGGAGAAGAAGTAGAACCAGGATATAGCTAAAAGTGTGCCAATTAGGAGATTGAGTAAAGAGGAGCTGGATGTGAGAAGGAAGAAAGTCCTCTGTTTCAATTGTGATGAGGTTTACAAGTTTGGGCATAAATGTAAGAAACTTTTCATCATTATGGTTGAAGAGGAAGTAGGTACAAGTGAGGCAGCACATTTACAATTGGAAGATGAGAGCAATGAGAATGAGGATTATGGAGTTTAAATGCATGCTTTGAAGGGGCAGGTTCTTGTACATACCATCAAGTTGAAGGGCAAAGTGAAAAATAATGAGTTGGTGATTTTAGTCGACTCAGGCAGCACTCATAGTTTCTTAGACACAAGTGCAACACATAGGATAAAATGTCAGCTCGAGGTGACTAATCCTCTCCAAGTGACAGTAGCGGGGGGTGGAAAAATTGAATGTAATTACAAGTGTCCTCAGCTGAGTTGGGAGATGGCTGGCCACTTATTTTCTGCTAGCGTTGGAGTACTACCTCTGGGAGGCTACGATATGGTTCTAGGGGTTGATCTCATGAAAAAATAGGGGTCACTGGTACTAGACTATGAGAATCACACCATTACATTTGATTTGTTGGGTGAAAAAGTGTTAGTACCAGGTCTGCAACAAGTTGTAACAATGAGTATGATGTCTCGCAAGAGCCTAGTGAAGGCTTTTACAAAGAAAGAAGGGGTGTTGTTCAGTTGTTTCTGCATGATAAGTTTCATAGATGCCAAATCGACAGAAACTGATAATAGAGAATTGGCAGAGCTATTGTTGAAGTATGAGGATATATTTGCAATTCCTACCACTACAAGAAAACAACTTTTTAGCGACGGATCGCATTCGTCGCTAAAAGGGTGCGATCCGTCGCTATTTCACCCGTCGCTAAATAGAACGTCGCAAAAAGTGGCGTCGCTAATCCAAAAAGCGACAGATCGGGCTAATCTGTCGCTAAATATAGCGATGGATTAGCTCATCCGTCGCTAAATTAGCGTTGACCATTTTAGAGACGGATAAGCTCATCCGTCTCTAAATTTAGAGACGGATAAGCTCATCCGTCTCTAAATCTGATTTTTTTTTCTTAAATTATATTTCTTTAAATTTCTTTAATTCAACTACAATATAAAAAAATATGAAAATATAATTTTTTTTTAATGCAATAATGGTGTTGCGAGAATCGAACTCGCGACTTCTCGCATAGCGAGAATCATACCACTACACCAAACGCCCATAAGAACAATCACCTAAGAACAAATCACCTAAGACTCTTTGTTTCAACTTAAGGTACTGAAACAATCACCTAAGAACAAATAGAACTGGGCACATAATTAAAGTCGTAGAGATCGAGAAGCGTAACAAAAATTATCATACTTAATATGCCACTAACACCAAGATCATGCAAACTCTAACATTGCAGCAGTCAATACTACAGTTTTAAAACATAATTTAAGAAAAAGGACATTGAAACTTAATGCTATCAGTACCATATTTATATCAAATGCACATCATTTTTACCTCATGTGCATGAAGAAGTGTTTCAATTCATGGAGTTTATTACACAAATTCAATGAAAAACAGCACATCCCACATGGAAAATAAAAAATGCCATGGGAATCTTAATAGTCCTGGATTCCCATCCCCTTCCTTTTGCAACTGAAAAATAAGCAATGCCACGGGAATCTGGAAATAACAAGTTGTTACCGTTACAAAAAAAGAAAAACCTCTCATAAAGCATGTCACACAAATGGAATATTTATTTAAACGATGGCCAATCTCTACAAGTTTTATGTCTCAAAAGTAGTAACAATACACCGACAGAATAGCAAGTGAGTTACTGATAGTGTTTGTGCTATAAAAAGGTATATAAGTATCACATTCCGAATGAATTCTTATCAAATTTCTCAAGTATCGATATAAACAGGCAGCAATTTTCACTTTATCTCTTGTCCATGAAACTAAACATTTGAACTTCCGTAGAATTAAAACTTTCAGAGAGCTTGAAAGGGGGAAGCCCAAAATACCTGTTTAAAAATACTCCAGACATTACAATCAGGGCAACGACCATCATCCCGTATATCAATATCTGCACCATGAATTATTCTTATCAAAGTCAGAGAAAAACAATATAACATGTACTACTCGAGTAAACTGGAACTGATAAAACACAACAAGGAATTAGTTCCTCCTAAACAACAAATCACTAACCATTGCCATTGCTCCAAAATGACCAGCCCCAATCAGAATGCTTCCAGTACCAACAAAAGGATCAAAAACATGTTTATGAGAATTTGATAAACAATAAACCCAAAAAGACACTAAAAATATTGAAGATAATTAACATTACCAGACTAAAATGACAACACCATAGTTTAGAAATTGAAGCTACTTGATATACATTTTACAAAAAATTTAAGAACCCAAATTTTAGGGTTAGAAAAATCAACTGCAATTCAATAACAATAAACATAACATTAATCAAATCAACTGCAACAGTACAGTAGTAGATGGTGCTCCATTGTAAAATTGTCTGGATTTGAGGATCGACACATTGTATTGGATTGTTTTTGGAATAAAAAGTAAAACAATTTTCCAAAAAAAAAAAAAAAAAAAAAAAATCAACTGGAATTTTTCGTTGGTGCAACCCGCCTTATTGCTCCTACTCCCAGATTGCCCTTGTAACTCCCTCCAAAGATGGCCTTCTCTAGACATACAGAGCCCCGTGTAATTTGGGGAAACAGATCCTATCACCCTAATAGACCTCAGCGACTTCTGCCTCGCGTCTAAAAGGGAATAGACTAGGAAACAACTAAATAAACCCGATCGTACACACTACCCAAGTCTACCTAATCATTGCCTAATCGACCGGTCACACAGAAATAGACAAAACAGATAAGCAGAGCATACAATCAATAACATAAACAATGCTCGAGTTATCGAGAAATAATCCTGCAGAAGATTTAGTATGGAACAGAGTAATATCAAACAGAAATATGTAAATAGTCATACTTAGAACATAATTACTTTGAAAGCGGAAGCATACAAAATACAGTACATATATATAACAGGTTATCACAGAGGCTTCCAGTTTTTCGCAAATACGTAGTTTGGAGTGAACACTCACCTTAAACCTTGCGAGCAAGAACCACAGAAAATACAACGAATTACGGGCTAACGGACGGAGCACCTAAACAGAAAACGACTAGTCACTAACTAGAAGTCGAAACGAAAGTAAAAAATGGTAAAAGAATAAGGTTGGTGGAGAAGTAGCGAAGGTGGGATTCGAACTCGGAATCTCTAAGTTAAACAATCAAACACAAACCAACTAATCTAGCAAGTCAATTAGTTGAAAAGATCAAAGACAGAAATTAATTAAGTGTACGATTTTCAGAAAACACCCTTTCAACTCAACTCTTGAAATTACCAAAACACCCTCAGTTGTAAAATTACCATTTTGCCCTTCATAAAACAAATGCAGAAAAACTCCTTTAAGGGTATCTTTTTAAGGTATCAATAGCGTATCTAATAACAGATTAGTACCCATTAGACAAACAATTACATTTTAGGGTCGAATTTGACCATGGTGGCGCTCTAAGCACTGTTCCAAAATCAGATTTTTGGACAGCCAAGCAAGATTGTGTGGGAGGAGTAAAATGTAATTGAATTTTACATATTTTTAGTCTTTTCTTTATTTTTCTTTTCTTTTTTACTTTTTTCTTTTCCTTTTCCTTTTTATTTTTCTTCTCTTCTTCTTCAAGTCTAGTACCGGATTCCGGTACCGGAATCCGGTACTGACTTGAAAAACTCCCAGGTCGGAAAAGCTCCGATCTGGGAGCTCTACAAGCTCCCTGGCCGGAGCTTTTTAAAAGCTCCGGTCAGGGAGCTTGCAAGCTCCGACCTGGGAGCTTAAGTGCTCCCAGATCGGAGCTTTGCCGATCTGGGAGCTGCACAAGCTCCGTGACCGGAGCTTGTAAGCTCCGTTCAGGGAGCTTGCAAGCTCTAATCTGGGAGCTTAAGTGCTCCCAGATCGGAGCTTGCATTATTCCGGTGGGAGCAAAGCTCCGGTCACCGGAATTATTCCGGTTACCGGAGTTCTTTAGAAGAAAAAGAAGAAGAAGAAAGGGAGAAAAAAAGAAAAAGAAAAACTATATAAAAGAATTAAAAAAGGAAAATAATTTTTTCTTACTGTAGTTAAGGTCTTGTTTGTTTGGGCATGAAATTCTCGGTGGCAAAGTTGTAAATATTGAGCAGTCAACCCAAAAAGGTACTAAAATGTGATTGTTAAACTAAAGGGTATTAATCTGTTATTAGGTGTCACAAGGATACCCTTCCATAATAATAACTCTTTAAGAAATTACACATTAAACTCACAAGTTTCCGAATCAACAAAACAGTTCACCAAAAACTCCAACTATCTCCAAAACACTCGAGGTCAAGTGAAAAGACAATTTTACCCTCAAATCAAAATTCGCAGAAAAGTCCTTTTTTTATTTTTTTATTTTTTATTTTTTAAATTCAGAAGCCACAACCAAGTCCCACAACTTTCGTAACATGCAAAACAACCCCAGAAACCAATAAAACTCTTAATCTAGCCCAAGGTCAGTCAACACTGTCAAACATAATTGCAAAAAGATCTTTCAACTTTCTAGAGTTATCAGAATTACCCCCACAGATTTGAAACATAACAAATCAGTCCAAGCGAAACCATAACAGAACAAAGGTCAGTCTCAAGTCTCAACCCAATCCAAAACGGTCTAGTTCAGTCTTATAGTTCTAATCAGTCAACACGTCTCAAAGTCAGAATCCAAAATAATCTCGAATGGTCAATTAGATCGACATACAGTCTAAAACACCAACAATAATTGATTCGATTCTATCTTAAGTCCAAGATTAAGGTTCAGTTCGAAGTCAGAGATGTCTTGGGGGTAAAATGGTCCATAAGAAAGAGAGAAAAAAAAGAAAACCGAAAGTATACCTTCAAACGGGATCGCGTGAAATGAACTGCGAATTACAAGAAAACAAAAGGATTAAAACCAGATTCAATTCGAAATTTGAACCTAGACGAGCAAGAACGGAGCCGAACTCACTTACCGGGACCGAAACTGGATCGAGCAGAGGACAGGGACGACGGGAACGGAACCGAGCGGAGGGAATCAGAGCTGGGGTGGAGCTGAGACGGGCAGAAATAGGGCCGGAACAGAACTGGGGCTGGTATGGATGGGAAACGGAGCAGTCAGGAGCCAACAGAGCAGGGCAGAACTGGATCGAACTGGAACAGGGCAGAACCGGGTCGGAGCGGGTCGATCCGAACGGAGCAGCAGTAGCAGTTTCTGGTGATGATGATTTTCGTTGATGGTTGTGGTGATGGAGATGACGATGTGATGAGATGATGATCTGATGTTGAGCAAAAATGAAAGAAAGAAAAAGAAGTGTTCTTTTCTCTGATTTCTTCAAGGTGTGGGCATGGGAGGAGAATGAGGAAGAGGGGAATACTAGCTAGGTTTAGGGTTAAGTGGGAGAGAGGCCAACTGATGATGGGCCAGGCAAAAAGGGCCACCAATCAAACCAACACAATTTGGGCCAAAAGAAGAGCAAAATGAAATTGTTAGCCAACTCAAGGACGAATTAAAACGAAATACCCCTACACGAACTTTTTAAAAACGAATTTGATTGTGCGGGAAAAAAATTAATTAAATTACCAAATAAAATAAATTACTCGGGTAATTAATTTATAAAAAAATTAGAAAATACGGGATGTTACAGTAATCAAACACATAGCGGTTGTAACATGATTGCTCTGTGGGTTGTATTCAAGCTTTAAATAGTGAATGTAACTCCAACAACCTCAGTTTGGTTGTAGTCAAGCCTTTGGCGACTGTTGTTGGTAGAGTTATGCCCGTCGAACAATAGTTCGCCTTAGTGCGTTGTAATAAAACCGTTTCGGTTATCTGAATTAACACGAATAAGTAATTACGAATTCCTTGATTGCCTTGTTTACATTCTTCAGTGTTACAAGTACTTAAACAATTATCTGTAAATTCGAATATACATCTTGGTAACCATAAGTTTGGTATACATGTGTGATTGTATACAGCGGGATAAGACTTTACATGGTAGTTGTATGTAGAATTGGTCAGCAACGATCTTGTCTTTAGGATTGGGAAATGAGGATCTAAAGTTGCTTTGTTGGGATTCTATACCTCGGTGATGGCTATTACCTATGAGGGGTTGGCTTATCCAGGATGACTGATCAAGGGGGATCAATAGGAACCACTTCATATGGTTCGGGGAATCATATGGGACCTGGACATGACGAGAAGCGAACAACTCAATACAATTGCCGTCAAGTTTGGTTAGTTGAGTTAGTTCAATTTAGTATCGTCACCGATGATCATGAAGTCACAGATCGTAACTAGTTATCACATGAACGAACTAATGCGTATGGTTATGGTAACTTTGATTCTACAAGGTGTGTTCACCACCGCGTGTATCCGGTCCTATTTTCTTGGGTTATCTAATTATGCGTAAACCGGAGCGTTTGTGACATACTGGATTCACTCACTCCGTAATTGGAGGACATAAGATCGAGTCCCTTGCTAAGCTGGTTTGGCATACGGTTGTTAAGTCCTGAGCTCAAGTTTCCTTTTGTGGAAGCTAGATTTCTCCGTTTGAACTCAGTGGTAGTCTTGGATAAGATGTAGGCGAAACAAGGTTAACGGCATTTGCCTATATTCGATCTACGAGTCATCTGTGAAGGATCTGTAGGGGTTATACAAGTTTGGCCACGTCACGGAGTAATGATTATATCAATGGACCATGCAAAGGAAATCGTGTGAATCAATACTATTATCGAGAGGAGGTGAGTCATGCTTAACTTTGTGGGAGTCGCATGATTACTAAGAGGATCACCAACGTTTTAGAGTCCTGAACGTAGTGGTGGTGGACTTAGTAGAGAGCCTGTTGGTAATAGGTCCGTCGTCCTGTACCTCGCAGTCATACAGACTTAAATGAATAGCATAGACAAAAAAACATATATTTTTTTTACTTTTATATGTGCGTAGAGATGAACTTGACATGTGATATGTGCGAACCGACAAATAGGTACTTTGAGTTATACTTGAATAGCCCACATAATAACTTCTAGTTATGTATGCAATCACTTGAGGCATTGGATATGCTTCTATAAGTCAATTCAAGTACAAGGGAAAATTGTAATTTACCATAATTACATTTTGGTACTTTAACTATGTTTGATTAGTTCACATAATGACAATTGGGTCATGTATGCAATTGCTTGAGGCATCGGATATGCATCTATAAGCTAATTGAAGTACAAGGGAAAATTGTAATTTACCATAATTACATTTTGGTACTTTGAACTATGTTCGATTAGTTCACATAATGACAATTGGGTCATTTATGCAATTGCTTGATACATCAGATATGTTTCTGTAAGCCAATTGAAGTACAGGGGTAAAAGTGTAATCTACCAAATTACACTTATGACACTTTGAACTATGTTTGATTAGTTCACATACTCATTTAGATATGTGTATGTAATTGTGGGAAGCGTTTGGAAACGTTCAGAGAACAATTAAAGTGCAGGGACCAAATTGCAGTTTTTCGGTAATTGCAACTTCGGTGATTTAGGTAATTGTTATTCAGTTGGGAATAATAATTATGAGCTTATATATGTTTCTTATGTGTTATGAAGTTGTTTGGTTCATTCCTTAAATAAAAAGGGTTGCGTTGAAACATATCAGGAAAGTTCAGGGACCAGTTTGCAAATATGGAAAGTTTTCCTTTGCGAATTATTTTCCTTGATAATATTGTTCGATATATTATTTGGAACAACGTTTGTGAATGTACCTTGGTAAAATAGTGAATGGTTTATTTTATAAATCCTTGTACCTGTTTTACGCAGCTTCACATAAGTTCCAGGGTTGTTCTGCAGTTTTCACTTTATGGTGAATAGTGCTGCACGAAATTATTATTATAATAATGATTTTCAGATTTTATGGAATTATAATTAATTAGAAACAAGCTCTTAGTAGGTTTCTAGTTGAGATAACAATGTACTAATTGGATCAGAAAGGCAGATTCTTTCAGATATCCTTTTCCTGATAGAATCAAATAATATCAATTTGTTTCCCCAAGGAATATGGCTGAACGAAATTCAGCTCTTTGGCCCCCTAGGAGTCGAATTCTTTGTGTATAAATAGAAGAGAGAATTGTCTTATTCGGTGGCTGATTCAGTTGCTAGCTAAAAGTCTTTTCTCTCTTCATAACACTTTTTCTAGCGTTAGGACCCGGGTGTTTTTCTTAACATCCGTCCAATATTTCTGAGTACAGAATTGGTGTTCTACGCACGGAATATCCATCGATGTTGATTAAATTGGCAGAATTATATAACAATATAAAACTGGCATAACTGTAAATATAATCTATACCATGTCCATTAATATAACATTTTAAATTGAAAAATAACAAACATATATTATCAACGTAAAACAGTGAAAAAGCCCAATCGATCAGATAACATTAACTTCGTCGACATCATTGAAGAACGGAAGAACCCTAAATCCCCAAATTTCATCCACCACATTAACCACGATCCATTTCTTCGAGAGGCATATCGTTGTTTCTCTCGCACGTAGCATCGAAGCCATTAATGTCTATTCCCTCGAAAGGTTTTCCACTTTCTTCCGCACTGTCTTGAAGTTGCAGAGCAAATTCCAGGTTCCACAGCACATCACCCATCGAATGCAATTTGGTGGAGTCAATGATGGGTATCCATCGACTGGTCAGCGACCCACTCCTCCCCAGGTATCTAGTAGCTGCTTGCTATCCGGTTTTTCCTTTTTCTTGTTGAAATGAATTATTATTTGTTTGTGACTGAGAGTTGAGACTTGAGATGAACGAAATCAGTTTGATAATGTTTGAATTGAACTAAATAATGGATTACATACTCATTCGTTATTTTTGTGATTCTATTATGACGTTGTCTCGATCCTGTTATTTCTTTGAATCCATATTCTAATGTTTCTAGCTTTTTATTTTATAATGTCCCAATTCCTCCGTGTGCAGTGTGATGACATTGGTTGCCATGGTACCAAGATACTCCGTAATAGTTTACAATTTATAGCATACTAATGAAGGGAACATGAGCACGACTTTGTTGGTCTCTTGTTTGGTTTGGATTGTGTTTCCCCTGTTTCAAGGGCTTCGGTTTCGACGCATTGGCTTTGTTGGTCTCTTGTTTGGTTTTTGTGCTGTTCCTCACTTTGTACTTTCGTGCGATCATATCTTATGCTTGCTTTGTTTCTTTAATATATGAATTATTTGTCCATTTCGAAAAAAAAAAAAAAAAAATTGAAGGGAAACTGAAGCTCGATTTCGACACAGATCCTGAGGTTTTGGGCAGAACTCTTCGTTGTTAATCATTTTCTTTCTTGTATGTTTATTGCTTTTTTTTTTAATGTTGTTTGCAGTAAATCTGGCCGTCCTTTTTTTTCTAAATGTTGGTAGTTTTAAGGCTTTGTGTTGGTTGTTTTCTTAGGCGCCTGTAGGCCTGTTGAGCCTATGTTTTTCTCCTTTTTCCTATTTTTTTGTTGCTGTCCTGAGCATTCCTTGTGCCCAGTTTTGTGTAACTTATTCTTGGTGTTGGAATAATTGATCTTCCGTACTTATCTTGATGCGGGTGGCAGTCATGATTTGCTGGGAGAAATTGCTCTTTATTCTCGGTTATGTAGCTTTACACCTTTAGTTTATGTTATGTTTGGGAATAATTGCCACTTCTGACCTTTTTCTCATCCCTTTTTTCTGCCTGCATGAATTATCAGGTGAAGTTGAGAGGTTATTACCCGTTGTTGCCATGCTCCTTCAGTTCAGCCCTGATGAGGTAAATCTCTTTTGTTTCTTTTATTTATTTATAAATCTAAAGTCACAAAAAGATGGCAAGATAACATGACTTAAACGCTGCAAGGATTTTTTTTATTATAATTATTTTCTTATATGGTTGGATGCGGTTGTGGTCAGTTTCCATGAACCATATCAAGAATGTAATGGCTTTTGTCCCTACTACATTGATTATTGTCTTGGAGAAAACTTAAGCTCTTAATATTGATTATGGAATGTGATTGAATGTCTTTGTTTAATTCTTGTTTTGACAATAATATGTTCCAATGGATTTCTAACTGATGAAACGCGCTGGTGTCGTGTTCTAACGCGAACGAATCAAATAAATTTGTTATTTAGCCAAAGGCAATCCACAACTACAACGAAAACTGTAGTGTAGCGGTAGAATGACTCGAGTGTCGTTCTCTCATGACTATAACTAGCTTTATCTATTTAACTAGAGAATATAAAAACAGCAGACGTAAAGCAAGGAGTTTTTCTAACAGATAATGGAGATTGGTGATAGTATGATCCTTCAAAGCATAACAGGTCAATAATCATGCGTAAATTCCTCGGTCTTGCATGGAGATCTTTGATCAATCCAATTCATGTTGCAATTATTAAGCACTACGAAGATAAAGATACCGACAAGTCAATCAATATTGTCCTATTGTGTTCCGTAATTATTCAACACTACGAAGATATAGATGCGTATAGGTCGACGAGGGTCCAATTGTGCATAATAATGAATACAACATATGAGAATTTTGGGCTTAAGCCTGATCAACGAAATAAAGCAATAACACGGAGTATAATGCGCGATATAGCCATTAGCATGATTATCTTCCCTTCGCTAAGAATTCACATACTACCACCAACGATAAGTTTAGCTACTCATAATAGGCATGCAATCAACAGAAATCATAGAAGAAAACATGTTGAAAGATATATAAAAATAAGTAGAATAAACTGTAAGATACAATGTTACCGAAGGTTGTCAATCTCCGAAGAATTGCGATCCTACAAGCTCCAAACTGCTATGAAAAAGTGTGTCCGAAGCTACGGACCCCCAGAACAGGCTCTGGGAAGTCCCTCCCTAAAACTACAGAGAAAGGTGAGAGAGAAGGCTTGGAAAAGTATGAATTTCGGAGAAAAACTGAGCAACTATATATAGGCCTCGAATAAGTGTGGGGCGATTCGCCCCACACACCGGGCGATTCGCCCCACATCTGGGGCGGTTCGCCCCGGAGAAAATCTCGCGGAATTCCGCATATTCGACGCGTTTTTGTATTTCTTCCCCTTTTCGGACTCGGTTTCTGACTTCTAGTGGCCTTCTAACCTCCAGAATCGACCCCTAGACTCCAAATCCTATCCGGAAACCTTCAGATACTCCAAATAGGCTTCTGGAACACCAATTCCTTGTCAACTTCAGTATAATTGCCCGGAAATCCTCGATTTTCAACCAAAACCTGTAAAATAAAATCTAAAGGGAAACGTGACACTATTCTAATAAAATGCACTAAAATATAGCTAAATTAACATAGAGGATAGCTAAAATAGGTGAAAAAGACTCAAATGAAAGTGTAAAATACACATTCATCAAACTCCCCAAACCGAACCTTTGCTTGTCCTCAAGCAACTAAGCTAGACTCTAATGCAAAAAACAAATGCAAGACACAAAATGGAGTTTCATGCCAAATAAAATGAACTAATCTACTGAATCTATCAAAAAACATATGAACAAAAACCATATAAATCAAAGCATGAATATAGGTTGAAGAATACCTCGATTGACTTGTACACATCCACATAAGCACTTATGTCAAGACAAGATAGTCTCTCGTAACATTCTCTACCTGGACCTAGTCAGTGACGACGTAATGAAGCATGCTATGATACGAATGGTTGTCCCGTGCCTATGAAACTGAGGACTTACTGCTGTTCCACCATGTTAAGACTTTTCCTCAAAGAGGTCGAACCAAGACTGGCTCTCATCAAACGAAGGAGTGTTCCCTATAAAAGATAACGCTCCCCTATTCTACCCATCTCTTAAGTAAAGTCTTAAGCTATTCACCACTTCCTGAATGGCAGGACGAGGGTGGTCTAGAACAGATGACACTCAAGAACAAAAGACAAAAAATAGAAAATCACAACACGATTACGATCATTACAAGAATTAAAAATGAGACACAACACTTTGCTAAACTGCTATTTGGCTTTTCTTTTTGGACCCTTCTTTGCTTTTTTGGGGTCTTTTCCCTTTTTTTTCCTTTCTTTTTTCTTTCCATCTTCTTTTTTTCCCTTTTTTTCTTTTTTCCTGGAATTTTTTCTTTCTTTTTTTTCTTTTTTATTTTTTTTAGCCAGCAGTAGCATAACAAAAAGAGAAACAAAATGACTCACACGACTTCCCCAAACCTATTCAAAAGAATAGGTTGGAGTACAAAATTTACGGAAAAGGAAATATAAACTCACGATACAGGAATGAAAAACGAAAACAAGTCTAATGATGGTGTAACCCCCTCCCCAAACCTATTCAGAAGAATTGGTTATAAACAAAGGATCACACAACCTCACACTACCTCCTTCCTAGGCATTTAGCAATCTCAAAGCATGGTGAAGACTTGTTGCCTCTTAGGTACATAATTACTCGGGAAAACATCCATAAGACCCTAACATGCATCATCCTATTATAAAGGCCTTCGTGAACCGCAGTAGAGAAAACACTACTAAGTGATGTCGAGACTACCAAGCTTAACTAAGTGCAATACATAAACGTGACAAGCCAAGCGAGAAAAACCTCAAACAAATTCATAGAGATGAAGCATACGATTAATGGCATAGTTAGTTGATCTACCCAATAAAAAAGTTCAAAAAATTCGGCAATAAACTCCATATAAAACATGCAAGACTATCCTAGGAAAGCAGTAAACGTGCAAATGCAATTAAAGAAAAAACAAGATACCATACTCAACATCACAAAGTCAAACAATACTTAACATCATGGTTCACATCCCATCCCCCTCATGAAACTTAAGCTAGTCCCTAGCAAAAGAGAATGAGTAAATAAAAAGTGATACTAGATGTTACCGAACGGTTTGGCCTCGGTCGGCTGAGTATTCAAGAATGGACTCAAGAGTACCTCCCCACGGTGGCCGCCATTCTCTTGGTCCGATGTAGCAAAGAGACCTAGGAAGCTTCAAAGATCTCACCAAGGTGAACGGACTGGTTTGCCTAGCAGGCATATCCAATAAAGACTTCATCAATAGGAGGACATTCACTTTGACTTCATCGAGGTGCTTGTTTAGTGGTGACTCTTGTGTATCTTGCTTGTCAAGCCTTCCACTTCGGAGGAGTAGATTCACATCTTTGTACTCAAGACCCTCAGTAGTAACGGAAGGAAGTGGTTTTGGGTCGATGCGAATGTTTGGGAGTAAAGAAACAGGGGAGCTGGGGTCGTCCAACTCACTGGTCATGGAAGGCGGTTCGCCCCCCATGCTGGGCGACTCGTCCCCCCACCTCCAGGGGGGCGTCACCTTCCAATCCTTCCTCCTCTTCTACTTCCGCACATTTTAACAAGCTGAATTTCTCCGTAAGATGCTCAGTTACTTCAACTTCTTCAACAACTTTTGCTATAAGATGGTCATCTTCAACTTGTTCGGCATGTGCGATTTCATCTTCCTCACTGATTTCTTCTACTTCAAAATACTCCTCGGATGTGCTTCACCTCGATCTACTTCCTTTCCGGTGATGTGAATTGGTATGACCTCATCAGATTGTGTTGAACCTCTGGCGTACTTACGGAGGACTTCTTCTGCCTCGTCGACCGTACATTCTCCCAGACCGCCGCTCAACCTATCCACTCTAAGTCGTTCCTCTTCACGAAGTCTACCAACGAAGCACCAAATCAACTCCCCATCTTCGAAACGGTGATGGGGGCACTCACGTTTATACAGCTCAAAACGTTCGTAGGCGTCACGAAACTGCTCATACTCTCCTTGCTCGAAATATTGGATCCTTTCACGTAAGGCAATCGTCTCATGATAAGGCATGAACCGCGCCAAGAACTCCTCTACAACTTGGCCCCAAGTTTTCAGCGATCCTGGTTCTAACCTTGCAATCCAACGCTTCGGCTCATACCCAAGAGTAAAAGAAAATAATTTCCTGCACGATTGGTCCTTAGTAAACCCTTCTGCTGGAATTCTTTCTATTTCCTTCTCATAGGATCGAATGAAACTCCACGGGTCCATCCCTACTCCATCTTCGTACCTTGGTAAGTACCTCACCATGGACTCTGTCACCTCATACCTCCTTAACTCATCTTCCAGGTATACGGAAGATCCTCTCCTCACCTGTGAGAATTGGGGTGTCATGCGAGCGCGCATGGACATCATATCTGTATTTCTGTAGTAAGAGCAACTCAAAACTAAAAATTAGTTCTATTAGCGTAATCAAACACAATATCACCTAAAATTTCGAGAGAACGAACACGCAAGGTAACCAAGATCAGATTAGATGAATTTAGTAAAGAAGATAGGAGGAAAGAAATAGGGTAAGAAAGTGAAATTTCCGAGAGACAACCCAAGAGCTGTTCTGGGGGTCGAATGCTGAAAATATAAACAGAAAAAAGGAGTATAGTCCCCGGCAACGGTGCCAATTTGATGAAACGCGCTGGTGTCGTGTTCCAACGCGAACGAATCAAATAAATTTGTTATTTAGCCAAAGGCAATCCACAACTACAACGAAAACCGTAGTGTAGCTGTAGAATGACTCGAGTGTCGTTCTCTCAGGACTATAACTAGCTTTATCTATTTAACTAGAGAATATAAAAACAGCAGACGTAAAGCAATGAATTTTTCTAACAGATAATAGAGATTGGTGATAGTATGATCCTTCAAAACATAACGGGTCAATAATCATGCGTAAATTCCTCGGTCTTGCATGGAGATCTTTGATCAATCCAATGTCCTATTGCAATTATTAAGCACTACGAAGATAAAGATACCGACAAGTCAATCACTATTGTCCTATTGTGTTCCGTAATTATTCAACACTACGAAGATATAGATGCGTATAGGTCGACGAGGGTCCAATTGGGCATAATAATTAATACAACATACGAGAATTTTGGGCTTAAGCCTGATCAACGAAATAAAGCAATAACACGGAGTATAATGCGCGATATAGCCATTAGCATGATTATCTTCCCTTCGCTAAGAATTCACATACTACCACCAACGATAACTTTAGCTACTCATAATAGGCATGCAATCAACAGAAATCATAGAAGAAAACATGTTGAAAGATATATAAAAATAAGTAGAATAAACTGTAAGATACAATGTTACCGAAGGTTGTCAATCTCCGAAGAATTGCGATCCTACAAGCTCCAAACTGCTATGAAAAGGTGTCTCCTAAGCTACGGACCCCGAGAACAGGCTCTGGGAAGTCCCTCCCTAAAACTACAGAGAAAGGTGAGAGAGAAGGCTTGAAAAAGTATGAATTTCGGAGAAAAACTGAGCAACTATATATAGGCCTCGAATAAGTGTGGGGCGATTCGCCCCACATCTGGAGCGGTTCGCCCCGGAGAAAATCTCGCGGAATTCCGCGTTTTCGACGCGTTTTTGGATTTCTTCCCCTTTTCGGTCTTGGTTTCTGACTTCTAGTGGCCTTCTAACCTCCAGATTCGACCCCTAGACTCCAAATCCTATCCGGAAACCTTCAGATACTCCAAATAGGCTTCTGGAACACCAATTCCTTGTCAACTTCAATATAATTTCCCGGAAATCCTCGATTTTCAACCAAAACCTGTAAAATAAAATCTAAAGGGAAACGTGACACTATTCTAATAAAATGCACTAAAATATAGCTAAATTAACATAGAGGATAGCTAAAATAGGTGAAAAAGACTCAAATGAAAGTGTAAAATACACATTCATCACTAACAAGCATAACATAATACATTTGCATATGCAAAAGTGTCGGCAAGCTACCACGCTTCCGTTGATGCTCCTCCTAGCCTTGCGAGTGATTCTACAGGATCTGGATTCTGGACTATCTCTCTTTTCTCGATTCTCCTTCACATAATGCATTCGGACCTGTTGTGGATTGTGTGTCGCTTTAAGAGATGAAGTTGTGGCACAGAAATCAATTGTCGATAATGAGTTTAGTGGCACAAAAATCAAAATAAAGATTCTGGATAAAACAACTTTTGATGGTTGCTTTATAGTTGTCATCACTCGATGCACCCTTGTGGGATCTGTGGAAAAATCTGAACGATGTAATATTCAGAAATGCTGTGAGTTCACCTATCGAGATTGTCAAAAAAAAACAAATGGAATTCGTAGCTTTGGTTGAGAAGTAGAGGCGGTGTCGATCATTGTTTGAGCTTGACGGACTGTTTATTATATCTGGATCATTGTTGGAAATGATTTTATGCAGCTTCTACTCAAGTGGCTGGTCTTGATGCTTTCTCTGGTTGATGGTGCTCTCAAAAATAAATATAAAAATGTATGTGTTGTCTGTTATGAATAGTGATTTTGGTAGTCGGTTGTGAAATCAGAACACAAAAAGTGCTCAAGTGACTTATAACTTCATAATTTGTAACATTGCTGGTAATTTCTTTTTTTAAAACCAAAAACATATAAATTAATGGTTCACCACAAAGGTAAATAGCATGATACTTAAACCAAGAAATTTCACCACTGGGACATCATAATTCAATAAACATTGGGCATAAACAAAATTACATAAACATTACATCAAATAAAATTGAGGCCCCAAATTTTACGAGGCCATGTGTGCTCGGGCTAGGGCTAAAAATGAACCGAGCTTTTAACGAGCTGCACGGGCTTGGCTCGGTAAAAGCTCAATTTGGCTCATTTCAATTCGAGCTCGAATCAAGCTCGAGCACGCTTTAAGGCTCGACAATATTAAGGAGCCGAGCTTGAGCTATGTAATAGTGCTCGACTCGTTAGCTTATCGAGCAGCTCGTTAATATATATATATATATATATATATATATATATATATATATATATATATATATATATATATATATATATATATATATATATATATATATATATATATATATATATATATATATATATATATATATATATAATTTCGTATATTATTAAATTTTGGGGGTATTTTGTAAGTACACCTAAGAAACCCTACTTCATCCGAGTAATGTATATTTCATCCAAGTAATGATATTATATGATCACTGTTTGCGAGCCTGAAGTTCGAGCTTCCGAGCCGATTTTGAGCCTTAAAAAATACCATCGAGTTCGAGCTCGAGCCAGATATAAAGCTCATCTCGAGCTCGAGCCTAGGTAGAAGAATAACTTAATGAGCCGAGCCATAGAAAAGCTCGGTTCGGCTCGTTTTCAGCCCTAGCTCAGGCTGATTGCGCAGGGCTTGAGCCGCCCCTGCTCTAGAATGAGTTTATGAACTTCATCAAAATTTTCAAAGCAACAAGCTTGACACAACATCGATACTTCTACACACTACAACTGATAATACTCCATTTTCATTCAAAAGACATTATATGAGATGGATCACTCCATAATACCCAATTACTTATACCAGAAGATGTCAACGACTTTTAACTTTGATATTTCCCATGTAAAGCATAATAATAAACGGTATGAACGGCAGGCAACCAGCCGGGATCATTCAGTACAACGGTATGAACACGATGATGATGTTACTACTACTACTACTACTACTACTACTACTATTATTATAAAGTGCAATTCAATAAATAAAAAACAACGAAAGTTTACACAAAATTAGTGGACAACCGAGAAACAAGTTGTGCTCCCACTCCCTTAGCAATAGCAAAACTAATTCTAGAAAAAATAAAATGAGCAGCACACGCCCCAGCATCATGAGCCAAAGCGAAACCTCGGACTCTCACAAGCAAAACAACAACATCAACATCCAACTATCCGAGTGTCGAGAAAGAGAAAGGAAGGAATCCATATCCCTTAGCCGCGTACAAGTCTCGATACTTTGCACACTTGTGCTTGGCAGCCTCAGCCACGGCCTGTCCAGGCACAAAGTCCCTCAACCCAAACCATGTCAAGGGGGAAAACTTATTATTGTTATTATTATTATTATTATTATTATTTTTTTTTTATATAAACTAGACTTTTATTAATCACGCAAAATTGGAAGGGAGTCGGGAGACAAGCTGTGCTCCCACCCCTTTCTGAATACAAAAGCTAAGTCTAGAAAAAAGGAAACCACCACTCCTAACATCATTGGAATGGCTAACACACAAGCGCTTAAGATGCGAAAAAGTAGCCAAGGCCTCCTCATCGAGCTCCCCAAAAGTGGAGAAGGCAAACGGGACGAATGAGTAGCCGTGCTTTGCACACTTAGAAGAATACTTGCTCTTCTTCTTCTGAACGACAGACTGCAAAGCAGCTCCAGGAACCCAAGAATCCAAACCCCCACCAGCAAAAGGAGAGACACCCGTAACATTCAAGCAAGTGTCTCGACCTTGGGACCAATTGTATAATAACAAGTCTGCCGGGCGTAGGTCCCGTCCAACATCCGAGAGGAACCCCATGGGGACCTCTTTGCGCACAGCAACACCAACCTTAGAACAGATGTCAGCCAGGGTATCACGCACAAGGTTGTGTCGAAACTTCACCCCCACCTCGCTAGAACAATGAACAGCATGGTCACCCCACTAGTCCATCCGTCGCACATGACAACTCGAGCAAGAGGAACCATCAGGGAACAAAGGGACTGTAAGGCGATAACACAACACAGCACGGAACTGTCGAGGGTTCATCCGCTGTCCCAACCCATCAATAGGAATGGTGAATAAGTAATCCTGCGCATGAAGAGCACGAACACAACTAAGAAGAGCCTTCTGCCGATGACTCAACCCATACCGTGACGTCAGATGTGCATCAATGACACCAAAATAGCTCTTTGCCAAAGACTGCATAAACTGGGGTGCAGGAGAGCTAGATGTAATAGAGAGAACATCAACACCACAAAAAGTCGTGAAAGTGTCAAGAGAAGACTGAAAGGTAGGACCAGAAGAAGTAACCCCGGACCTCAACAGAATCCTATCCTACAAGGAGCTAGACTGCAAGCGAGAAGCAAGAAAAGCAAACTGTCTGACATCCTCCGCACACAGGACCCCCAGACCTCCAAGTCTGATGGGAAGAGTGGAAAGCCGCCATTGCCAATCCCCAAAACCAGGCCCCGAACCTGTAACGATCATCTCCAAGGAAGTACGCAAGGCCTGATCAAACTGGACGAGAGCATCACCACACGCCAAAGGAGGGCAGGTCCTCAAAGCATAAGATAACTTCGCCACCCCCGCACAGTTGCGAAGAAGAAGAAGCTCACACTGGGGATCATCAAGCTTGCGGATAGCCTCCAACAAAGTGATGGTCTTGGAAACCCGGCGCGCAACTAAATCAAGACAAAACCCCGAATCCGCGCTAACAGAGCCCCCGAGGAGCTTTACACTCTGAAGCGGCTGATGAATGTGTATTTTACACTTTCATTCGAGTCTTTTTCACCTATTTTAGCTATCCTCTATGTTAATTTAGCTATATTTTAGTGCATTTTATTAGAATAGTGTAACGTTTGCCTTTAGATTTTATTTTACAGGTTTTGGTTGAAAATCGAGGATTTCCGGGCAATTATATTGAAGATGACAAGGAATTGGTGTTCCAGAAGCCTATTTGGAGTATCTGAAGGTTTCCGGATAGGATTTGGAGTCTAGGGGTCGAATCTGGAGGTTAGAAGGCCACTAGAAGACAGAAACCGAGTCCGAAAAGGGGAAGAAATCCAAAAACACGTCGAAAACGCGGAATTCCGTGAGATTTTCTCTGGGGCTAACCGCCCCAGACGTGGGGCTAACCGCCGCACACGGGGCGAACCGCCCCGTGTGGGGCTAACCGCCCCACAGTTTTTCGGGGCCTATATATAGTTGCTTAGTTTTCTCCGAAAATCATATCTTTCCAGACCTACTTTCTCACCTCTCTCTATAGTTTTAGGTAGGAACTTCCCGGGGCTTGTCCTGGGAGTTCCATAGCTTAGGGGATACTTTTTCATAGCCGTTTGGAGCTCGTAGGATCACAATCATCCGGAGATTGACAACCTTCCGTAACTTTGTATCTTACAGTTTTATTCTACCTATTTTATTTATCTTTCAATATGTTTTCTTCTATGATTTCTGTTGATTGCATGCATAATATGAGTAGCTAAACTTATCATTGGTGGTAGTATGTGAATTCTTAGCGAGGGAAGATAATCATGCTAATGGCTATATCGCGCATTATACTCCGTGTCATTGCTTTATTTCGTTGATCAGTTGTAACCAAAATTCTTGTATGTTGTATTGATTATTATGCACAATTGGACACTAGTCGACCATCAGACCAATTATCTTCGTAGTGTTGAATAATTACGGAACACATTAGGACAACCGTGATTGATTAGTCAGACCATATTATCTTCGTAGTGCTTAATACTTGCAACAGGACACTAGATTGATTCAAAGATCTCTATGCAAGACCGAGGAATTTATGCATGATTATCGACCCATTATGCTAAGAAGGACCATACTATCACCAATCTCCATTATCTGCTAGAAATCCCCTATTGCTATCTGTCTGCTGTTTTATATTCTCTTGTTAAATAGATAAAGCAAGTTATAGTCCTGAGAGAACGACACTCGAGTCATTCTGCTACTACACTACGGTTTTCGTTGTAGTTATGGATTGCCTTTGGCTAAATACAAATATTATTTGACTGAACCTGAACCGAAAAATCCGCGTTCATCAAATTGGCGCCGTTGTCGGGGACTATACTCCTTTTTTCTATTTAATTTGTTTATATTTTCAGCATTCAATTCCTAATTCTATTAGTTTTAGTTTTCCTATTTAATCTATCTCTGATACTCCTTTCCTAGCTTGTCACAGATATTCAGGTCTTGAGATGGCTCGCCCACTTTTGAAATCATGGGTTCAACCCAACAAAGCACTGATGAGAGGTCCAGCTATTGTTCTTTCTGCTGCAACTCGAGATTTGGAAATCAAAAGTTGCATGTACCAGCAACTCCCGAGGTTCTATGGGTTGGCTAGGGAAGATGTTATGGGATACCTGAATGATATTGACGACTTTATCAACAATCTTCCAAGGCCCGGAGCGGGGATAACAGACGATGAGCTAAGGATGAAGGTTTTTGCTTTGGGGCTTGGTGATAAAGCCAAGGCATGGTTAGGCTCTCTGGAAGCCAGATCACTAGACAACTGGGACAAGGTGTATTCTGCTTTTATGGAGAAATACTTTCCTCACACATTGACTACGGCGCTTAAGGCGCAAATCACAGGATTCAAACAGGACTATAATGAGACCATCTACACCGCTTTCGAGAGGTTCAAGGATCTCATGCACAAGTGTCCACACCATGGTTTTGGGCTTCCTGATCTTGTCCAGCACTTCTACAATGGACTCACATATGAGAGTCAACAGGTGGTGGATTTCCAATGCCGTGGTACTATCTGGGAAGAGACCGACGAGGATGTGTGGGCGTGTTTCGAAAGGCTTGCTAAAGGATCTCAATCCAAGGATCCAAGAGCAATGGTTAGAAGGCGTGGACCTGAGGCCCCACCAAACCAGGAGATCCCAATGCATGAAGTGAATGGTGTGAGTGGCGATAGGTTCGAAGGTTTCGCCAATCAGATGAGGCAAGCTCTAAGTGGCCTAATCGGAACTTCTCTCTCCAACGAGGTATGTAGGGTGTGCAAGAATTATGGGCATGGGGCTCATATGTGTAGATCAGATCTAGCACGAGAAGAGGTTCACTTGGGAAACCGTAGTAATCCTACTCCTAAGGACGAAGCATCTACATCCAAGCCAGCAACTCTCATGGATAATTTACAGAAATTGGTGGATTTCACCCAAGTGTTTTTGAAGAGATACGAGGAGGATTCGGCAAAGATCAATGCTCGTCTGGATCAATTGGAAGCTAGATCTAGTAGAGCAAGGGAAGTTACATAGCAGCACTGAGAGGTCCATGTCGATCAACTTGGTGGGAGATCAACCAGTGGAAATCACCATTAAGCAAGTTGCTAAGTGCGAGTGTTACAAGGATGAAGAGCCTCCACTAGCCAAGGAAGAAGAGAAGGACCTTGGTACTGATGAGAGTGGAAAGAAGCAAGAGAATCCCGAGCCACTCCCTCAAAGTTTCGATGTTAAGGTCGGGATTGGCGAACTTGAAGATGTCCGTGCCACACTAGACACGGGATCTTACTCAAACGTGCTCCCTTTGAATGTGTTTGAGAAGAGTAACCTTGGAAAACTATCTGACCATAGGGCTATTGTGCGACTGGCGGATGGATCCTTTGTGAGACCCGAAGGCGTTGTGAAAAATGTGTTGGTCAAGATTGGTGAAGCATCTGTATACACCAATTTTGTAGTTATGCCGGCGTCTGCACCTGGGACGGGGGATGTCATTCTCTTGGGACGAACGTTCTTGACTAAGCTACGCTCCGTGATGGACATCTGCCAAAGAACTTGCACTATTGAAGTGGAAGGCAAGCAACATGTGTTGCAAGCCATATCTGATCCACCTGATCCGCCTGATAATTCTTTCACTACTCACTACTGTGGTCTTGCAGCCTATATTCTTTCTTATTCACAGGTTCGTGGCATGGAGAGGAGATCGATGAAGGGGAAGTCTAGTACCCGCAGAAAGAAGAGATAGGCGCAGACAGGAGTCGAGTCAAGGACTTTAAACAATGGCGCTATCCGGGAGGCAACCCGAAGATTTTTTCGCTTTCTTTACCGCTTTAGATTTTATCTCACGAGTTTAATTGAGTATTATAGGTCACTTATACAAGCATTAGCTCTCACCTTGGATCCACTTTCGATGTTCGGGACGAGCGACGACGTTCAGGTTTGGGGAGGAGGTTATCGCTGGTTATCTCTATACTTATCTTTCTTATGATAAACTCATCTCTATACTTATCTTGCTTATGATAAACTCGTGAAATTTTTTGCATTTGCATGTTTACTGCTTTCCTAGGATAGTCTTGCATGTTTTATATGGAGTTTATTGCCGAATTTTTTGAACTTTTTTTTTGGGTAGATCAACTAACTATGCCATTAATCATATGCTTCATCTCTATGAATTTGTTTGAGGTTTTTCTCGATTGGCTTGTCACATTTATGTATTGCACTTAGTTAAGCTTGGTAGTCTCGACATCACTTAGTGGTGTTTTCTCTACTGCGGTTCACAAAGGCCTTTATAATAGGATGATGCATGTTAGGGTCTTATGGTTGTTTTCCCAAGTAATTATGTACCTAAGAGGCAACAAGTCTTCACCATGCTTTGAGATTGCTAAATGCCTAGAAGGAGGTAGTGTGAGGTTGTGTGATCCTTTGTTTATAACCTATTCTTCCGAAAAGGTTTGCGGAGGGGGTTACACCATCATAGACTTGTTTCTGTTTTTCATTTTCGTATCGTGAGTTTATTTTTCATTTTCCGTAAATTTTGTACTCCAACCTATTCTTTCGAATAGGTTTGGGGAAGTCGTGTGAGTCATTTTGTTTCTCTCTTTGTTTTGCTACTGCTGGCTAGAAAAAAAAAAATCGAAAAAAAAGAAAGAAAAATTTCCAGAAAAAAAAAAGAGAGAAAAAGAAAAAAAAGAATCTGGAAAGAAAAAAAAGAAGAAAAAAAAAAAGAGACCCCAAAAAAGCAAAGAAGGGTCCAAAAAAGAAACCCAAATAGCAGTTTAGCAAAGTGTTGAGTCTTTTCCATTTTTGTAATGTTCGAAATCGTGTTTTTATCTTTTTTGTCTTGAGTGTCATCTGTTCTAGACCACCCTCGTCCTGCCATTCAGGAAGTGGTGAATAGCTTAAGACTTTACTTGAGAGATGGGTAGAATAGAGGAGTGTTATCTTTTATAGGGAACCCTCATTCGTTTGATGAGAGCCAGTACTGGTTCGACCTCTTTTGAGGAAAAGTCTTAACATGGTGGAACAGCAGTAAGCCTTCAGTTTCATAGGCACGGGGCAACCATTCGTATCTTAGCATGCTTCATTACGTCGTCACTGACTAGGTCCAGGTAGAGAATGTTACGAGAGACAATCTTGTCTTAACATAAGTGCTTATGTGGATGTGTATAAGTCAATCGAGGTATTCTTCAACCTTTATTCATGCTTTGATTTATATGGTTTTTGGTAAATTCAGTAGATTAGTTCATTTTATTTGGTATGAGACTCCATTTTGTGTCTTGCATGTTTTTTGTATTAGAGTCTAGCTTAGTTGCTTGAGGACAAGCAAAGGTTCGGTTTGGGGAGTTTGATGAATATGTATTTTACACTTTCATTCGAGTCTTTTTCACCTATTTTAGCTATCCTCTATGTTAATTTAGCTATATTTTAGTGCATTTTATTAGAATAGTGTCACGTTTCCCTTTAGATTTTATTTTACAGGTTTTGGTTGAAAATCGAGGATTTCCGGGGCAATTATATTGAAGATGACAAGGAATTGGTGTTCCAGAAGCCTATTTGGAGTATCTGAAGGTTTCCGGATAGGATTTGGAGTCTAGGGGTCGAATCTGGAGGTTAGAAGGCCACTAGAAGACAGAAACCGAGTCCGAAAAGGGGAAGAAATCAAAAAACGCGTCGAAAATGCGGAATTCCGCGAGATTTTCTCTGGGGCTAACCGCCCCAGACGTGGGGCTAACCGCCGCACACGGGGCGAACTGCCCCGTGTGGGGCTAACCGCCCCACAGTTTTTCGGGGCCTATATATAGTTGCTCAGTTTTCTCCGAAAATCATATCTTTCCAGACCTACTTTTTCACCTCTCTCTATAGTTTTAGGTAGGAACTTCCCGGGGCTTGTCCTGGGAGTTCCATAGCTTAGGGGATACTTTTTCATAGCAGTTTGGAGCTCGTAGGATCACAATCATCCGGAGATTGACAACCTTCCGTAACTTTGTATCTTACAGTTTTATTCTACCTATTTTATTTATCTTTCAATAAGTTTTCTTCTATGATTTCTGTTGATTGCATGCATAATATGAGTAGCTAAACTTATCATTGGTGGTAGTATGTGAATTCTTAGCGAGGGAAGATAAACATGCTAATGGCTATATCGCGCATTATACTCCGTGTCATTGCTTTATTTCGTTGATCAGTTGTAACCAAAATTCTCGTATGTTGTATTGATTATTATGCACAATTGGACACTAGTCGACCATCAGACCAATTATCTTCGTAGTGTTGAATAATTACGGAACACATTAGGACAATCGTGATTGACTAGTCAGACCAGATTATCTTCGTAGTGCTTAATACTTGCAACAGGACACTAGATTGATTCAAAGATCTCTATGCAAGACCGAGGAATTTATGCATGATTATCGACCCATTATGCTAAGAAGGACCATACTATCACCAATCTCCATTATCTGCTAGAAACCCCCTATTGCTATCTGTCTGCTGTTTTATATTCTCTTGTTAAATAGATAAAGCAAGTTATAGTCATGAGAGAACGACACTCGAGTCATTCTGCTACTACACTACGGTTTTCGTTGTAGTTGTGGATTGCCTTTGGCTAAATACAAATATTATTTGACTGAACCGGAACCGACAAATCCGCGCTCATCAGCGGCCGAGAGATAGCAGCAGGGAAAAGGCCAGCCACCCTTCCACGAGGGTCCTCCACCGGCCAAAAAAGCTCAGTCTTATCAACATTCAGATGCAACCCACGCGCTGGTCCATCAGCACGGATAATATCGAGCGCCTTGGCAACCATAAGAGTATCACCAATGATAGTGCCCGTCAAGATACCAAGCCTGAAGAGAGAGATCACACGACTGATGAATAGCGTGGACCAACGGATGCAGAACCAGCGAGAATAATAAAGGACCCAAAGGATCCCCCTGCTGAACCCCCTGACATGACCGAAGAACCGAGTCCCCATAATACAGCCGAGCAGGCCGAGCATAACAGAACTCAACCCAAGGTGAAATGGTTGGACACTGCAACCGAGTCTCCCGAAGAAGAGCACTTCTGTCAACCAGATTAAACGCATTCTGAAAATCCACCAAAAGCATAGAGAACCCGACCTCGTCCCCTCTAGCTTCCACAAAACTGTTGACAGAATGAAGTACAGCCTCACATCCACCCGAGACCCCAACACCAAACTGAAAATCCTGCAAGTAAGCAGTCATCGAGCTCCCGACAGAAGAAGCGGCAACCTTAGAGACCAGCCTCCTCCAAATCGTACCAACAGCAATAGGGCGAATGCCCCCTCCTGGCTTAACGAGAGGAGTCAAAGGGACGCTGGCAATAACATCTCCAAGCGGGCTAGGACACTGACTCGAAAGAAAAAGGTTAACGACCCCAGTGATAGACGCTAAGAGACCATCAGAAACCGCAGTAGCAGCACCTCCCAAGACATCCACCAATTGTTGGGCTCTGAGACCGTCACGACCGTAGGAGGTACCTTTAGGGAAACTCCGAATTCTATTCAACACAAGGTCTTTCTGTACCGACAGAGCATCCTCCCCTATCGAAGAAGAAGAAGGCACCACCGGTGGAGAGGCAAATGGGTGCTTGGACTCCAACTCAGCCAATGTGTCAAGGGTATCAGGAGCAACCCCTGAGGAGGTGAGGACCTTAATAGCAGCCGTAAAGTGTCCGTCACCCACCTTGCGCATGCACTGGGATAAATTATCCTCCGCAGATGCAACAGGCTCTGAAAACCCCCGAGGAGGAGAATAAACAGCAGCCAAGCGGTCTCGAACCAACCCAAATCTTTCCCCGGGATCTCTCCATCGTGCAATGGCACTAGAAATGCCCTCAAATTGGCGTCGTTCCCTCTCCCCAGAACGACGCTGAGCTCAACTAGTTGGCACAAAAGTAGCCAGAATGCAACGCGGCAGAATGAGAAGCTGAACCCACGCAGACAAATCTCCTGGGCCTGCGAGGACTAGGTCCAGAGCACTAAGAAAAACTCTAGCAAACCCAAGCCTCAATTTAGGAGGAATGCACTTGACCGTACGTGTTTGCAATGAAAAGACGCGATCAAGGAGATCAATATCAAAGCAATGGGGTCCCAAGCCCCCATCAAGTGCCTGGGACGACACTCGCGAACCACCAGGCGCTCCTGCAGCAGGCCCCACAAGCTCGAAGACACCAATAGGAGCCGGGATACCAAGGATAGCAGAGTCTACACGGTTTTTGTCCCTATCTCGGTCTTTGTCCTTTTCTTTTTCTTTTTCTTTCTCTTTCTCTTTCTCTTTCTCTTTATGTGAACTTATATTTATAATCTTTTGTGTATAAGCTTGTTGCACTTAGTGCATGTATTGTGCGAGAGAGTGAGTTAATACGTGAATAGTATATTTTTCACATTGAATTTAACCGATTGGGCCCGATTTATATTGTTTTATTGTTTTGAAATAATATACACTCCGTGCATCTTCCCATATAACGACAACTAGGGCTGAAACAAGGGTGAATCGTGGGTGACTACCCCAACCAAATTGGGAAGCTTTGGAAAATTTTAAACCTATTCAACTACTCCCTGGAAGATTTTCCTCGTATTTTAGCATTTCGTCTCTAAATAATTTCATTTTCCAAAGAACCAACACTATATGAACCAAAGTTCAACATTTGAAAAGTTTGTTGGAGTACTTCAGTTATAATAATGTTCGATTTAGTTTTTGACATCTCATGATGATTAATATGGGTATACATATGACGGAGCCTCGAAAATGCAACGCCCTTAAAACGTCTACAATCAAAGCTACCGCCGAAGTGTCTTCATGGAATTGAATTTAAGGTGAAATGAACATAGCTCTAGCCTACTAATAGCAAAGTTAATATGATTATAATGTACACGTCGTACCATACTGTAAGATAGTTTGCGGGCAAACACAAATAATAGTTTGCCCGCAAACATGTGGCTTGATAACTACTATAATAGTTCTGACATTTCGGCAAAAAAGAAGATCATATAACTCTAACTCTATACATAAAATTTTTGTAACGTTACAGTTGGCATCATAGCTTGAGTTCAAAATTGAACTTCCTATGATAAGAAGTTTCAACATAGGGGGTGTTTGTGACGACCCGAGTCGCTGCATATAAGTTGAATAGTTTGTGTCTTTAGCCTTGATCAACTGTTAATTCGTTATGCTTCTTTTTCCTCACTTGTGTTATAGATTGACTTTAAGTTTGTTCCTTAGTTCAAGTTTACACCGTAGGTTAGTCACACTTGATGACTATTGGATGGACTACTTATTGAGGGTTGAGTAATTCTGATGTGCCCTTAGAAAATTGCTAACTGGATTCATTATTACTGATGAGAATTATGGTGTAGCAATTGTGTTGGTATGGTTGATGATTTATGATTTATAGTTTCAATTTCTTGGTTGAGAAAGTAAGTTACTGAACTTTGTTAACTTATTGGTTTGCGAGACGGTTCACTTAATCCGGTTTTTGAGGTTCGAGTATTTTTGATTTTCCATTCTCCGATCGTTTGAATTAAGATAGTTATGTTTCGAGGATAAACTTCATTTAAAGATGGTGGAGTGTAATTTCCCATATTTTTATAATTGTTTTTATAATTTATCCGAGTAATTTAATTATTTTTTTCCCATTTATTATTTAGCTTCATTTAAGCGTTAAATAAAATCGAGCTAGAAAGTCATTTCGATTAGTTTGCGAACGAATTTAACTTAGTGGGCTAGAAAAAATCAGATTTATAATACTTTCCTTAAGCCCAATTCATAAACCCAATAACTTCAATTAAGGACTAAGTCCATATTAAACCCTAAACCCAATAAAAACCGCTAGCACTTATTTCTTTCTTTTCTTTTATTTTCTACTTCTCTTACTCTCCGACCTTTTTTTCTTATTTTTTCTCCAGTTCATTATTTTTCTATCCTCTTTCCCGTCCTGGTTCTTCTGCCGCTGATTGACTCCAGTTAGGCGCCGGCTCTGCTCCTCCCTCCTCTGCTTAGTAAGCTTCACTCTCTTATGTTTATTCTCTTATCTTCGTCTCTCTTCTCTTTTCTTTAAATTTATTTTGCTGGGATCTTGTTACTAGTTGTAACTACGGTTTTTCTTGCCTGCACAACCATATCTCCTGGCTGTTTCCATTGTAAGGATCTCTTCCTCTTCTTCGTTTTTTTATTTATGGACAGTTTTTGGAGAATTTGTCCTGGCCCTTTTTGTCCTGCCGTTGACCTATTCGGGAAGATTTGGACTTGACATTTGGATAATTATTGGATCGTTACCCTGGCTTCGTATTGGTTTTTATTTTTGGACCGAGTTGAACGGATTATGTGACTGATTGCGACTGTTTTGATTGACTTTCACATTTTTCGGGGGCCTTTAGTAATTTTGCTACATTTACCAAACCTGGAAGACTGTTATGTAATTTAGCGCAACTTTTTTGAACTTTCACATTTATCCTGAAAGCATATGGTGAATTGAGTACCAAATATTAGGGGCATTGCCAAACAAAAACACGTCATATAACTTGTTTTACCTGAAGCTATAGCTCCATTGGAGTCCCATACACCGTGGATTTTCTGATGACAATAGTGATTGTTATGCGGTTCAAAGCCCAGTCTGTAAGACAGGGAAGACCAGATTGGAGTCCCATACACCGTATCAATGTGAGTCAAGCAAAGGGAAAGTTGAGGGTGAAGTAAAGGGAAGGACTTTTGATACTTTTGAGACGTTGTTTGACTTCCAAAACAAATATGGCAGCCACAAAACTGAACAAGATGGGTTTGGATATGAAAGCCCAGGTTGTAAGACTGGGAAGACAAGATTGGAGTCACATACACTGTATCAATGTGAGTCAAGCAAAGGGAAAGTTGAGGGTGAAGTAAAGGGAAGGACTTTTGATACTTTTGAGACGTTGTCTGACTTCCAGAACAAATATGGCAGCCACAAAACTGAACAAGATGGGGTTGGATATGAAAGCCCTCTTAATACAAATTCAAAACAGACTGGGTTTGAATTTCAGAACGTTGATAATCCATCAGCCGAGGTCCCAAAGAGCATTGAGAATCATATATTAATGCAGATAGCTGCTTTGATCCCAGATACACTAAAGGAGGCGGATCCTCACTCGTACATCTCTAGAATAAGCACTCTGGAGTCAACATTGCGAAAGATTGCTAATCTTATCATGAATGACCCCAGTTTGAAAATGCAGAAGTTGCCTCACGAGCACCGAAATGCAACAGATGAGATGGATGATGACATGAAGGTCTTGGAAGATGCTATGAAGGTCATGGATGCTGCTATGAAAAGGGTGAAGACCGATTTGGATCTTAGGAAATTCAAAACAGGTGGTGGAGTTGATATAGGAAGAGAAGATGTGGATGCAGAACCATACCTTGTTATATCTTCTGCTGATGAAATGAAAAGAAAGAAGATCAAAAAGCGCTTTTAAGTTCGATTCAATCCTGAAGCGTCGCGCGCAGATGTTGCTGATTTTCTCTTTGATCAATCCAAGTCACCAAGGTTTATACTATTTTAACTTGACCACGGAAAGTGGAGGCTTACTAGAGAAGACATCCAGAAAGGTTTGGGACGAGAAAAATGCGTCACTAAGATGGTATGCTCTAATTTTTAGTTAATTACTGTAAGTTTCTATTGTTAGTTATGTCTAGGAGTGTTTAATGTAGATACTCAATGCATGCTTTTAGGTGATTGATACCGTGGCGTATATGTGCACTGCTGATGAAAAACTGAATACCATGGCTTCTCCTAATTGGTTTTGCCCTGCAAATATGACGGTAAATATGTTTTGTTATGAAAATTATTAAGATATCGAAACTTATTTTATTTGATCATGTATTCTTCTCCTGTTCGCAGAACTACATCTTGAATTCCAAAAAGGATGATAAATATTTTTTGGATCATTACTTTAACGGGCCAGAATCTTTCACCAAGAAGCCAGAGCACCTTGAGAAGTTGTATTTTCCTATAAATGACCAGAAACATCATTGGTTCTTGGTTGCCATTTATTACAGACTAGATGTTATTGAGATAATGGATACCGGTGTTGGCCTTTGGGAGGCTGAAAACATTCTGAGCGAGAAACATCAACACATGAAAAAGTTGGCAATGGATGTGGTAAGTCAAGTACTTTCATAGTAAATGTCTCAAATACAGGTTGTGAGGTTAGATTCTGTCTAGTTAATGTTATTTATTATGTTTTACACAGGTTCTGAGATTTGATGGATTGATGCGCCAGTGGGCTCCAAATACATACAGACCGAAGAGGGAAGTGATAACATTCCGCTTTGAATATATGAGCGACTGGGTTCCTATACAGAACAATGTGTTAGTATCTCTTAATTCATAAGTTTATTTTTCTGTTCGGTTGTTGGGCTGTCTTATCTTATCACATCAGTACTGAATTTGTTGTAATTCAATTAGGTATGATTGTGGATTGTATGTGTGTTTGATGATGAAGTTCGATGAAGGAGTCATACTTTTGCAGAGTCCGGTAATTTATATTATTATAAGAGTTGTCATCAGAAATTACTTTTGGAGTACTAATTCTACCTAATACTTTCACTGTAGGAACAGTCGGAAACTGCTCGTAGACACCTTGCCTGGTTATTATACTCGAACAAGGCAAATCGATTTGCATGGAAACCATGGTGAAACATTAAGGATGTGATAGGATTATCATTTTATTTCTGTTACTTTGATTTGTAAGGGAGCACAAAACCTCATTAATGTGTCCTTAACGTAAATGATTGGATTTTTCTTATACTTTCCAAGTGACCTCTGCGTTTATTTTATTTTGGATCCAATTATTACTATTTCTGTTATTGGCTTTGTGGATGGTTTTTAGTTTTTTTCTTGATCAAACTATATCAACTCTGTTAGTGGCTCCCCAGAAGGGACATGTTTGTAGAACCCAAATCTCAGTGTTGAGATTCTGTTTAGACAGCATATAACCGAATACAGAAAAGAAAGAAGCTGTTATTTTATTTTATTTTTCCTTGTGAGTAGGGTGTCTAGATTTTCTCATTGAAGGTATTTTTGGCCATTGTACCACACTTGATGCTTTCATCAAATTCATTTGAAGCGTACGCTTACGCTATGGAAATGAGACTGTCTTGTGCTGCTGTTCTTAATTTAAATTCCTTGATGTAATAAGTTCTTGTTTGAACTTCTATTAAATGTGATAACAGGGGCGTATTTCTAAAATTTGGTTGTACAGGTACAGAAGAACAACTTGTTTTGATTTTCACCTTGTATGAGTAGCTCCCTGTAGTCTGAGATATATTATTCAATATATTAGAAGTCAAAGAAATGGAAAATTTAGAAAAGTTGATCAAGTGGTGTAGAAGGTTGATAGTACATGTTTAGTAAATCCTTAGTAGGTTTACCTGGTTTGAGTGAATTGTGATGGTGATTGGAGAAGATTAGCAGATGTTGTGGAGAAGAAAGCAAAGAGGTGTAGTAGTAGCCACAAGGGACTCAACATTTTCGTCAACACAATGATATCACACACTACAGAGTTTGATTAAAATTCATAAAAATAACATCATTTAGATATAGTGGAAGTTGACTGACTTTTAATAACTACCCTTTAATCATTCTAATAATAATTAACATTGTGGATCCTTCCTTATGATAAAGTCCAATGAATGGAGGTTTGTGAAATTAACATATGTATTTACTTTTTTTAAATATGAAAGAAAGTTCATCGGAATGCTCTATTCATGCCAGAAAAAGTTATCAGGATCAACCTTTGAGTTGATATGAACAAGCCTAGCAAAGTTGTTTTTGAAGTACTTGAAACCCCAATTGATTGAACCAATGCTGGTCTTGTTACTCATCCCCAAGTCCACATCTCTGTAGTTCACATAAGGCACGCTCCATGTACCTATCCGGCTATCCCCAGACCTCCATATCAGCAAGAACATTGACCTGGATCATAATTCATAAATTAAATTAGCATTTCACTTAAAAAATGACTGACATGGGGAAATTGAGTCAAGAGTGATATCAAACAAGTAGGATACGACTGACTGTGCAGCCAAATGAAAGTGAAAAGAAAAAAAGATTGCCCCATGAAATCTATGATTACTGATAATGGAGTTGACGATGAGAAATCGAATCCATAGAGTCTGGACACTGGGATCTAAGTTTATGAATAACATTGACAAGGAAATTTTTACAGCCTCTCATGGAAATAGATTTATATCTAGGTTCAGGTTTCTGCATATTTGAATTATTTTTTTTCCCTTCACTTTTTCTTCACTTTATCCACTTGTATAAGTTTAGAATGAGTTTGTAAACTCATTCAAGTACCCATTAGAAACAGAAACATCATTCAACAAGAGTTCATGTCTAGAACCTCAATTTTTCCATTTTTAAGGTATTTTTCTGCATATTTGTATTATTTTTTTTCCCTTCACTTTTTCTTCACTTTATCCACTTGTATAAGTTTAGAATGAGTCTGTAAACTCATTCAAGTACCCATTAGAAACAGAAACATCATTGAACAAGAGTTCATGTCTAGAACCTCAATTTTTCCATTTTTAAGGTATTTTTCTGCACATTTGTATTATTTTTTCCCTTCACTTTTTCTTCACTTTATCCACTTGTATAAGTTTAGAATGAGTCTATAAACTCATTCAAGTACCCATTAGACACATAAACATCATGCTAAAGGGTAAGTAATCAACAATATACCATCAAGTAGCTTAACTCTACCTTAATGCACTTCTGTCACCCACTTATAGTTCATTTCTTCTGGGGCATCTTGCTTTGTAGTGGCCGGGATCCCTGCAAGGTTAAATTACATACACAATGAATATGATGAAATCAAACTATGCAACCAGATAAAAATACATGAATAAAATGACAATGAAATGTGATCATACGTGCATAGAGAACAACACCGCGGACCCTTTTGAACAACACCTTTCAACCTGATTTTTACAGGGTCTTTCAACACATGTGGGATGACGTGTTCAGTACCATGGCCTCCCTGCTCTAGTTTTCTTGTGTTGCTTTCTTGTATATCATTTGTAAGGTTCATCAGCACCTCATTCACCGCAGAAAAGTTTGAGTCATCTTGCTTCAACAGTTGGTATATGTTGAGAAACTCCAAATACACACGGCCCAACCCTGTGTCGTCTGCACCATTGCTGGCTAAAGGCTCTGGGTATGACATCATTAACCTCTTTCCAGTCTCAAGTATCCAGCAACGGTGAATGCTACCATCTGGAAAAGTCTCAATGTCCATCGACTTGAAACCAGAAAGAATATGTGAACACGGGATACCCTTGGACTGCAACATCATGCAATCACAGTTGAAGATTGAATTCTGAATATCAATATGTACGGCCCAACGTCTTGTATCATCATTATCCTTATAACGCCTGAAACTAAAAATGAAATGTTGTTCACCAAGTTTAGTTGCATCATCAAGGATTAGGCTTTGTTCCGCCGTGATATTCCGACGGATCTTTTTGAATACCTTGCGGGTACATATATTAGCAACATGTTTCTCAAGATCAGAAAGAGAAATTTCCGTTCTTGCCACGGGCTTCCTAACCTCATTGTAGACCTGCTTCTCAATAAATTTGCTTCTCATGGATGTCAAAGCCCGGTGGAAATTCTGTACAAACTCAGTTATAGACAAAGTTGGCTAAAGATACAGCTTCATAAGGGAATTCACGGACTCTGCACGCCGTGTAGTAGTCATACCAGCGAAGAAAACACTGGGGAAATAGGCCTCACTCCACATCTCTCGTTTATTATATGTCTCATTAACCCAAGAGTCATCGATTACCCCGTAATCTTGAATAAGAGTGTCCCAACGTGCCTCAAAGTCCTCAACACTACAGTTTCTTTTAGCCAATCTCACAAACTGATGCAAATTCACCCTTATTTACGTTTTGCTGAGCATTTCTACTCAAGTGCCATGCACATAGTCTATGTCGAACACCAGGAAATTGTTGTACAATGCTTCGCATATCGAACCATCCTGGTCTGTCAAAACACTAATTGGGAGTTTAAAATCCATTGCCTCTAGAAAGGTTCGTAACAGCCATCGGTAGGATGGTGTTGATTCGCTGCACAATATTCCAGCCCCGAATATAGTGTTACTCCCATGATTGTTCGCACCAGAGAAAATGACCAGAGGCCATCGGTATTGATTAGTATCGTATGTGCTGTCCATCACTAATACATCCCCGTAAGCTTCATATTTTGCTTTTGATTGGGAATCACACCAAAACACTGATGATAATGCACCTTCCAAATTCTCAGTGTACCTGATTACAAATCCCGGGTCTTGCGACTTCATCCCGCTAAGAATATGGAAGGCCATGTTCACATCCCCATTGTTGATCAATTTCATCTTCTCCTTATGAAGAATGTTGTAAGCATCTTTCCTCTTAAATGGCAATTTCCCATTTTCCCCAACAAATTTTTGGATGACATCCATGGTTTTACAAGGTCTTATCCCAAGTTTAGTGAAAGTGGGAAGTACATTTTTGTCCAAGTTAGTCAAGAACCTGCAATTTAAGGTTTGAGATTAGGAAAAAAAGAAAAAAACTATGCTCCTTATTTATTGATTAAAAACTTATAAAAGATAACATTATAAAAGAATGATACCTGTTACATCGTAAAAGAGTAGCTTCTTCCCCAGTTACTGGAGATTGGTTGTGTTCTGGCTCAATTTTTCTTACTACATAACTGTCAGAAATACGATTGTAACCCACTCGAAGTTGAGCTTTGCACCCACACCTGGTTTCTGGCCTTGCTTCTCGCTGTCGAGATAGCTCATCACGTTGCTTTTTGAAACCTGCCCGGTGGCAAACCCACAATATGCTAATACGTTTTTGACTATCTCTTCTAATGTCAAACCCAAATTCTCTTCCATAGGCGATATAAAATTGTTCAGCCTCGTAAAAGCTGTTAAATGACAATTCCCATACTTTCATGACAATGTCACTATCATCATTGTCATGGTCAAGGCTGGCAACCTTTTCATAATCCCTATGGGTGCTCATAAAGTTTTTCCTTTACGCTTGCGACTCGAATTTAACCTATCCTCAGATGAAGTGTTGTGAGACTCTTCCATATCTGCGATACAGAACATTTTTATCAACAATATTACTACGATATATATACGACAGCTTGGAATGGCTAAATGGAAAAGAATTGAAATGTCACACCAACTTACATACATATCCAATCTGAGGCCTACCATAAGTTATTCATCTTAACAGTATCATAAACTAAGACACAAGTCACACAACATGCCAGACTACAACACAAATTTGTAACAAATATAAAGTCAGTTGAACTAAAACAGGGGTAAAAACAACAGTGTTCAAGTTTCGAATACATTATCAACAACATGTTCTTATTTATCCAATTCATACGGGCAAAAACAACTGTGGGAAAAATAAATAAAAAAGAAGATGAAGAAGAAGAAGAAAATTACAGCTTGTTAAAGTTTCAGAAAGTTTACCTTGCTGTTTCATATCCGGTCAGTAGTGTATGAAAAGTTGAAACGCAGAGCTTCACGACGTGTACAAAGGGAACACAGAGCTTCACGACGAGTACGAAGGGATCAAACTGCAACGTCCTTCCACCACCGATACTCCCAACTACAATGTATGATTAATCCGACATTGATTATAATTATGAAACCGATAATGTATCAGAACATGGGGATGAAATTTTGAAATTTAGGGTTCTTGAGGTTTTGATGGATGAGATGAATATGATGCTCTGGTTTTCAACGTGTTGTTGTTTAAGTGTCTGATTGATTTAATTTTTTTTGTTTTCTAATTTTAATTGCCCATTATAATTTTAATTTTGTAACTTTTGGACAAATATGAGATTATATTTACCGTTGTGCCATTGTTAAACTCTTATATAATTCTACAAATATAATTAACGGTTATGATATTCTGTCCGTAGAACGCCAATTCTGCACTCAGAAATATTGGACGGATGTTAAGAAAAAACTACCAGGTCCTAACCATAGAAATAGCCTAAAATAAAACCCTACATTCCCATAACAGCAGCCACGAAAATTCTAAGCTCTCCATAGATTTAACATTTTTTCTTTTTTGTTCATTCTCTAGTTGTCGCTAGACCACTCTAAACTATTCTTTGTCTGAGGCAACACATAGACAAGATCGTGGTATCGATTTCAAGAAGATAAAAATAACCACCAACCCCACCATAGGCGTCGGCATCTTCATCATCCTTAGTGGTGGTGTTATTTTTGTTCGTGAGCTTGTAGAAAGGATTCAAGAAGTGATTTGCTGAGTTGCTGTGTTGCTGATTGGAAGTTTGTAGTACACAAACGAACAACTAGCAATCTGCATAACTACAACTGGTTTAAATATTGATCTTAGAATTGCATGAACTAGGATCTTAATGTGGTTGCATATATTGTTTGATATATATGTGATTGTTATTCTGCCGCATGATTTATGAAATCACATTACATGGATTTATGGTGATTCATAAGTTTTCCATAGTTACATGAACATGGAGTTTTGCTATTCTAGTTGAATTGAAAACTTGCTTGATAGTAATTATGTTATCATGGAACAGAGGGTTGTAATTTTTTTTTTATATTATAATCCTTGTTTATATTTGTTATTGTTAGGAAATTTATAATTTTGATGAGCAATTAACCATGCTAAATTAAGGAAAGTCCAGTAACTAGTACACTTAAGGTCCATAGGAATTTAGAATTTTAAGGACATTGTAAAAGAGGAACGTTTGCTGAAAGACTTAGTGTAGGTACTAGTTAGGTTCTTTTGTTTGCTGATGATGTACTTTGTTTTTACAAACGAACTATTGAAGACCTAGAACAGCTCAGAAAGTTGAAGATTCGAAGACTAGAGACTTAGGGTTTGTCATTTAGCAACCGTAGAAATCCAACTATAGATGGTTAATGTCATACCAAGGTTATACCGTAGAAATCCAACTATACAATGCTACATCTTGAGGCCATTAGTGATGAGATGGTTACTGTCATAAATAATGGACCTATCAAGATCACTAAACTTGAGAGAAGCTTTCCACAGAAAACCACGGGTACTGCTGGAAAGGAAACTATCTTAGGAGAACCGGTTGATACCGCCGTTCCAAAACCAAGAGAGGAATGGACTTCTGACGAAGCCAAAAGATTCCGTCTTGATGGCCAAGCAAGAAACATCATTATTCGATCAACTCCAGATACTATACAGTGCAAACTGTGGGGTGCCAAAACTGCTAAGGAAGTTTGGAAAATGGTTCAAGATCTTTTTGTTGGATCTGACAAAACCTACGAAAACAAACTCGAAGTGCTAAAGTTAAAGTTCCAAAACTTTAAACAAGCTACAAATGAGTCTCTGGAAGACTTGGATTTCGGATTCACAACTCTAGTGAGTGAGATGGCTGCCTTAGGAGTTGGAAACTTCTATTCAGATTCTTAAAAGGTGAAAACCATTATTAGATGTCTGAACCAAGAATGGATCCATACTCAGAACTTCTACTACAATCAAGGAATGTCAAATATCACTCCAACTGAGTTGTTCTCTCATCTTGCTACTGTCAACTACGAGACAAAGCAAAGAGAAAATGTGTTTGCTGAAAAATAGCAAAACATTGCTTTTGTCGCTAAGCCATCATCTTCTGAAAAGAAGAATGATAAAGAGCCTGCTGATGAAAATGCTCTAGTTGTTAGAAACATGAAGAAATTCATCAGTAAGGAACTTGAAAGGCGAAAAGCAAAAGAGAAGATGAAAACGTATCTTGGTAACAACTACCATAAATACAAGAGGTATCTTGGTAACAAGCAAGCTCAGCAAGAAAACTCCTCTGAAGAACCAGCAGTTGGCAATTATCTCTGCTTTTATTGCAAAAAGCCTGGACACTTCAAAGCAAATTGTACTTTGTTGAAAGGCAAATCTGCTGAAAAGAAGAAAAAGTTCAAAAGGGCTTTGATTGCTGAAGAAAAGAAGAAGCTTCAAGCAAAAATCGATGCTCTTTGCATTGAAACATGCTCTGAAGACAGTGAGGTAGAGAGCTCAGACACTGAAGAAGAAGAAGCCACTCTTGATGTAGAGCTTGGCAAGGAAGTTTGTGGAATAGCTATGGAAGCTTATCCAGATGTGTCAAACTACGAATTCTGCCTCATGGCCGGTCAGGTAAATTGTCCTACCTCTGACTCTGATTCAGAAAGTGAAGATGATATTGACCTTGATAGAATTCAAGGAGAAATCGAAAGTTTTGAGAAAATTCTGAGCAAACAGCAAGAGAAACTACAAAATGCTGAACTTCTGACTAAGCAAACTACTGAAAAGTATGTCTTGCTGAGCGTTGAGTCAGAAAAGATGGATGCTGAAATATTGCATCTCAAGAGTTTAATTGCTGAAGCTACGTAGAAGAATTCTCAAATGGCAATAGAATTGGAAGAGTATCAGTCATCAATTCTAAAGTTACTTGCTGAAATACAAGAGATGAAAAATATGAAAGTCAATTTCAAATCTTATGTTGATGCTAGTAACACGCTGACTGAACTAAACTCTTATCTGAGACACCCATCTCAGAAAGAAGATTTAGGTGCAACGTATGAAGGTGATGATGTAATAATCTTGAGTAAAGACAAATCACCAATCACCTTTGTCGTGCAACTGATAGTGGTCAACCAGAACTCTATCAGATTGGTCAATCTAAGGTTGCTGAAATAAGCAATCAAGTACCTACGACCTTAAAGCCCATTGTTGCCACTCAAAGTAACAAGACTTTAAAAGGAAAACAGGTTGCTGAAAAGCAAACTGTTCAGAAAAAGGATGATGTAAAGCATTCCGCCAAACAAGTTGCTGAAAAGCAATTTGTTAAGACTAAAGTCAAGGTTACTAAAAGTAATCAGAAGACCTTTGCTGACAAACCTGAATCAAGTAAGGTTGCTGAGACAAAAGCTCAGCATTCTCCGAAAAGTGGACTTGGATTCAAAACCAAGCAAAGTAAACTCTTTCATGAGTATAAGCAAAGTCAGCAAAGATACTTCAAAGAGATGAACAAAAACCAAGCCGAAGAGTTCTGACAAAACTCAAAACGCTAGGACTAGAAGGAACCTTGCCAGAAAAGAACTTACTAAAAAGTATGTTCAGCAAAAGGGTCAACCAAGCAAGACACCACATCAGAAAGTGGACTTGATTATCAATGATCAAAAGTCTTTCGGTTCTAAACCCTCTAGTTCCTCAGCAAGTAGAAAACAAGTCAAAGTTGAAAATCTCAAGACTTGGGTTTCCAATGGACGTTTTCTTGAACATGTTAATGGACATCCAATATTGGATAATTAACTTGTTTGCTCTTGATTGTGCAGACTTCAGCCACGGAGACAAACAATGCAATTTGGCACTTTGACAGTGGTTGTGGAAAGCACATGACGGACAACAAGAAAAACCTTATAAACTATAGACGGTGGTCTAAAGGTCCAACAATAAGGTTTGCTGGTGGAGGCTTTGGTTCTACTAAAGGTTATAATGACGTGAAGTTAGGATGCATTACCATTTCGGGAGTTCTTTATGTCAAAAATCTTAAGTTTAACCTTTTCATCATGAGTCAATTCGCTGACAAAGGTTACTTCATCAAAATCAAAAGTGATGAATGTAAACTTATTGTCTCAGATCATGATTAGCTTGCTGAAAAAGCATGGTTATGGCATAAACGAACAAGTCACCTAAACTTCAAGACACTGAATAAGCTGTCTAAAAAGGCACTTGTAGTTGGATTACCTAAGATTACTTTTAAGAAGGATGGTGTTTGCAATGCATGTCAGCAAGGAAAGTTGTTGGTCCCTTTAAACAACAAGAAAAGACTAGAGGGGGGGGGTGAATAGTCTTTTCAAACTTTCGTCGTTTAAAACTTTCTCAGCAAGTGCTTATTACTTTTCAGTAATGAGTTTGCTGATACTTAACTTTCTCAGCAAGCGTAAGTTACTTTTCAATAGCTTGGTTTGCTGATACTTAAAATCAAAGAGCGGAAGTCTTTGATAAAATAAGTGCTTTTTCAGTAAGTAAATGTTTCAGCAAGTGATGTGAGTGACTGTGTACAGACATATATG
>CM051456.1:53657237-53697283 GCA_028274465.1 Plantago ovata | reverse complement strand
TCGTATTTCTTAAGTTTAAAGATATTTCTGAGTTCCCGTATCAGTAATACTTTTTTGTACTTGAGATATCCTTTGTAAAATCTGAGATATGAGTTTTTGCTCTTTTTCTGAGTTCCCGTCTCAGAAAATTCCATTGATACTTGAATACCTGTTTCAGTATCTTTTGATTGTCTGAATGCCGTTCAGCAATCCTAAGCTCTTTCTCTTACTGAGTACTTGTCCTCAGCAAGTGATCAAGTTTCCTAACAAATACCCGTTTTGAAGGAATTACTTGCTGAATGCCTGTTTCAGCAACATGTAGTGACTTATCATTTCTTAGAAGAATCAGTGACTTGGTCTTTTGGACAGAATACTTTGGCTTGCTGAATACCTGTTTCAGCATTCTGCCAAGTGTAATCTTTATTGAGGTAGTTCAATCAATCCAGGTTATACCTTAGCATTGCGAACCTATTATCCGGTAGGGGCTTGGTAAAGATGTCAGCAAGCTGATCTTCAGTACCTACTTTCACAACCTCAATATCACCTTTTTCCACATGATCTCTAATGAAATGATGTCTAATATCAATGTGCTTAGTCCTAGGGTGAAACTTAGGATTTTGCGTGATTGCAATAGCACTTGTATTATCACAAAAGATTGGTGTTTTCTTTGCAGAAATACCATAGTCTCTTAATTGTTGCTGAATCCATAGGATTTGAGCTGTGCAACAACCAGCTGCAATGTATTCAGATTCAGTAGATGAATTGGCGACACAAGTTTGCTTCTTGCGGAACCATGATATTAATCTAGTACCCAAAAACTGACAAGTTCCAGAGGTACTTTTTCTATCAAGAGTTGATCCTCCATGATCAGCATCAGAATAGCCAACCAATTCAAGTCCAGAATCTTTAGGATACCATAATCCAACATTGACTGTACCTTTAACATATTTCAGTATCTTGATTGCCTTTTTGTAATGTGATTCTCTTGGATCAGATTGGAATCTTGCACACACACAAACAGCATACTGAATGTCAGGTCTACTTGCTGTTAAATACAACAAGGAACCAATGAGCTTCCTATAATTGTGTTCTTCAACACTTTTGTCCTCTTTAGTATAGCCCAATTTGGTACCAACACTCATAGGGATCTTTTCAGGTTTCTCATCCTCTTTGATCCTAAACTTTATGAGCATTTCTTTCGCATACTTTGCTTGATTTATGAATATTCCATCTTTGAGTTGCTTGACTTGCAATCCTAGGAAGTAATTCAATTTTCCCATCATACTCATTTCAAACTTATTTGTCATGAGTTTGGCAAAATCATCACAAAGTTGCTTGTCCTTTGATCCAAAAATTATTTCATCCGCATAAATTTGTACTAAGAGTATTTTACCATCATGGTTCATGGTAAATAAGGTTTTGTCAACTTCACCTTTCTTGAAACCATTATCCAGCAAGAACTTAGCCAAGGTATCATACCATGCTCTTGGTGCTTGCTTTAGACCATATACAACTTTCTGAAGCTTGTATACCATCTTGATTTCTGAGGGAAGTTCAAAGCCAGGGGGTTGTTCTAGGTAGACTTCTTCAGCAAGTTCACCATTCAAGAATGCACTTTTAACAACCATTTGGTAAACAATGAAGTCATTGTGAGCAGCAAAGGCCAAGAAAGCCTAATTCCGTCCAATCTTGCAACTGGTGCATAAGACTCATCATAGTCCAATCCTTCAGTCTGACAGTAACATTGAGCAACTAAACGTGCTTTATTTCTTGTTACTTCACCAAACTCGCTCAGCTTGTTTCTGAACACCCACTTTGTACCAATAGCTTTCTTGTTTTCAGCAAGTGGCACAAGTTTCCAGACTTTGTTTCTTTCAAATTGATCTAGTTCTTCTTGCATTGCCTTTATCCATTCAGAATGCTTTAAAGCTTCTTCTATGGTTTTAGGTTCAATTTCTGAAACAAAGCAAGAGAACAATGATTCTACTTCTACGACAATTGCTTCTTCAGCAAGTTCATGAGTAGCTTTGGATCTGGTCACTTGGCGTTTATTAATATCTCCAATCATATCCTTAGAGGGATGATCTCTAATCCATTTATTAACAGGTTTTCTGCTTGTTGGATCAGGATATGTTTGCTCATCAGCATGTGACTCTTCAGTATGTACTTGTTCAGTACTACTGAGAATTTGTGTCTCTGCTGAGATTTGTTCATCAGCAACTGCTTGTTCAGCATTGCTCGATTGAGGTAGTTCATCAGCAGACACTGGAGGTTGCGTAGTTTCAGCAACTTCCGGAGCAACTGCGTCTTTTGCTGGAAATTCTTTGTCGTGAACTATATTTATCTTGTCATGACTAGGGGGAGGAGAGTCATTGTCAGAATCATCATTTAGTTCAATTGACTTGATTTGCCTAGCATCAGATTCAGTTCTTTGCTCATGTATGATTAGCTTTTTCATACATTCTGATATTTCTTCTTCAGCAGGCACACCTTGTGACTTTTCGTAGAATACAACATGCACTGATTCTTCAATCTTTTGTGCCTTTTTGTTGTAAACTCTATAACCTTTACTGTGCAAGGAGTAGCCGAGAAATATCGCTTCGTCTGCCTTTGGTTGAAATGTTCTTAGGTATTCTCTACCATTGCTAAGAACTAAACACTTGCAACCAAATACTCTTAGATGAGTGATGTTAGGAGGTCTTCGAACAAACAATTCATAAGGAGTTTTGTTGTATTCCTTAGTAATCAAACATCTGTTTTGAGTATAACAGGCGGTATTAATCGCTTCAACCCAATAAGCCTCACTTATTTCAGTGTCAGCAAGCATTGTTCTTGCGGTTTTCATAGAATACAACATGCACTGAGTCTTCGATCTTTTGTGCCTTTTTGTTGTTAAGAACAAAGAATTTGCAACCAAATACTCTTAGATGGGTGATGTTAGGAGGTCTTCCAACAAATAACTCATAGGGAGTTTTGTTGTATTCCATAGTTATCAAACATCTATTTTGAGTATAGCAGGCGGTATTAATCGCTTCAACCCAATAAGCTTCACTTATTTCAGTGTCAGCAAGCATTGTTCTAGCTGCTTCCTTAAGGGTACGATTCTTCCTTTCAGCAACACCATTTTGTTTAGGTGTCCTTGAGGATAACTGATGTTGTATGCCTTTAGAAGTGAAATAATCAGTTATGTACTGGTTTACAAACTCAGTACCATGGTTTGTTCTTATGACTTTTATCTTGTCATTTTTCATGACTTCAAGCTTATTCAGCAAGTTAGGTATTTCAGTCCTTGTTTCAGACTTGTGTTTGATAAATACTACCCAAGTGAAACTTGAATAGTCATCTACCACCACCAGACAATACTTCTTACCAGCATAGCTTGTTGAAGAAGATTCAAACAAGTCCATGTGCAAGAGTTGTAAAGGTTTTGTAGTTGACGGTACTGCCTTGTTCTTGAAAGAAGATTTGGTTTTCTTTCCTTGCTGACATGCATTGCAAACACCATCCTTCTTAAAAGTAACCCTAGGTAATCCAACTACAAGTGCCTTTTTAGACAGCTTATTCAGCGTCTTGAAGTTTAGATGACTTGTTCGTTTATGCCACAACCATGCTTTTTCAGCAAGGCAATCATGATCTGAGACAAGGCATTTTTCAACGTTTGCTGAAGACCAATCAACGGTGTACAAGCCTCCTGATCTTCTTGCAATCATTATAACCTTTTTAGTCTCAAAATCTACAAGTTTACATTCATCACTTTTAATTTCGATGAAGTATCCTTTGTCAGCAAATTGACTCATGCTGAAAAGGTTAAACTTAAGATTTTTGACATAAAGAACTCCAGAAATGGTTAGGCATCCTAACTTCACATCACCATAGCCTTTTGTAGATCCGGAGCCTCCACTAGCAAACCTTATTGTTGGACCTTTAGACCAACGTCTATAGTTTATAAGGTTATTCTTGTTTCCCGTCATGTGCTTTCCACAACCACTATCAAAGTGCCAGATTGCATCGTTTGTCTCCGTGGCTGAAGTCTGCACAATCAAGAGCAAACAAGTTAATTATCCAATGATGGATGTCCATTAACATGTTCAAGAATGCGTCCAGTGGAAACCCAAGTCTTAAGTTTTTCAACTTTGACTTGTTTTCTACTTGCTGAGGAACTAGGAGGTTTTGAGCTGAAAGACTTTTGACTCGTGCTGGTCAAATCCACTTTCTGATGTGGTGTCTTGCTCTGTTGACCTTTTTGCTGAACATACTTTTCAGTAAGTTCTTTTCTAGCAAGGTTCCTTCTAGTCCTAGCATTAAGATTCTTTTCATAATTCTTAGGCTTGATTTTATTCATCTCTTTGAAGTATCTTTGCTGACTTAGCTTATACTCAGGAAAGAGTTGACTTTGCTTGGTTTTGAAACCGAGTCCACTTTTCGGAGAATGCTGAGCTTTAGCTTCAGCAACCTTACTTGATTCAGGTTTGTCAGCAAAGGACTTCTGATTACTTTTAGTAATCTTGCCTCTAGACTTAACAACTTGCTTTTCAGCAACTTGTTTGGCGGAATACTTCACAGCATTCTTCTTCTTTCCAGTTTGCTTCTCAGCAACCTGTTTTCCTTTTAAAGTCTTGTTACTTTGAGTAGCAACAACGGGCTTTATGGTCATAGATACTTGATTGCATGTTTCAGCAACCTTAGTTTGACCAAACTGATAGATTTCTGGTAGACTACTATTAGTAGCACGTACAAAGGAGATAGGTGATTTATCTTTCCTCAAGATTTCTACGTTATCACCTTTGTACGTTGCTCCTAAACCTTCTTTCTGAGATGGATCTCTCCAATAAGAGTTTAGTTCAGTCAGCGTATTACTTGCGTCCACATAGGATTTGAAATTGATTTTCATCTTTTTCATTTCTTGGATTTCAGCAAGTAACTTTAGAATTGAGGACTGATATTCTTCCAATTCTAATGCCATTTGTGAATTTTTCTCTGCAGCCTCAGCGATCAACTTCTTAAGACGCCTTATCTCAGCATCCTTTTCTTCTGTCTCTTCCTTCAGCAAGACGTACTTTTCAGTAGTCTGCTTGGTCAGAGTTTCAGCAATTTGTAGTTTCTCTTGCTGTTTGCTGAGAGTTTTCTCAAATCTTTTGATTTCTCCTTGAATCTTGTCAAGGTCAATCTCGTCTTCACTTTCTGAGTCTGAGTCAGAGGTAGGGTTGTTTACCTGACCGACCATGAGGCAGAATTCGTAGTTTGACACATCTGGATAAGCTTCCATAGCTATTCCACAAACTTCTTTGCCAATCTCCACGTCTAGAGTGGCTTCTTCATCGTCGGTGTCTGAACTTTCATCCTCACTGTCTTCGGAGCTAGTATCAATACACAATGCATCGATTTTTTCTTGAAGCTTCTTCTTTTCTTCAGCAATAAAAGCTCTTTTGAACTTCTTCTTCTTTTCAGCAGATTTGCCTTTCAACAAAGGGCAATTAGCTTTGAAGTGTCCAGGCTTTTTGCAGTAAAAGCATAGATCATTTCCAACTGCTGGTTCTTCTGATGAAGTAGCTTGCTGAGCTTGCTTGTTCAGCGAGCTAGTCTCATTCTTGTACTTATGGTAATTGTTACCAAGATGCTTTTTCAGCTTCTCTTTTGCTTTTCGCCTTTCAAGTTCCTTACTGATGAATTTCTTCATGTTTTTAACAACTAAAGCGTTTTCATCAGCATGCTCTTTATCATTCTTCTTTTCAGAAGATGACGGCTTTGCAGCAAGAGCAATGTTTTGCGATTTTTCAGCAAACAAATTTTCTCTTTGCTTTGTCTCATAGTTGACAGTAGCAAGATGAGAGAACAACTCTGTTGGTGTAATGTCTGGCATTCCTTGATTATAATAGAAATTCTGAGTGTGGATCCATTCTTGATTCAGACTTCTGATGATAGTTTTCACTTTCTCAGAATCTGAGTAGAGGTTTCCAACACCCAAGGCTGCCATTTCACTAACAAGAGTTGTGAATCTGAAATCCAAGTCTTCGAGTGACTCGTTTGTACCTTGCTTAAAGTTTTGAAACTTTAATTTAAGTACTTCAAGTTTGTTTTCCTTGGTTTTGTCAGATCCAGCACAAAGATCTTGAACCATTTTCCAAGCTTCCTTTGCAGTCTTAGCACCCCACAGTTTGCACTGTATGGTATCCGGAGTTGATCGAATGATGATTATTTCTTGCTTGGCCATCAAGACGGAATCTTTTAGCTTCGTTAGAAGTCCATTCCTCTCTTGGTTTTGGCACAACCGTATCTGAGGGTTCGCCTAGGATAGTTTCCTTTCCAGCTTTAGTGGTCTTGTGAGGAAAACTCCTTTCAATCTTAGTGATCTTGATAGGTCCATCATTAATGACGGTGACCATCTCATCACTAATGGCCTCAAGATGTAGCATCATGTTGTTTCGCCATTTCTCGTAATTTTCCAGCTTCAGCAAGGGAGCATCTCCTAAAGACATCCTGTCAGCAAAACACTACCAAACTGATCAAGTGAGAGTGATTTACGGAAAGCACCTAAGGGGATCTAGGTTCAGTGCTGAAGGTTAAAGAACCTCCTGCTCTGATACCACTTGTTGGTCCCTTTAAACAACAAGAAAAGACTAGAGCGGGGGGGGGGGGGGTGAATAGTCTTTTCAAACTTTCGTCGTTTAAAACTTTCTCAGCAAGTGCTTATTACTTTTCACTAATGAGTTTGCTGATACTTAACTTTCTCAGCAAGCGTAAGTTACTTTTCAGTAGCTTGGTTTGCTGATACTTAAAATCAGAGAGCGGAAGTCTTTGATACAATAAGTGCTTTTTCAATAAGTAAAGGTTTCAGCAAGTGATGCGAGTGACTGTGTACAGACAGATATGATTTGCTGAAAAATAAGTACAGTAAGTAAATCACACAAACACTTTTATAGTGGTATCTGAGAGTGGCGTAATCTCTCAACTAATCCACTTTGTCCTTTCTAGGACTGAATCCACTAAGATATGATTGAGGTTCCTTACAATCTCCTATCTAGAGCGATTCAACAGAAAGCAAAGCACACTTGCTTCGTCTCCAACCTAATCTAGAGAACGTAACCTTGTTCTCCACCAAACTTGGTACTTTTAATCAGCAAAACTATGATCGATTAAGTTCCCCCTGAATATCACGCCTGAAAGGGTGTATTTTCAGTTAGAGAATTTTGGATGAGATAACTTAATTATAACTTATTCAGTTACAACAAGTAATCTAAGAAACACAACTTTGAATACTTTGCACTAAACAAGTTTGATTGTTTCTGGTGTCAAGACTTGTTCTTGTTCGAAAGAAAGAACACTTAACTAATTTATTAGCCGAGTTTGTTCTACTTCTTCACAAGTAGCTTTTTCAAGCTTTAAGTCTTGGAACGGATCAATGGCAGTATAGAGAGTTTGAAGGTAAGTGAGTTTAAGCACAAGTGAGAGTTTGATCACGTTGTTGACACACTTCAACTCTTCGCCGGATGACCTCTATTTATAGTGCAAGTAAGGAGCCGTTTGAATTTCAAATTCTAAGGCTTTTGTTCCTTAAAATGTCACTATCTTGCTTTTTGTACTTTCAACAGCGTCCTTGTTTGTCTTCTAGTCTTCATGTCCTTCATGTGTAAACTTTGCATTTAATGCATATTTGAATAGAATTCAAACAGTAACATTGGAGCGCAAATTCACGTACTTTCAGCAAGAGGTCACATATGTTCCATCAGCAAGTGGTCAGTCTCAGTTTCAGCAAGCACAACCTACTCTGTCGTTCAGATTTTCACTTATGCAATGCTGTTGCTGAAGTTTCCACTTTCTGAGCAACACGTGCCTTTGTAGATACCAGTTTTCAACAATCTTCTAGTCTTCAGATCTTCGAATTCTTCAAGTCTTCAGATCTTCAAAAATCTTCAAGATTCTGAGCGGTTTCTAAATGCTTCAACAGTTTGTTTGTAAAAACAAAGTACATCGTCAGCAAATGCTTCAATAGGTTATTTTCTTTTCAGAAAATAAGATACATCATAAGCTAGAGCATCAATAAATTATTTTCTTTTCAGAAAATAAAATACATCATACGCGGTAAAAACCATCTTAACTAATACCTAATCTAAGTCTTCAGCAAACGTTCCTCTTTTATAATGTCCTTAAAATTCTAAATTCCTATGGACCTTAAGAGTACTAGTTACTGGACTTTCCATAATTTAGCATGGTTAATTGCTCATCAAAATTACAAGTTTCCTAACAAAAGCAAACCAAAACTTCTTTCAAGAACAAGGCAGTACCGTCAACTACAAAACCCTTACAACTCTTGCACATGGACTTGTTTGAATCTTTTTCAACAAGCTATGCTGGCAAGAAGTATGGTCTGGTGGTGGTAGATGACTATTCAAGATTCACTTTGGTAGTATTTATCAAACACTAGTCTGAAACAAGGACTGAAATACCTAACTTGCTGAACAAGCTCGAAGTCATGAAAAATGACAAGGTAAAAGTCATAAGAACAGACCATGGTACTGAGTTTGTAAACCAGTACATAACTGAGTATTGCACTTCAAGAGGCATACAACATCAGTTATCCTCAGTAAGGACACCTCAACAAAATGGTGTTGCTGAAAGGAAGAATCGTACCCTTAAGGAAGCAACTAGAACGATGCTTGCTGACACTGAAATAAGTGAAGCTTATTGGGTTGAAGCGATTAATACCGCGTGCTATACTCAAACTAGATGCTTGATAACTAAGGAATACAACAAAACTCCCTATGAGTTATTTGTTGGAAGACCTCCTAACATCACCCATCTAAGAGTATTTGGTTGCAAATGCTTTGTTCTTAACAATGGAAGAGAATACTTAAAAACATTTCAACCAAACGCAGACGAAGCGATATTTCTTGGCTACTCCTTGTATAGTAAAGCTTATAGAGTTTACAACAAAAAGGCAAAAAAGATCGAAGAATCAGTGCATGTTGTATTCTATGAAAAATCACAAGGAGTCCCTGCTGAAGAAGAAATATCAGAATGTATGAAGAAATTACTCATACACGAGCAAAGAACTGAATCTGATGCTAGAAATATCAAATCAATTGAACTAAATGATGATTCTGACAATGACACTCCTCCCCCAAGTCATGACAAGATAAATATAGTTCATGATAAAGAATTTCCGGCAAAAGACGCGGTTGCTCCAGATGTTGCTGAAACTACGCAACTTCATGTGTCTGCTGACGAGTTACCTCAAACCAGCAATGCTGAACAAGCAGTTGCTGATGAACCAATTTCAGCAGAGACACAACAAGATACCAGTAGTACTGAGCAAGTACATGCTGAAGAGTCACATGCTGAAACGCAAACTTATCCAGATCCAAAGAGCAGAAAACCTGTTAATAAGTGGATTAGAGATCATCCCTCTACGGATATGATTGGTGATATTGACAAACGCCAAGTGACTAGATCCAAAGTATCTACTAATCAAGAACTTGTTGAAGAAGCAAATGTCATTGAAGTAGAAGCTTTGTTCTCGTGCTTTGTTTCAGAAATTGAACCCAAGACCATAGAAGAAGCTTTAAAGCATTCAGAATGGATCAAGGAAATGCAAGAAGAACTAGATCAATTTGAAAGGAACAAAGTCTGGAAACTTGTACCCCTTGCTGAAGGAAAGAAAGCAATTGGTACAAAGTGGGTGTTCAGAAACAAGCTGAGTGAGTCTGGAGAAGTAACAAGGAACAAAGGTTACTGCCAGACTGAAGAATTGGACTATGATGAGTCTTATGCACCAGTTGCAAGATTGGATGCAATTGGACTTTTCTTAGCCTTTGCTGCTCACAATGATTTCATTGTTTATCAAATGGATGTTAAAAGTGCATTCCTAAATGGTGAACTTGCTGAAGAAGTCTACCTAGAACAACCCCCTGGCTTTGAACTTCCCTCAGAAACCAAGATGGTATACAAGCTTCAGAAAGCTGTATATGGTCTAAGGCAAGCACCGAGAGCTTGGTATGATACCCTAGCTAAGTTCTTGTTGGATAATGGTTTCAAGAAAGGTGAAGTTGACAAAATCTTATTTACCATGAACCATGATGGTAAAATACTCTTTGTCCAGATTTATGTGGATGACATAATATTTGGATCTAAGGACAAGCAACTTTGTGATGAATTTGCCAAGCTCATGACAAACAAGTTTGAAATGAGTATGATGGAAAATTGAATTATTTCCTAGGATTGCAAGTTTTTTTTTTTTTTTTTAATTATCAATGAGGTCTAGCTCAATTGGTTAGACTGAGGTGTCATGACACTAGAGGTCATAAGTGTCATATAGTTTGTTACTAGCTTTGTAATACTACTTGTGAAATTGTAATGGTTCGATATTATTTCCTAGGATTGCAAGTCAAGCAACTCAAAGATGGAATATTCATAAATCAAGCAAATTATGCAAAGGAAATGCTCATAAAGTTCTGGATCAAAGAGGAAGAAAAACCTGAAAATATCCCTATGAGTGTTGGTCTCAAATTGGGCTATACTAAACAAGATAAAAGTGTTGATGAACACAAGTATAGGAAGCTCATTGGTTCCTTGCTATATCTAACAGCAAGTAGACCTGACATTCAGTATGTTGTTTGTGTGTGTGCAAGATTCCAATCTGATCCAAGAGAATCACACTACAAAAAGGCACTTAAGATACTGAAATATGTCAAAGGTACAATCAATGTTGGATTATGGTATCCAAAAGATTCTGGATTGAAATTGGTTGGTTATTCTGATGCTGATCATGGAGGATCAACTATTGATAGAAAAAGTACTTCTGGAACTTGTCAGTTTCTAGGTACAAGATTAATATCATGGTTCAGCAAGAAGCAAACTTTTGTTGCTAATTCATCCACTGAATCTGAATACATTGCGGCTGGTTGTTGCACAGCTCAAATCCTATGGATTCAGCAACAATTAAGAGATTATGGTATTTTTGCAAAGAAAACACCAATGTTTTGTGATAATACAAGTGCTATTGCTATCACGCAAAATCCTAAGTTCCACTCAAGGAGAAAGCACATTGATATTAGACATCATTTCATTAGAGATCATGTGGAAAAATGAGACATTGAGGTTGTAAAAGTAGGTACTAATGATCAACTTGCTGACATCTTTACCAAGCCCTTACCAGACAATAGGTTCGCAATGCTAAGGTATAACCTTGGATTGATTGAACTACCTCAATAAAAAGGGATACTTTTGATGGATTGCTGAAACAGGTATTCAGCAAGCCAAAAGTTGCTTAAAGGTTATGTGTTCCTTAAAAAGTCCCTTCCACTGATTTCTCTAAAAAGAAAGGACTGTACACTATATGTTTGCTGAAACAGGCATTCATTAAGTAATTTCTTCAAACCGGGTATTTGTTAGGAAACTTGATCGTTTGCTGAGACGGGAACTCAGTAAGAAAACTTCAAAGATTGCTGAAACTGGCATTCAAACAATCAAGGATACTGAAACAGGTATTCAAGTATCAAAAAAAAAAAAAAAAAAATTGAGACGGGAACTCAGCAAAGAGCAAAAATACTTCTCAGATTTTACCTAAGGATATCTCAATATAAAAAGAATTTGCTGAGACGGTAACTCAGAAATATCTTTTACCATAAAGAAATATGAGATATTTGATTAAGGGGGAACTTTCAGCAAATACAAGGCTTGTTACTTGAAAAGGTAAGTGCTAAAGTCAGATAGAATAATATCGTTGAAAAGATTCTTATTTACTTCAGCAAGCAATTAGCATTGGAGTAAAAGAGATCAAATCCCGTGAATCAAGGTAAAATCAATTTGTGACGTTAATCATGGCACAGATAAACTCGATGTAAATCATGACATGAAATACAATCATGACCATTGATTTTAAAGCAGTTGATGATCCGACGGTTGATATTACAAAGAGAAAGTATGCTCTGACGGTTTTATGTTAGTGGTCCACTACGCATTTAATGCAAAGGCTCCACTAACTCAATGAATCTCTGTTTTACCCATGCTGAGAACTCAAAACCATTGAGCTTCTCACATAACATAGATACTATATAAATGAAGAGTTAGAGAAAGACAAAATTCTTTAACTCACATTTCCTTTCTCTGCAAATTTTTCTAGCCTGTGCTCTGAATTACTGTACCTCCGGTCAAAAAGAAAAATCTCTTTTTCGTACAACCCTCAACCCTCAAACTACTATATGAATGATGGCTCCCAAAAGACAATCTTCTAAGACCTCAAAATCCTCAAAAGCAGACAGTGCTGGAAAAAGCACTGCTCCTACTCCGGTTGACTAACCTAAGCCATCAAATGGACTTGGAGATTGATGACAACTCCAATAAGTCAGTAGACATGTTCATGACAAGTAGTGAACTTAGAGGTCAAGATGTCTCTGCTCAACTTGTCAATTCAGAGACAAGGGAGATTGCTGAATCTGCACAGCCTTCTCAATTAGAGCAAGAGAAGAAGTCTGCTGAAGAACAAGTCCCAGATAATGAAGATGTTATCAATGCTGAAAGGACTGAGTCACCACCTGTCATTCTTCAGCAGGTAGTCAGATATAAGAAAAACTTCACTATCTGAAACTTTATCTTTAGCTAATATAATTATTTCTTTATAGACTTCTCAAGATACAAGTCAGAACATTGCTGAAACTTCTGCACCAGAATCCACAACTCCTGTTCAGCAGGTAGATGAAAATTTTGGTAAATCTACTATGTTTGAAAACTTAATACTTGTATCTAATATTAAGTTATTTCAGGATGAACAATTCAAGGATGCTGCCACAGCTCCTGAAGCAATGGACATAGTACCCGCACAACTCAGTGTGCAACATGAGCTTGCTGAAAGTCAGCAGGTAATTCATGTTACAGTTTTAGACTCTAAAACTATTTTCCAAAACCTTCATGAAACTAACTTCACTCTTATTCAGGCTCAAAAGGAGAATGATGAAGTGGTTCACATCACGGAAGCTCTTGAAGTTAATTCTGAAGAACTATACTCAAACTTCAAAAAGAACACTTTGAACAGAGTTGCTAAGTTTGTCAGCAACTGGCAAAGGTATAGAAGGATGGACTTTTCAGATCTTCACATCCATCTGTCCAATGAGAAGAAGAGAAATTCTCTACTCAAACTTGATACATTTGTACACTCAATACTTCCAGAAGAACTCTCATATTATCAGCAAATGAGTTCAAGTTTGATTGCTACAATCAGAGAGAGTATGAAAGCAAAATTCAAGAGTGCCTCTCCAATTGAACAAGTTGTGATGCTCAAGGGTTCCTTTGTACACGTGGTGGCTGATTCCCACAAAATCAATGAGGAAGAGGAAGTTACAAGTGCTGCAATATACAAATATCTGTAGTTAGTCATACTGACGGACGATGATGAAGAAGAAGAGGATGAAAATATCCTTAAAGACACAAGTGATGATGAATCCAAATATTCTAAGGACAGCAAGGATGATGATGATGATAATCAAGGTCCTAGTCTGGATGCTGGCGGAGTGAAAATGACAGTTGCTGATAATGAAAATCAAAACACTGAGAATCAGCAAACTGACCAAACTCCCAGTCAGCACCAAGAATATACTCCCACTCCTACTAGGACAAGTACTCCAACAACTGAACAAGTTGCTGAAACTGAAGAAGAGTACGCCAGAAAGCGTGCTGAAGTGCACAAAGGTAAAGCTAAGCTTTCTGATGCCGAGTTAGCATTACCCGAAGCTAAGGTCACTAATTCAAACCTTGGAGAAGAAGAAGAAATGGATGAAGATTATCAAAGAGCATTACAGAATAGTCTACAGATTCATGACAGACATACAAAGAATCTAGATATTGCTCAATCTTCAGGAGTGAACAACACGGAAGTCTCCTCCCTTCCACTTACTACTGGTGAAACTCCAGTCGTTGAGTCCAAAGAGTTGCCCCTCACCAACCACTCAACCAGAAGTGTCTGAAGTTAAAGATTTGGGAATCAAGGTTGCTGGCCTTGACGAATCTGATGAAGAAGAAGATCTATTTAACTTCTCAGCAAATGAAGAAGAAAAGACAAAGAAAGCTGAACCCACAGTGGCAGAAATTCCTCCACCATCTCTCATCAATGATGAAGGAGATGCTGAGAGAAGTCGTTTGCCGAGAAATGATGATCAGTTCGCTACTGAAATCAAAGTTCATTCACTTACTCCCTCTCTAGTGCCGTTCCCAAACGTCGAGGAGATTACTCCTAGAATAAAGGCACTAATGGTTGTTCACAAAGCATGCCAAGAAGAGGATGATGCCTTGCTTACTGAGAGTCCGTTTGACATTGACAAAATACTGACTACTGTGCTGAGATGCACTACTACACTTACCATAGCTCAGAAAGACACCAGTCTACACCACAAAAGCTATGAAGAAGATGTCAGTCAGGCACTCAAGCTTGCTCAAAGCGCATTGACAAAGGCTCAGGCTATGCTCGAAGAAAAAGTCAACAATGAGCGCAGACATGAGGAGAATCTGGCTTTTATTAAGGAAGAATTGTCTAAGCTAACCACAGATCAGCAAGACATGATTCTGAAATACAACAGCCTATACACTCTTGCTGAAAATTGCAATGAGTTTTTCTCTCTACACATCAGACCTATGATGCAATCCATGTCTAAGGGGGAAGAATCTAGAAAAAGAAAGTCTTCAAGAGACAGATCAACTAATCCCTCTTCTGTTGAAGCGCCATTAAAGCTTCTTGGACCACCTCCCAAAGAAACTCTTGCTGAAACAGAGCAAAGTTCTAAGAAAAGAGCTGAATTAGAGTTTTTTTAAATAAACCGCGCTTGTATTAAAAATAATAGAATGTCAGAGACCAATCTACAACCCACATGCGGACTTAGATGCAAACAAGAATACAGAGACAAATCAAATGTACACAGAAAACTAACCTAGGAAAAGAAATTCCTGGTTGCAACCACGGGCCTCGTTAAAACCCATCCATAGAAAAACCCAGTGGGAAAAACCTATTGATGGGAAAGAGTGCCTGAGTGTTAGTGCTGCATGAAACGAAAATAAGGCTGCCCAGAAGCATCTCTGCGCACCTGATCCACAATACAATCAATTTGATGAGGCCAATAACCATCGGTATGGTGATTAGAAAGAGTATCTGCTACTGCATTGCCTTCCCTATAGATATGCGTGATCTTGAAATCAAAAAGTCCCAACAGCGCGAGAACCCTCAACCAACGATTCCGAAACTGCCAGGGAACATTGTTGGAGCGATTGAGCAAAAGGCCTTCGACATAGGCTGAACCCGTCTCAAGCCAAAGCTTATTCCAGCCGTGTAAAACCGCAATCTCAATGGCATACATCACGGCTGCCATCTCGGCTTCAAAGGCAAAAAGACGACCCAAATGTTGCACAAAACAACACATCACAACACCGAAGGCATCCCTAAAAACCCCAGCTGCAATAGCATCGCCCGGAGCACCTTTAGCACTACCATCTGTGTTGCATTTAATCCATCCAACTGAAGGCGGAATCCAATGAACCTCTTTCATCACGGGAGGAGGTCTAGAGCAACCTGTAATGCCAAAAGTATGCAAAGTCATAAGATCATCCACAGAATTATACATCGTACCTTTTAGAAGGTTGCCTTGCTCATGAACCGTGCGCAATAGTCTATGAAGAACGGAGGAAACAGAGAACTGCTTGTTCTAAAAAATCCAGCGGTTGCGAGTAGACCATAAAATCCACACCAAGGTAACAAACACTAGTCTCCATAGAGCAGAAACCTGTGTACTGAATCGTCTGGCCATCGCAAATAACACCAACTCGTGGAACCCATTAAAATCTGGCATAGTCAAATGAAAAATATCAAATATACGCAACCAAATAGTACGGGTAAATGTACATCTCACCAACATGTGGTCCATATCCTCTGCATTAGACATGCAGAAAATACAAATCGAAGGTCCCATAAACCCAATAGTGCGAAGATTATCAAGGGTAGGGAGCTTGTTGTGGATAGCTTTCCAAGTAGTGATAGAACGTCGAGGAGGAATGTAAGAGGACCAAATCCAGTCTCCCCAATTAACCGAAGGGAAGGATGGGCGTAGATGCTGATAGAAAATTGCACTAGAAGTAGTGCCATCTCTAGAAGAAGTCCAGATTCTTGTGTCCTCCCCAGCAGGACCTAACTGGTAATTGAAGATATCATAAGCAACCTCCGGCAAGAAAAGAAAAGAAAGGGATCCTCCTCCCTACCCAAGGAACATTGCTGCAAAATCGCTGAATTTAGAGATCTTGGTAAGAAGAACTTCCATCAACAAGAAGCTAAAATAAGAGTCTAATTTAATCAAGCCGATGGATGTTGCTTACTACAGTGACCCTTTAACCAAGAAGTCAAAGAAGAAGTATGGCTTGATTCCTTATGAGTACTTTTATCTCACTGCTAAAGATCAAGAAGCAGATCTTCTCTGGTTAAGGAAGATTCATGCCAACAAGGGTATTTAAGACACTCAACTTCTACATGCTAGCAATTGGGGCATGCACTTGTGGGTAATTCACTACAAAGAGATGAATGGTGAAAACCATTATTATACTGCCTGCAAGAATGCAAGGATTATTCAACTTGAAGTCCGTAAGCTACTTGAAGATTATGAGAAGGACTGTGTTGAATTCTCTGCTCTTGCTGAGAAGAGTGTAAGGGAGATTCTTAGAAAATCTTCTGCTGGTATAGATTACTCCCTTGTAAAAGCTTCGTTTTGTTTTGTTTGTTGAATACTTTAGTTATCTATGAGCTTTCTTGTAAACTTACTGAAAGATAACTATAAGCAATGGACTTTTTGAATCTTATTGGTTTTTGATTATGCAAAATATTTATGCTTACTGTTTTATTATTCAAGTATGTTTGCACTAATCAACTGATTTATTCAACATCAGAAACCTCTAAAAGGGTAACAATTAATTTAGCCATGGATTGCTAACATAAAAAAGGGAAAATTTGTTAGAAAACTTGTAATTTTGATGAGCAATTAACCATGCTAAATTAAGGAAATTCCATTAACTAGTACTCTTAAGGTCCATAAGAATTTAGAATTTTAAGGACATTGTAAAAGAGGAACATTTGCTAAAGACTTAGTGTAGGTACTAGTTAGGTGCTTTAGTTTGCTGATGATGTACTTTGTTTTTACAAATGAACTATTGAAGCACTAGAACCGCTCAGAAACTTGAAGATTCGAAGACTGAAGACTTAGAATAATTCTGGGAAAGGTATATACAAAGGCACATGTTGCTCAGAAAGTGAGATTTTCAGCAACAACTCGCATAAGTGAAAATCTATATGACAGAGTAGGTTGTGCTTGTTGAAACTGAGACTGACCACTTGCTGAAAAACATATGTGACCTCCTTGCTGAAGAGTACTTGCATTTTGGCTCCAACGTTCACATTTGAATTCGATTCAAATGAACATTAAATGCAAAGTAGGCACGCGAAGAACATGAAGACTAGAAGACAAATGAAGGACGCTGTTGAAAGTACAAAAGCAAGATAGTTACATCTTAAGGTGCAAAGCCTTAGAATTTGAAATTCAAACAGCTCCTTGATACACTATAAATAGAGGTCATCCGGAAAAGAGTAGAAGTGTGTCAACAACGTGATCAAACTCACTTGTGCTTAAACACTCAATCTTCTATACGCTTTACTGCCTATTGATCCGTTCCAAGACTTAAGCTTGAAACAAAAGCTACTTGTGAAGAAGTAGAACATTCACGGCTAAAAAATTAGTTAAGTGTTCTTTCTTTTAAACAAGAACAAGTCTTGACACGAGAAACAACTTAACTTGCTTACTGAAAAGTATTACAAGTTGTGTTTCTTTAGATAACTTGCTATAGCTGAAAAGTTATACTCAACTCATCTCATCCCAAACCTCTCTAACTGATAAACACCCTTTTTCAGGCGTGAAATTCAGGGGGAATTAATCAAGCATTGTGTTGCTAATTATAAGTCCCAAGTTTGGTGGAGAACAAGGTTACAGTTCTCTAGTTAGGTTTGAAACGAAGCAAGTGTGCTTTGGTTTCTGAAGAATCATTAGTGATAGGATTTGTAAGGAACCTCAATCTTATCTTACTGGATTCAGTCCTAGAAAGGACAAAGTGGATTAGTTGAGAGATTACGCCACTCTCAGATACCACTATAAAAGTGTTTGTGTGATTTACTTTACCGCATTTAGTTTTCAGCAAGCTACACTTATTTGTACACTGTCACTCTGCTCACTTGCTGAAACTAGTACTCTCTGAAAAACACTTATTATATAAAGTCTTCCGCACTCTGTTTTTAAAATACTAGCAAACTCGTTACTGAAAATTAAAAAGTACTTGCTGAGAAAGTTAAGTACCAGCAAACTCGTTACTGAAAAGTAATAAGCACTTGCTGAGAAAGTTTTTAAACGACGAAAGTTTGAAAAGACTATTCACCCCCAATCTTTTCTTGTTGTTTAAAGGGACCAACATTAAATACGTACTTAAAGTATTATAGGGAATGAGTTAAAAAAAATTTTAGAGAATTTTTTATCGGGAAACTGACGTGAATGCTCATAGAACCTTAGTCCTCAAAAGATAGTCACCTCGTACCTTCTTAGTAATCCGCCTAACTTTTTCAGGGAAACATCTTCTTAAGAAATATGTTATTCCTATACAATTTTTACTAAGACTAATACGATCACTACCTCCGTGAATACCAAAAATCAACTCCACATCACCCCTCTTAGGTTTAACAGTTGTCGAACCTATCTTATATCCTTCACTACCACTATGTTTCCCAGTTTTATACTTCTTAATAATCTCAACACTTGTTGCATCATGTTTCTTGAAAGAATCTACCTCAGAGTTTTTCATATTTAAAGCACAGTCTATAATATGCCAAAATGGGGTACGCTTTAGAACATCAATATGAACTTCCTTCAAATTCAATTTCTTCAGCTCATTATTTGTTGTATGGAGATTGCTTCGATTAGCACTACAAGAATTCCCATGAGCAGCAACATATTTTAGTGACGGATCCATCGGTCGCTAAGTTTAGCGACGGATCGGAATTGTTGCGACGGATCGGTTAAGTCCAGTGACGGATGAGAGCAAAGAGGCTTAGAACGTGTCCGTAAGCCCTCAGGGCGTCTGAACTCAGCGACGGATGAGTGATCCGTTGCTATATCTGCGACGGATGGGCCATCCGTTGCTAATTTCAGCGACGGATGACTCATCCGTCGCTGAGTTCGTTGACTTGAAAAAACAGAAAAAGGAAAAATAATACATTTAGCGACGGATGAACCTCCTTTATCAGCGGGCAGAGAACACAGAAGCAACCATTCTTCTTTTCTTCTCCTCTTCTTCGAACCTCTTCTCTCCAATTCCAACCAAGACTTATACTCCGTCATTTCATCCAATCTTGGTATCAGATCGAAGGTAATTCAACAAGGAACGTGGTGGGACATTCAATTTGAAGTGGGTTCGATTATTTATTCCGCAATCGAAGGTACTAATCTCTAATCCTAACTTTTGTAAATTTGGTAATTTTTCATTTGGGAATTGTTTTATTGTTTACTAGCTAGTTTTGATGTTAGTATTGTTCAATTGGGATGTAGTGGGTTCGACTATGTTTGGGATTTCAAGTGGGTTTGACTATGTTTGGGATATACTGCTTAGTTTTGTTCAATTAGTTTAGTTTTGTTTGGGATATACTACTTAAATTTGAAAATTGTATAAGTATAATGGAAATTGATGATAATTATCTTGTATTATAAGTAGTTATTATAATGAAAATTGTATAAGTATAATGGAAATATATGTAAATATAGGTATTTATTGTTTTAAAAAGTATAAGTATGAAGGAATTGATAAATTAAAATGAGTATGTATTATAAGTATTTTTAGTAGTACTCCACCGGACCATCAACAGTTGGGATGTGTAGTAGGCTAGATTTGGCTCATCCTAATTTAATCTTGCCCGTATTGTAGCTAAAAAATTCGGGGTTAATGATTTTGTCAACTCAAGGAATTGTGGTCACAAAAGTGTAAGCCAGGTAACTCCCAGAACTATTTTTAGCTTATTCAATTCCTCTGTTCTAAGTATAATTAGTTATTTTTATACTTGTTAGGTCATAATTGAGATAACTGATGGAGGAGAAGATTATTGCTTTGAATGTGTCGGAATGGCATCCTTAGTTGAAGAATCATACGCATCCTGTCACAAGGTTTTTGCTTTTCCTATATAAAGATCATCTACTCTTTAACCTGGTACTTTTATATACGTACTTCCTACTTAAGTGCCATACATGTAGTTAATTAGTTCTATAACTTCCAATAACCTTAATACCTATTAAACCATGCATTCCAATACATTGAAGTCCATTTTTAAATTTTTCTTGATTTTTCAGGTATTTTTCTGCTTTTTTAAATATGTATATCATTTATTAATTGTTCATACTTATACATGACTTGTTAGTAATTGTTATTAGGAGCTTGGAGCTATTGATCGATGTGGTCGTTGTTGCATTTCTAGCTGATTCACATTCTGATTTAAAATGTACGTTTCGATAAAGGTTTTTAAGTTACATTGGGGCATTTGCCTATTGTACGAAACATTTCATATGTATTGTTAGATTGAGGCATTTCCTATCGAGATATAAACAAGTCGGTAATGTTGTGTGCATAAGGTGATTTTTTTGGCATGCGTATTTGATAATTTTCATGTAGTATTAGAAATATGGGTGTTTGGTCTAGTGGTATGATTCTTGCTCAATGCGAGAGGTCGCGAGTTCGATTCTCACAGCACCCTTATTGCATTTAAAAATAATTATATTTTATTATATTGTAGGTGAATTAAAGAAATTAAAAAAACAAAAATTTATTTTTTTAAACAGGTTGAAATGTTTTTTAATCATTATAAATTTATATAAAATATTAAAAAAAACAGAAAAAATGCAAATAAGTTGCTATATCTGCGACGGATGAGCTCATCCGTCGCTAAGTTGTCTGGTCAGAGGACCATTGACCCGGGAATTTTAGCGACGGATGACCATCCATAGCAACAAGATCAACGGGTCATCCGTCGCTAATTCACGACGAATTAGCCATCCGTCGTCAATTCTCTGGCGACGAACGATATAGCGACAGAATTCTCATCTGTCGCTAAAAATCCCGACCCATCGCAAAATGATTTGAGTGACGGGTCGGGATTCTCCGTCGCTGTATCCCAGAACTCTTGTAGAGTAGTATATAACTGTTGGTCCCTTTAAATAACAAGTAAAGACTAGAGGGGGGAGGGGGTGAATAGTCTTTACAAACTTTTCGTCATTTAAACACATTCTCAGCAAGTACTTATTACTTTTCAGTAATGAGTTTGCTGGTACTTAACTTTCTCAGCAAATGCTTATTACTTTTCAGTGATAGGTTTGTTGATACTTAAAAACAGAGTGCGGAAGTCTTTTTCAATAAGTGCTTTTGTCAGAAAGCTAGTTTCAGCAAGTAAGCAGATAAACAGTGTAAAACAACGTAGCTTGCTGAAAGGTAACTGCAGAAATGTAAATCACACAAACACTTTTAAAGTGGTATCTAAGAGTGGCGTAATCTCTCAACTAATTCACTTTGTCCTTTCTAGGACTGAATCCACTATGATAAGATATGAGGTTCCTTACAAATCCTATCACTAATGATTCTCATAAACCAAAGCATACTTGCCTTGTTTCCAACCTAAAACTAGAGAACTAAACCTTGTTCTCCACCAAACTTGGGACACTTAATAAGCAAAACTAAGCTTGATTAATTCTCATTAATTCTCCCAGAATTCCACGCTTGAATAAGGGTGTTTATCAGTTAGAGATGTTTGGGATGAGATGACTTGAATATAACTTTGCAGCTATAACAAGTGATCTAAAGAGACTCAACTTGTAATACTTTGCAGTAAGCAAGTTTGTTGTTTCTGGTGCCAAGACTTGTCCTTGTTTGGAAGAAAGAACACTTAACTAATTTCTTAGCTTTCAATGTTCTACTTCTTCACAAGTAGCTTTTGTTTCAAGCATAAGTCTTGGAACGGATCAATAGGCAGTAAAGAGTAGAGAAGGATTTGAGTGTTTAAAGCACAAGTGAGAGTTTGATCACGTTGTTGACACACCCTTCTACTCAGCCTAAGGTCTTCTATTTATAGTGTCTCAAGGGAGCCGTTTGAATTTCAAATTCTAAGGCTTGTACCTTAAGATGTCACTATCTTGCTTTTGTACTTTCAGCAGCGCTCTTCATTTGTCTTCTTGTCTTCATGTTCTTCGCGTGCTAACTTTGCATTTAATGTTCTTTGAATAAAATTCAAATATGAACGTTGGAGCCAAAATGCAATTACTTCTTCAACAAGGAGGTCACATATGTTGTCAGCAAGTGGTCAGTCTCAGTTTCATCAAGCACAACCTAACCTGTCATATAGATTTTCACTTATGCAAGCTGTTGCTGAGAATCTCACTTTCTGAGACAACATGTGTCTTTGTAGATACCTTTCTCAGAATTCTTCTAATTCTCCAGTCTTCGAATCTTCATATTTCTGAGTGGTTCTAGGTCTTCAATAGTTTGTTTGTAGAAACAAAGTACATCATCAGCAAACTTAAGAACCTAACTAGTACCTACACTCAGTCTTTCAGCAAACGTTCCTCTTTTACAATGTCCTTAAAATTTCTAAATTCCTATGGACCTTAAGCGTAGTAGTTACTGGACTTTACTTAATTTAGCATGGTTAATTGCTCATCAACATTACAAGTTTCCTAACAAATTTCCCCCTTTTTGATGTTAGCAATCCATGGCTAAATTAATTACCACTCTTTATAAGTCTCTGATGTTGAATAAATCAGTTGAGTAATGCAAATTATACTTGAAGTAATCAAACAGTAAGCATAAATAACTTGCATAATCATAAAAACGAATAAATTTGAGCAAAAGCAATTGATTGCTGAAAGTTATCTTTCAAAGTCGGTTTACATGAAAGCATGAGCTAACTCAGCAAGAAACATTCAAAAGTAAAGACTAGACTATCTGAGAGAAATCTAGAAGCAATCTTGGTAAACATCCTTCACGCTTTCATCAGCAAGCTTAGGAAATTCTTCACAGTCAGCTTCATAATCTTCAAAAAGCTTTATGTCTTGAAGTTGCATATCCCTTGCAAGTCTGCAAATTAGCTTGTGGTCTGTTGAGGAATCTTGTCTTTTCAAAACTTCAGTCCAAATGTGAAGTCCCCAGCAGCATGCATGTCGGATTTGGAGATCACTTAGATTGTACTTCTTATAGATTTTCTCAAGATATTTTACATCTTCATCAGCATCTTCTTTTGTCAGATAGAAGAGCTCATATAAGAAGTCACCATTAGATTTGATCTTTCCTTTTTAAGGATATCATCATAGAAGTGAGTGACTTCTATTGGCCTAAAGTAAGGTGGAAAATCTCTCATGTCTTTTGACAAAGCCATCCTTATAGTTTTAACCTCAACATCAAGCCAAAGTTTTCTGTCTTCAAAGGTATCCAGTGGACAAGGATCTCTTTCTTTGCTCGCAACTTTAATCACATTCCATTTGTCCATTTGCTCAAGGATTGGTTTTGGGAAGTGATCATTGGCAAGGAGATCTTCAAGCTTTAAGATGAAAAAGCCTTGTCTTTTTCTGATCACACTTTGAGTGGTCTCTTTGTTGCTTGTTTTGGTGTATTGTACACCCAAGCCAACAACTTCTCGAGCTTTTCTTCTATTGGCTTCTTGTTCAATAGCCCTTCTTTGTCTTCTTCTTTGCTTGGAATTACTATCTTTGTTCCTTGCTGAAGAACCAGAAGATAGTAATTTTGTGTTGCCAGATTGAGTCTTGGCATTGAGGGGCTTTGCTTTGATAACCTGAGCAATAGTTCTGTCATCATCATCGTCATCACATTATTTCCTTGATGACTCTCAGGTAGACAGTTCTCTGAAGTATCAGCAGCAGTTCTTCTCCTTTTTGGATTTGCTGAACTTCTTTCAGAGTATGTTTCAGCTTTTCTTTTAGAACTTTGCTCTGTTTCAGCAAGAGGTTCCATTGGTGGTGGTCCAGGAAATTTCAACAAAGCAGGAGAGGGAGTAGTAGATGATACGTCTTTTGACATATTTTTCTGTGTATCTTCCCCCTTAGACATGGATTGCAACATCGGTTTGATGTAAGCAGAGAAAAACTCGTTGCAATTTTCAACAAGAGAATGAAGGTTGTTGTACTTAAGATTCATGTCTTGCTGATCAGAAGTAAGCTTTGACAATTGTTCTTTGATAAAAGCCAGATTCTCCTCATGTCTTCGCTCATTATTGATTTTATCTTCCATAATTGCATGAGCCTTTGTTAATGCACTATTAGCAAGCTTTAGTGCTTTACTGACATCATCTTCATAGCTCTTGTGATGTAGACTAATATATTTCTGAGCTATAGTAAGAGTAGTAGTGCGTTGAGTGGACTTTCAGCAAGCAGTGCATCATCCTCTTCTTGGCATGCTTTATGAACAACCATTAGTGCCTTTATTCTTGGTGTAAAATTCTCAACGCTTGGGAAAGGCACTATAGTGGGAACAAGTGAATGAACTTTTAGTTCAGTGGAAAACTGGTCTTCATTTCTCAGCAACCTATTTCTTTCATCATCTCCTTCATCAGAATTGATGGATGCTCGAGGAATTTCCACTTCTTCTTCTTCAGGTCCTGAGATATCTGATAATTCTTCCTCTTCATCTGGTTCATCAAGACCAGCAACCTTGACTCCAAGGTCTTTTGCCTCATATTATTTTTGTTGAGTGGTTGCTGAGAGCAACTCTTGAGACTCAACAACTGGAGTGTCACCAATAGTAGGTGGAACGGAGGATTATTCCAAACTTTTCACTCCTGAAGACTGAGCAATGTCTAAATGTTGTGTTCTAGCCACATTAATTTTAAACGCTATTTTCCACTGCTCTTTGATAATCTTCATCGAAGATTTCATCTTCCTCTAGGTTTGCATCAGTGACCTAAGTTTCGAGCAAAATTGTCTCGGCATCAGAAAGCTTTGCTTTTCCTTTAGCAATTTAAGCTTACTTTCTGGCAAGTTCTTCATCAGTCTCAGCAACTTGTTCAGTTGTTGGAGTGGATTGGTCAGCGGGAGTTGTAGCAGATTCTTATTGTTTGCTGGGAGGTTCCTCAGTATCATGTCTTTCAGCATGTGCTTGATCTTCTTGATCAGCAACTGTCAATTTCTCTCCACCAGCATCTGGACCAGGAGCTTGATTTTCATCATCATCATCCTTACTGTCCTTTGAAACTTTTGATTCATCATCACTAGAATCTTCTGGGACATTCTCATCTTCCTCCTCTTCATCATCATCTGTCCGAATGACCAACTCAAGATGTTTGTACATGGCTTGACTTGTTACCTCTTCCTCCTCATTGATTTTGTGGGGTACATGGCTTGACTTGTTACCTCTTCCTCCTCATTGATTTTGTGGGGATCAGCCACCACTGGCACAAAGGAGCCTTTGAGCATCACATCTTGTTCAGGTGCAGAGGCACTCTTGAATCCAGCCTTCATATTCTCTCTGATTGTAGCAACCAGATTATCATTCATTTACTGATAATAGGATAACTCTTCAGGAAGAATAGAGTGAACAAAAGTTTCAAGCTTGATAAGAGAGTTTCAAGCTTGGAGAGATGGATGTGAAGATCTGAGAAGTCCATTCTTCTGTATCTTTGCCAGTTGCTGACAGACTTAGCAACTCTGGTCAAAGTATTTCTTTTGAAGTTTGAGTAGAGTTCATCTGAACTAACTTCATGGACTTCTGTGATGAGAGTTATTTCCTTTATCTCCTTTTGAGCCTGACAAAGAACATTTTTGTTATTTTTAGGAAGTTCATAAATTGTAGTTTTCGAGTCTAAAACTGTAACATGTTTTACCGGCTGTTTTTCAGCAAGCTCATGTTGCACACTTGGTTGTGCATTATCTACATTTATGTTCTCAGGAACAATGTTTGCTTCCTGATTCTGATCATCCTGAGATAACAAAAAGATAGATACAAGTACTAAGTTATCAAACCTAGTATTTTCACCAAAATTAACAATTACCTGCTGAGCAGGGATTGTGGATTCTGGTGCAGAAGCCTCAGTATGCTTCTGACTTGCATCAAGAGAAGTCTGATAAGAATAAAATTGATTAGCTAAAGATAAGTTATCAAAAACATAATATAAGCCAAATTTTGAGTTTTCTACCTGCTGAAGACCAACAGGAGTGGACTCTATTCTTTCAGCAACAATGGCTTCATCCATGTGTTGATCTTTTTCTTCAGCAGACTTCTGTTCTTGCTCTAATTGAGAAAGATGTGCAGTGTCAACAATCTCCCTTGTCTCTGAGATGACAGGTTGAGTGGAAGTATCTTGACCTCTTAGTTCACTACTTGTAATGAAAAGATCCACTGACTTGTTGGAGTTATCATCAATCTCCATGTCCATTTTCTGGCTTAGATCAGTAGGTACCAGTTGGACCTTATCTATTGAAGTGAGTGGTGAACTTGGTCTTTCATTCTCAGCATCATGTGATGCGTCGTCGGACGATACTTCTTTGTGAGTTTCAGCAAACTCTACATTTTGAACAGTTGCAGTCTCAGCAACTGGTTCTTCAATAGTTGTTGTTTCAGCAACTTCCTTTTCTTGACTAGTTGATGTCTCAGGAACTCTGTTCTTTTCTTGAGTTGCTGTTTCAGCAACCTTCATCAATTCTTCTCCAATATCACTTTGTGGAGCCATAGTGATATCATAGAGAGGGGGAACGTTTCTTTCCTGAGTATTTTCTGACTCAGTATCAGCTTGTTCAGCAAGTGCAACCTTTCTCAGGTCTTCAGCTATGTCACTTGCTGGCTCAAGTGTTGTATCCTCAAGATTATCTACAACGTAGACATCTCAATTCTTTCTAAGGCAGGATTTGCATTTCCACTGCCTTGTGGTCTTTCTTCAGTAATTATACCCAAATTAATTGGATTCGTAGAAGTGTCAGCAGGTGCTTCTGCGTTAATTACTTGAGTAAGTTGCTTTTCAGCAACCACTGTTGTGTCGTCATCCGGAATATCATGAACGATAGGAATTGATTTCCTAGCCGTTGTTTTCTTCCTTCGGAAGGTTTTTGTCCGGGCTTTCTTTGGAACAGGATCAGTTGATGAAGTTGCAGTTTGAGTATCATCATCATCTTTCCTTTTTTTAGTTCTCTTGTTGGGTGCCTTTGTGTCAGTAACCACAGCAGTGTCAGTAAAATTTGAGTCTGTTGCTTTCTTGGACTTTTTGTCAGCATCCTTGGGTCCATTCTGTTTGTAGAATGCTCTTCCCACATTGCACACTGACTTCTTGATCGGCAATGGGTTTCTCAGCTTGATTTGAAAATGTCCCAGGATGTAACAAATTTTCAGTCCATACATCACTGGGAATATTGGTACGACAGTATTGTCTTCCACCTTTACTTTGAACTTTACAATACATTCAACTAACTTGTTGAAAATGTATTTTGCCCAGTTGATGTCGTTTTTGTTCTCATGTATATGCATCAGCAATGGCCATCTTTTCAGGCCAACTTGGTCTATTCCTCCAACTTGGGAGTCTAGGACTTTTATGAGTAGCAAAGCTACTAGTCCAAAAGAGTAAGAGAGATGTTTTCTCTTTGTGAATTTGTCCCATGAAACAGGAGCAATCTCTCCTCTCTTCATCCTTTCATTTCTGACATCACTGTAGAAGGTTTCAATTTCTTCAACAGTGGCAGTGATGTCATCTTTTGTTCCAGTAGTTGGAATCTGAAAGACGTTTTTTAATCCATTTCAGGATGATTTTCTTTCCCTGTACTGGTGTAGAAATCACTTGTTCAATGATTCCTTGTTCATTAGTATGGATTTGGATTTCCGCATTATTGCAGAATTCCATTGTATTCACCATACTCACCTTCTTTGTGCGAGCGGTGATAAATGGAAGCAGGCCTTGTTGATTTATGTAATTCAACGCCTCGATGTTTTCTTCATCATATTCTTCTTCATAGAAGTATCTGATATACTTCTCTTTTGCAAATCCTCCCCATTGCATCATCTGCTCACACTTTTCAATGTTGAGATATGCGGGAGGCATGGGTTTTTATGTAATACGGTTGTTTGCTAACACGATTTTCACCGTGTTCTTTGCCGGAGATGCGGCCGGAGTGGGAGCAGTGCTTTTTCCAACAGTGTTTGCTTTTGAGGACTTGGTGTTCTTGGTTTGTTGTCTCTTGGGATCCATCTCTTGGTAAACAAAGGGGTAAGAGTACGAAAATGAAATGCTTTTCTTTTTGATCGGAGGTACAGTGTTTCAGAGCACATGCTAGAAAATTTTGCAGAGAAAGGAAATGTGGAGTTAAAGAATTTTGTCTAACTCTTCATTTATATAGTATCTCTGTTGTGTGAAAAACTCTATGGTTTTGAGTTCTCAGCAAGGGTAAAACAGAGAAACATATAGTTAGTGGAGCCTTTGCATTAAATGCGTAGTGGTCCACTAGCCCGAAATTGTCAGAGCTTGTTTTCACTTTATAACATTAACCGTTGGATCATCAACTGCCTTATAATCAATGGCCATGATTGGCATTTCATGTCATGATTAATAGCGAGTTTATCTGTGCCATGATTAACGTCACATTAAGACTTTACCTTGAATCAAGGGATTTTATCTCTTTTACTTAGAAGCTAATAGCTTGTTGAAGTATTAGAGAATCTTTTCAGTGATTTGTAAACGTTCTAACTTTAGCATTTACTTTTATAAGTAACAAGCCTTGTAATTGCTGAAAGTTCCCCCCTTAATTAAATATCTCATTTTTCTTTGAGTCAAAGAGGTTTCTGAGTTCCCGTCTCAGCAAGTCCCTTCTATAGTGAGATATTTTCGGTAAATTCTTCTTAAGTGAAAACAATCTTGCTCTTTGTTGAGTTCCCGTCTCAGGTTTTTGCTTTGATACTTGAATACCTGTTTCAGTATCCTTGATTGTCTGAATACCCGTTTCAACAATCAAAAGGTTTTTCTTACTGAATACCTGTTTCAGCAAGTGACCAAATTTCCTAAAAAATGACCTGTTTGAAGGATTTACTCGCTGAATGCCTGTTTCAGCAAAAACTTGTGTACAACCAAACACAAAAGAGGACTTTCAAGGGATAATTAAATCTTTAAACAACTGTTGGCTTGCTGAATGCTCGTTTCAGCAACCAATCAAATTTACCCTTTTTATTGAGGTAGTTCAATCAATCCTAGGTTATACCTTAGCATTGCGAACCCATTATCTGGAAGGGGCTTGGTAAAGATGTCAGCAAGTTGATCATCAGTACCTATCTTTACAACCTCAATGTCTCCCTTTTCCACATGATCTCTAATGAAATGGTGTCTAATATCAATATGCTTTGTCCTTAAGTGAAATTTAGGATTTTGTGTGATAGCAATAGCACTTGTATTATCACAAAAGATTGATGTTTTCTTTGCAGAAATACCATAATCTCTTAGTTGTTGCTGAATCCATAGGATTTGAGCAGTACAACAACCAGCCGCAATGTATTCAGATTCAGTGGATTAATTGGCCACAAAGGTTTGCTTCTTGCTGAACCATGAAATTAGTCTTGTACCTAGAAACTGACAAGTTCCAGAGGTACTTTTCCGATCAAGAGTTGATCCACCATGGCCAACATCTCAATAACAAACCAATTCTAATCCGGAATCTTTTGGATACCATAATCCAACAATGACTGTGCCTTTGACATATTTCAGTATTTTGAGTGCTTTCTTGTAGTGTGATTCTCTAGGGTCAGATTGAAATCTTGCACACACACAAACAAAATACTGAATGTCAGACCTACTTGGTGTATTTTAAATACAGCAAGGAACCAATGAACTTCCTATACTTGTGTTCATCCACACTTTTGTCTTCTGTTAGGAAACTTGTAAATTTTGATGAGCAATTAACCATGCTAAATTAAGGAAAGTCCAGTAACTAGTACTCTTAAGGTCCATAGGAATTTAGAATTTTAAGGACATTGTAAAAGAGGAACGTTTGCTGAAGACTTAGTGTAGGTACTAGTTAGGTGCTTTAGTTTGCTGATGATGTACTTTGTTTTTACAAATGAACTATTGAAGCACTAGAACCGTTCAGAAACTTGAAGAATTCGAAGACTGAAGACTTAAGAAGATTTCTGAAGATGGTATCTACAAAGGCACATGTTGCTGAGAAAGTGGAAATTTCAGCAACAACTCGCATAAGTGAAAATCTATATGACAGAGTAGGTTGTGCTTGCTGAAACTGAGACTGACCACTTGCTGAAATACATATGTGACCTCCTTGCTGAAAGTACTTGCATTTTGGCTCCAACGTTCACATTTGAATTCCATTCAAATGAACATTAAATGCAAAAGTAAGCATGCGAAGAACATGAAGACTAGAAGACAAATGAAGGACACTGCTGAAAGTACAAAAGCAAGATAGTGACATCTTAAGGAACAAAGCCTTAGAATTTGAAATTCAAACGGCTCCCTTGATTCACTATAAATAGAGGTCATCCGGCAAAGAGTTGAAGTGTGTCAGCAACGTGATCAAACTCTCACTTGTGCTTAAACACTCAATCTTCCATACTCTTTACTGCCTATTGATCTGTTCCAAGACTTAAGCTTGAAACAAAAGCTACTTGTGAAGAAGTAGAACATTCACGGCTAAGAAATTAGTTAAGTGTTCTTTCTTTCGAACAAAAACAAGTCTTGACACCAGAAACAACTTAACTTGTTTACTGAAAAGTATTCCAAGTTTTGTTTCTTAGATAACATTTTATAGCTGAATAAGTTATACTCAAGTCATCTCATCCCAAACCTCTCTAACTGATAAACACCCTTTTCAGGCGTGAAATTCATGGCGAATTAATCAAGCATAGCTTTGCTGATTAAGTGTCCCAAGTTTGGTGGAGAACAAGGTTTCGTTCTCTAGTTAGGTTGGAAACGAAGCAAGTGTGCTTTGGTTTCTGAAGAATCATTATAGATAGGTGTTGTAAGGAACCTCAAACTTATCTTACTGGATTCAGTCCTAGAAAGGACAAAGTAGATTAGTTGAGAGATTACGCCACTCTCAGATACCACTATAAAAAGTGTTTGTGTGATTTACTTTACCGCATTTAGTTTTCAGCAAGCTTAACTATTTGTACACTGTCACTCTGCTCACTTGCTGAAACTAGCAATCTCTGAAAAGCACTTATTGTATAAAGACTTCCGCACTCTATTTCTTAAAGTACCAGTAAAACTCGTTACTGAAAAGTAACTAGTACTTGCTGAGAAAGTTAAGTATCAGCGAACTCATTACTGAAAAGTAATAAGCTCTTGCTGAGAAAGTTTTTTAAAAGATGAAAGTTTGAAAAGACTATTCACCCCCCCCCCCCTCTAGTCTTTTCTTGTTGTTTAAAGGGACCAACAAGTGGTATCAGAGCTGGAGGTTCTTTAATCTTCAGCACTGAACCTATATCCCCTTAGGTGCTTTTTGTAAATCACTCTCACTTGATCAGTTTGGTAGTCTTTTGCTGACAGGATGTCTTTAGGAGACGCTCCCTTGCTAAAGCTGGAAAACTATGAAAAATGGCGAAACAACATGATGTTACATCATAAATGATGGACCTATCAAGATCACTAAACTTGAGAGAAGCTTTCCTCACAAAACCACGGATACCGCTGGTAAGGAAACTATGTTAGGAGAACCGGTTGATACCGCCGTTCCAAAACTAAGATAGGAATGTACTTCCGACGAAGCCAAAAGATTCCGTCTTGATGGCCAAGCAAGAAACATCATCATTCGATCAACTCCGGATACTATACAGTGCAAACTGTGGGGTGCCAAAACTGCTAAGGAAGCTTGGAAAATGGTTCAAGATCTTTGCGTTGGATCTCATGAAACCAAGGAAAACAAACTTGAAGTGCTTAAGTTAAAGTTCAAGAACTTTAAACAAGGTACAAATGAGTCACTGGAAGACTTGGATTTCAGATTCACAACTGTAGTAAGTGAGATGGCTGCCTTAGGAGTTGGAAATCTATATTCTGATTCTGAGAAGGTGAAAACCATTATTAGAAGTCTGAACCAAGAGTGGATCCATACTCAGAATTCTATTACAATCAAGGAATGCCAAATATCACACCTACAGAGTTGTTCTCTCATCTTGCTACTGTCAACTACGAGACAAAGCAAAGAGAAAATGTATTTGCTGAAAAATCGCAAAACATTGCTCTTGGTGCAAAGCCGTCATCTTCTGAAAAGAAGAATGATAAAGAGCCTGTTGATGAAAATGCTTTAGATGTTAAAAACATGAAGAAATTCATCAGTAAGGAACTTGAAAGGCGAAAAGCAAAAGAGAAGCTGAAAAAGCATCTTGGTAACAACTACCATAAATACAAGAATGAGGCTAGCTCGCTGAACAAGCAGGCTCAGCAAGAAAATTCCTCTGAAGAACCAGCAGTTGGCAACGATCTCTGCTTTTATTGCAAAAATCCTGGACACTTCAAAGCAAATTGTCCTTTGCTGAAAGGTAAATCTGCTGAAAAGAAGAAGAAAGGGATTTAATTGCTGAAGAAAAGTCCTGGATACTTCAAGCAAAAATCGATGCACTATGCATTGATACTAGCTCTGAAGACAGTGAGGTAGAGAGCTCAGACACTGAAGAAGAAGAAGCCACTCTTGATGTAGAGATTGGCAAGGAAGTATGTGGAATAGCTATGGAAGCTTATCCAGATGTGTCAAACTACGAATTCTGCCTCATGGCCGGTCAGGTAAACAGTCCTACCTCTGACTCTGATTTAGAAAGTGAAGATGATATTGACCTTGATAGAATTCAAGGAGAAATCGAAAGATTTGAGAAAACTCTGAGCAAACAGCAAGAGAAACTACAGAATGCTGAAACTCTAACCAAGCAAACCACTGAAAAGTATGTTTTGCTGAAAGAAGAGTAAGAAAGGAAGGATGCTGAAATATTGCATCTCAAGAAGTTGATTGCTGAAGCTACAGAGAAGAATTCTCAAATGGCAATAGAATTGGAAGAGTATCAGTCCTCAATTCTAAAGTTGCTTGCTGAAATACAAGAAATGAAAAAGATGAAAATCAATTTCAAATCTTATGTTGATGCAAGTAATACGTTGAATGAACTAAACTCTTATCTGAGAGATCCATCTCAGAAAGAAGGTTTAGGTGCAAAACGTATCAAGGTGATGATGTAATAATCTTGAGTAAAGACAAATCACCAATTACCTTTGTACGTGCAACTGATAGTGGTCAACCGAACTCTATCAGATTGGTCAATCTAAGGTTGCTGAAAAATGCAATCAAGTACCTACGACCGTAAAGCCCGCTGTTGCTACTCTGTTGGTCCCTTTAAACAACAAGAAAAGACTAGGGGGGGGGGATGAATAGTCTTTTCAAACTTTCGTCGTTTAAAACTTTCTCAGCAAGTACTTATTACTTTTCAGTAATGAGTTTGCTGATACTTAACTTTCTCAGCAAGCGTAAGTTACTTTACAGTAGCTTGGTTTGCTGATACTTAAAATCAGAGAGCGGAAGTCTTTGAAACAATAAGTACTTTTTCAGCAAGTAAAGGTTTCAGCAAGTGAGGTGAGTGACTGTGTACAGACAGATATAATTTGCTGAAAGCTAAATACAGTAAGTAAATCACACAAACACTTTTATAGTGGTATCTGAGAGTGGCGTAATCTCTCAACTAATCCACTTCGTCCTTTCTAGGACTGAATCCACTAAGATATGATTGAGTTTCCTTACAATCTCCTATCTAAAGCGATTCAACGGAAACCAAAGCACACTTGCTTTGTCTCCAACCTAAACTAGAGAACTCAACCTTGTTCTCCACCAAACTTGGTACTTTTAATCAGCAAAACTATGCTCGATTAAGTTCCCCCTGAATATCACGCCTGAAAGGGTGTGTTTTCAGTTAGAGAGTTTTGGGGTAAGATGACTTAATTATAACTTATTCAGTTACAACAAGTAATCTAAGAAACACAACTTGGAATACTTTGCAGTAAACAAGTTTGATTGTTTCTGGTGTCAAGACTCGTTCTTGTTCGATAGAAAGAACACTTAACTAATTTCTTAGCTGAGTTTGTTCTACTTCTTCACAAGTAGCTTTTTCAAGCTTTAAGTCTTGGAACGGATCAATGGCAGTAAGAGTGTTTGAAGGTTTGTGAGTTTTTAAGCACAAGTGAGAGTTTGATCACGTTGTTGACACCCTTCAACTCTTTGCCGGATGACCTCTATTTATAGTGCAAGTAAGGAGCAGTTTGAATTTCAAATCCTAAGGCTTTTGTTCCTTAACATGTCACTATCTTGCTTTTGTACTTTCAGCAGCGACTTTGTTTGTCTTCTAGTCTTCATGTCCTTCGTGTGTAAGCTTTGCATTAAATGCACATTTGAATAGAATTCAAACAGTAACATTGGAGCGCAAATTCACGTACATTCAGCAAGAGGTCACATATGTTTATCAGCAAGTGGTCAGTCTCAGTTTCAGCAAGCACAACCTACTCTGTCTTTCAGATTTTCACTCATGCAATGCTGTTTGCTGAACATTCCACTTTCTGAACAACACGTGCCTTTGTAGATACCAGTCTTTAGCAATCTTCTAGTTTTCAGATCTTCAAATCTTCAAGTCTTCAGATCTTCAAAAGTCTTCAAGATTCTGAGCGGTTTCTATTTGCTTCAATAAATTGTTTATAATAAACAAAATATATCTTCAGCAAATGCTTCAATAGGTTATTTTCTTCTCAGAAAATAAGATGCATCATAAGCTAAGCATCAATAAGTTATTTTCTTTTCAGAAAATAAAATACATCATACGCTAAAGAAATAACTTATCTAGCACCTAACTAAGTCATCAGCAAGCGTTCCTCTTTTACAATGTCCTTAAAATTCAAAAATTCCTATGAACCTTAAGAGTACTAGTTACTGGACTTTCCTTAATTTAGCATGGTAAATTGCTCATCAAAATTACAAGTTTCCTAACAAATTTCCCCCTTTTTGATGTTAGCAATCCATGGCTAAATTAATTGTTACCCTTTTAGAGGTTTCTGATGTTGAATAAATCAGTTGATTAATGCAAGCATACTTGAATAATTAAACAGTAAGCATAAATAGATTGCATAATCGAAAACCAATAAGAGTCAAAAGAATTCATTGCTGATAGTTATCATTCAGACGTTTACATGAAAAAGCATAGATAACATAAACAGAATCAGCAAACAAAAACTTTAACAAAAACTATTGCAGAGACTTAAGCTCTTTCAGAGGATTTTCTCAAAATCTCTCTTACACTCTTCTCAGCAAGTGCAGTGAATTCAACACAATTCTTTTCGTAGTTTTCCAGAAGCCTACGGACTTGTAGTTGAAGAATTCTTGCGTTTATGCAGGCAGTATGATGATGCTTTTCAGCATTCATTTCCATGTAATTAATTACCCACAAATGCATGCCCCAATTGCTGGCATGGAGAAGCTGTGTATCTGAAATGCTTTTCGGATGAATCTTTCTTAGCCAGAGAAGATCTTCTTCTTGATCCTTAGCAGTGAGATAGAAGTACTCATAAGGAATCAATCCAAGTTTCTTCTTAGGTTTCTTTGTTACCGGGTCTGAGTAGTAAGCAATGCCAGGTGGTTTGATCAGATTTGGTTCATGTTTGTATGTCTTACCAATGGCAACTCTTCTTACATAGACCTCTAGATTCAACCATTTCCCAACAACATTTCTTAGGAGGGATTCTTCCCTTTGATTTCTTTGGACCTTGAGTTCAATCCATTTGAACATTTGATTCAATATGGCTGTAGGAAAGAACTCATTTACCAGCAAGTCTTCCAGCTTTAAGATCCAGCAACCATGAATGTTTGTGATTACATTCTGAGTGGTTTCCTCATTGCTGGTCTTTGTATATTCAATGCCGGAGCCAATAGCAATGCTGGCCAGCTTTTTCTCTTCCTGTCTTTGCCTTCTTCTTCTTGTTTTAGCATTGTCTTGATCTCTTGCTGAAGAGTCAAACGAAAAATGTTTTGAATGGCCAGACGGAGTCACGGCTGTTAAGGGTCTAGCTCTTATGGCTTGAGCTATTGTTTGATTGTCATCATCTTCATCATCATCTTCATTCAGATTGTGATGACTTTCAGTGTGACAGAAATCTTGAGTTTCAGCAGCAGTTTTTCTCTTTTTGGTACTTGCTGAATTTAACTCAGATTCTGCTTGCCTTTTAGAACTTTGCTCTTTTCAGCAAGCGGTTCTATGGGCAAAGGCACATCAGCAACGTGAGGAGGAGGGGTTTGATTGCTTTTTCTAGTATTCTTCTTTTCCCCCTTAGACATGGATTGCAACATCGGAGTGATGTGCAGAGAGTAAAACTCATTGCAATTTTCAGCAAGAGTGTTGAGACTGTTATACTTCATGATGATTGCCTGTTGGTCAGAGTTCATTGTTGACAACTCTTTTTGAATATTCATCATGTTCTCTTCATCTCTTTTCTCTGTTGCGGCCTTCTCATCCATAATATGCTGAGCCTTGACGAGAGCATTCTTTGCAAGCTTGAGCGCTTGACTTACATCTTCTTTATAGCTCTTGTGATAAAGACTGATGTCTTTCTGAGCTATTGTCAAAGTTGTAGTGCGTCTCAGCACTGTGGCCAATATTTTTCCAATGTCAAGTGGGCTCTCAGCAAGCAATGCCTCATCCTCAGCTTTGCAGGCATCATGGACTTGCTTTAGTGCTATAATTCTGGGAGTAAACTCCTCAACTCTTGGGAACGGCACTAAATGAGGGGTCAAGGAGTGAGCCTTAAGTTCAGTAGCAAGCTGATCATCTTGTAAAAGCATCTCGGCTCTTAATGAATCTCCTTCATAAGTGAGGTAATTAGGAGGAGGAATCTGAACGACTTTTGGGTCTTGCTTTGATTGTTCATCGTCATGATCTGACAAGTCGTCATCATCCTCAGATTCATCAAGTTGAGCAACTTTTGAGCCTTTGTCAGTAGCTTCACTTCCTTTTTGTTGAGTGGTTGCTGATGGCAACACTTCAGACTCAACGACTGGAGTTTCACCAGTAGATATTTGTTTCAATTGAGTTTGTGGCTCAATTACTGGAGTTTCGCCAGTAGTTAGTTTTAATTGAGTAGTTGCTGAAGGCAACGTTTGAGACTCAATAACTGGAGTTTCGCCAGTAGTAAGTGGAAGGGATGGAACTTCCTTTGATTTTGGTCTTGAAGATTCACCAATTTCTAGATCCTGCGTATGCCTTGCATGGATCACGAGACTGTTTTGTAGAGCTCGTTGGTAATCTTCATCTTCTTCATCCTCATCTTCAAGGTTTTCTTCAGTAACCTTGGCATCAGAAACTGGACTTTTGCCATTTTTCAAGGCAGCCCTTTTTCTGGCGTATTCTTCTTCAGTATCAGCACCTTGCACAGGTGCTTGATTTTCAGCATCAGCAGGAGGAGGTTGAGATTCTTGCTGAGATTGTTGTTGTTCAGCTTGCTGATTGTCAGATGGAGTATTTTCAGCAACTGTTAACTTCAATCCACCAGCACCAGAACTTGGACCTTGATTGTCATCATCGTCATCTTTCTTGTCCTTAGAATCTTTCCCTTCATCATCACTGGGATCAGAAGGAATGTTCTCATCTTCCTCTTCTTCTTCATCATTTGTTAGAATGACTAGCTCCACGTGCTTATACAAAGCAACACTTGTCACCTCCTGTTCCTCAGTTAATTTGTGGGGATCAGCCACCACAGGAACAAAAAGACCTTTGAGCATCACAACTTGTTCAGCTGGAGAGGCACTCTTAAATTTAGCCTTCATATTCTCTCTGATTTGAGCAATCAGATTGGAGCTCATTTGCTGAGAATATGTCATTTCTTCAGGAAGGATGGAGTGGACAAATGTTTCGAGCTTTAACAGAGAGGTTCTCTTTTTCTCGTTTGAGAGATGAAGGTGAAGATCTGAGAAATCCATTCTTTTGTACCTTTGCCAGTTGCTGACAGACTTAGCAACTCTTGACAAAGTTGTCCTTTTGAAGTTCAAGTAAAGTTCTTCAGAACTAACTTGCTGATCTTCAGTGATGAGTACCACTTCAGTGGTCTCCTTTTGAGCCTGAAAAAGAATTTTATATAAATCAGGATTGGTTTGGAGAATTGTTTCAAAGTTTATATCTGAAACATGATTTACCTGCTGAGAGTCAGCAAGCTCATGTAGTACAATTTCCATTCCATGAGGAGCTGGAGTAGCATCCTCCATTTGTTAATCCTGAAATAAATTAAAATTAGACACAAGTACTAAGTTGTCAAACTTAGTTTTTATACCAAAATTATTAACTACCTGCTGAGCAGGGAGTGTTGGTTCTGGTGTAGAGGCTTCAGCAACCATCTGACTTGCATCTTGAGAAGTCTGTAGAGAAAGAATAATTTTAGCAACAGAACAATTTTCAGAATTTGAAGTTTTACTGATGGTTGAATTAACTACCTGCTGAGGAAGGACAGGTTGTGGCTCTGTCCTTTCAGCATTAACAGTTTCTTCAGCTTCTTGGACTGTTTCTTCAGCAGACTTCTGGTTTTGCTCTATCTGAGAAAGCTGTGCGGTTTCAGCAATCTCCCTTGTCTCTGAAATGACAAGTTGAGCAGAAGCATCTTGACCTTTAAGCTCACTGCTTGTCATGAAGAGATCAATTGACTTGTTGGATGATTCTTAAATCTCCAACTCCATTTGTTTGCTTATATCTTCCAGAACAAGCTGGACTTTGTCAATTGATGTCTTGGGTGATCTTGGGCCAGTATTCTCAGCATCACGAGATGCGTCGTTGAATAATGCTTCTTGAGTTTCAGCAACTTCAGGAACTGGAACCATTGCTATTTCAGCAACTGGTTCTTCAGCAAGCTGGGTTTCAGCAACTTGATGAGTTGCTTGTTCAGCAATCATCTTTTCAGCAGCATCAGCAAGTGCCTCTCTTTGCAGATCATCAACAATGTCACTTGCTGGTTCCATAGTTGGATCATTTGGAATATCTATAATGTAGATATCTGGGACTTGGGCAGGAATTTCATTTCCACTGCCTTGTGGTCTATTCTCAGTAGAGTTATCAACATTAAGTTGATTGTTGAAGGCTTCCGCACACTTCAACATTGCTGACCTATCTTCAGTAATTACTTCAGCAACATCTACTGGCAAATGCGTTTCAGCATTTGTCTGGGAATTGACTGAGGAGTCTTGGACATTAGGGACTGACTGAGAAGCCAGTTTCTTCTTTCTTTTGTTGCTTGTCCGTTTCCTCTTAGGTACGGGATTTGCTGATGACGCTGCAGTCTGAGTGTCATCATCAGCTTTCCTCTTTTCTTTTTAGATTTCTCCAGTTTCCAGAGTCATATGTGTTGCCTTTTTCAGCAATAGGGTTGTACACGTTACCTTGTTGTTTTTCTACAGCAGTTTCATTTGTGTTACCCACCACCAACAGCAGTTACCGGTTTCATCTCTAAGTGCTGAGTGGTAACATCTGCAGCTGTTGTATACCTTTCTTGCGGTTGTGCTGAAAACATTTGCAGTTTTGTTTCTTTTAGTTTTCTTTCCAGCAATCTTAGTTACATCTGCTTGTAGAAAGATCTTCCCACATTGCCACACAGATTTTCTTGATTGGGCAATGGGTTTAAGGCTGGGAATCCTGAAATGTTCAAGGATATAAGCATATCTTGATGTCCATATCAAATACTGGAAAGGAAGGTGAGACCTTGTTGTCTTTACCTTTACCTTAACTTCGGACACACAATCAACAAGCCTGTTTGATAATGTACTTAGCCCAGTTAAGTTCCGATTTATTTCATAGATATGCATCATTCTTGGCCATCTTCTCAGGCCGATTCTTGGTCAATGTCCTCCAACTTGGGAGTCAGAAACTTTATCGATGCAGGCTACTAGACCAAAGTGAATGGCAAGATGCTTTCTCTTAACTGTGCTTTGTCCAAGTCACGGGAGCTTCTCGCCCTTTCTTAATTTTGCATTTTGACGTCACTGTAGAACGCTTCT
>CM051456.1:53553674-53657137 GCA_028274465.1 Plantago ovata | reverse complement strand
AACGGGAGAAAATGTGCCGATTTTGTCAATCTATCGACAATAACCCAACACTATCAAAAACCACCCCTAGCTACCGGTAAACCAGTCACAAAATCCATAGTGATCATCGCCATGTCCCTGTGGAATCATCGAGTGGCTGTAGTAACCTCCCGGTTTCTGTGCTCAGCCTTCAACTTGCTGGAAGGACCAGCCACTTTGCACAAACTGTGCAACATCCTCGTTTCATATAGGTTCCACCAGGAAACCTTCTTCAAATCCTCGTACATCTTGTTTCCTCCAGGATGCATCGAATAACTTAGACTTATGAGCTTCCTCCAAAATTTCGTCTAAGCTCTTCAATCAGAAGGCACAACACAATCTACCCTGGAACCTTAGGGCTCCGTCTCATCAACAGAGAATTTCGCATTTCGAGGCTCAGTAATATGTGCCTTGAATCTTGAAGCTCTTATCCTGCTCTTGAGCCCAAGAATCTTCCTGCCAACTCATACACTCAAAGTGATATTGGCGAACATGCACGACAATTTGGTACTTCGAGATTTTGACACGGTACCCTACGACTTAAGGCATCAGCGAACCACATTGGCCTTACCAGGGATGGTATCGAATGGTACATGTGTAGTCGCCAGAAATTCCATCCATCGTCGTTGTCTCATGTTTAACTCCTTTTGGGTAAACACGTACTTTCAGCTCTTATGATCCGTGAGGATAGTGAACTCAGGACCATAAGATAGTGTCTCCACTTTCCCAACGCAAAGACTATAGCGCTAGTTCAGGTCAGGTTGGGTTTTTATTTCATATGGCTTCAGTTTTCTCGAAGCATATGCGATCCCTTTTCTCGTTGCACAGTACACAACCAAACCTTCCGTTGAAGCATCAGTGTAACTATAAAGTGTTGGTTCCCTCGGGAAGAGCTAGTATAGGAGCAGTGGTCAGTCTCTTTTCAGCTCCCTCGAAGCTTTCCTGACACTTGTCCACTCCATACGAACTTAGGATGTTTCCCTGTTAAAGAGGACAAGGGTCCAGCTATCTTTGAATATCCTTCACAAAACGGTATAGGACCAGCCAAACCAAGAAACTCCTCACTTCAGTGACATTCGGGTCTCTTCCAATGACTATCCACTCAATCTTCGACGGGTCAACCTCCAAACCTCCCGAGATAATGTGCCCAGAAGCTACCTTATCTACCCAAAATTCACACTTCGGAATTTGGCATACAATTGTGTTCTGAAGTTTTCCCAAGACATTCGAAGATGTTTCTCATGATCCTCTTCAGATTTTGAGTAAACGAGAATGTCGTCGATGAAAACAAAACACAACTGATCCAGATACGCTGAAAACTCGGTGCATCAAATCCATGAACACAGCCGGTGCATATCGTAAGGCCAAAAGGCATCACTACGAACTCGTAATGACCATACCGATCGATTTAGGGCAGTCGTAGGTATGTCGTCTTTTCCCTTACCCTACTTGTAATAGCCTTGTCGATCAAGCTTTGAGTAAACCTCGAACCTTCCAACTGATCGAAAAGTTCCTCGATACGGGCAGGGGGTACTTTCTTGACCGGACTTGATTCAAGCCTCGATAGTCGGATGCAACATCCTCATAGTACCATCCCTTCTTCTTCACGAACAGAACCGGTGATCCCCAAGGTGACGAACTAGGTCTCACACCAACCGTTATCCACCAGATCTTGCAGTTGAGTCCGTCACTCCTTAAGCTCAGCAGGTGCATCCTATACGGTGGACTTCGATATTGTGCAGTGCAGGTACCAGAGATCAATGCTAAACTACAACTCCACTTCTGCTGGTCTGGGTACGGAATCCAGCTTCTCAGGGAAAACACTTGAACTCCTTAACCCACCCTGAACTTCCTTCCTCGTTGTGGCTGATCTTTGGGTTTATTGATCAGATTACGCCAAAAAGCAGTAGCACCCTTCACACGTACAGCCTCCTAGCTTCCATGGCAGACAGTAGAAGCTTCTCATCCTTTCTCTTTCTCCTTTCATACGACTTTCTCCTCTCCAGTTTTCCCAGGGATTAGCCCTTGGTTCGACAATCCATGTGGCGTAGTGCTCGGACAAGCCAATCCATACCCAGAATAACATCGTAGGTTGAGAGAGGAGAAAATTGGGTCAGCATGGAAGTTCTTCCTAGGATGGAAATCTCACATCGCTCGACGAACTTCTTAGTGATTAGACTAGCTCCCAAAGGCGTACATACTTCTAAAGCGTAGGGCAGTACTTTGTATGGTAAAACGAGTATGAGCAAATACTTCAGCAATAAAGGATGCGTAGCACCAGGATCAAATAAAGTTTAGAAGAAGTTTGAGCGATCGTACGTACCTTCACCCACATTTGCGGTGTCGGAACCTTCATTACCGCCCTATGCTGAAACTCGGGGCTTCGCCATAGTAACCCTTCCATCATTCCTCGGAGCATAGTCTCCTGGCCTTCCTCCTTGACATGGCATGATGGTTCGGACAGTGGCTAATCTTGTGATCCTTACTCCCACAGCCAAGCATAAGCCCTGTCTTTTCCAGCAGTTGTGTTCATCGTGGGTCACTCCCCACAGTAGTTGCAGTTCTTCCTTGCCTTGGATGACTGCCCAGACCCTCCAGTAGTGTTTGCGGAGCGGTTTCTGCTGAGTACGGAATACTTCGTCGGGGTGCCTGATATCCGATTGATATCCTCCTCGATTTTCCCCTCTTATACCAGATGGCTTCCTCCTCCATGGCTCCTAGAAGAACTAGAGTAGCTCCTCTTGCTCGAGTATGGCTTGTCAGCCATCTTGATCTCCTTGAGACCACTCTCTACCTCGGAGGCGAGTTCGACGACAGCTTGAGATAGGTAGGCATATTGGTCCCCAAACTGGGACTAGGACTGGATCCCAAATAGTCTGTAGAGATTGAGTCCCTTCACAAAGTGACGAACCTTCTCTCGTTCATCATCCTGGAAATGCGGCACGTACTTCAGTAACCGGGTAAACTCCGAGTCATAGTCGGCAACATCCATGTTCCCTTGCACCAAAGCTTGAAATTCATCTCTCCGGTTCTCGCGAACCAGGCGAGGCACGTACTTGTCCATGAAGTCCTTCGTGAAATTCTCCCAGGTACGAGCAACTCCCTCTTGCCTCCATCTCGCATTCACGGTTCTTCACCAGTTCCTGGCGGCTCCCACGAACTGGAAAGCAGCAAGCTCGATCTTCCTCTCGTCCGGATAGTGCAGGATCGAGAACAAGTTCTCCATACCTTCGATCCAGAGCTCAGCCTTACGGGCATCTGGTGTTCCCTCGAACCTCTCAGGATGGAATCGAGTGAATCGCTCCGCAGCTTGATCGATGGTCTGGATCGGTGGTGGTGGCGGAGGAACTGGCTGAACAGGTGGTGCTGGTGCTCCATCGCGGCGAATGGTTTCGCTGAAATTCCCCAGAGCAGCGATGATACGGTCCACTTGATCTCCATTTTCAGCGTGCTGATCGTCTCCACTTCCATTGCTGCTGGCACCACGAGTGTTTCTGCGACTCATTCTAACAAAGGGCACTACTTAGCAGTTGATTTAACAACCTCGAATCTCTAACTTAGAAAAGAGCAGAAAAACAAAGAACTAAGGCCAGTACTTAATCTTCTACAACAGGTATAAACTGAGCAGTGAAGAAGAAAACATGCCTTGAACTTTAAAACAAAAAGCAAAAACAAGAAACAACGAAGTCTCAAAACAGCCAAGCATGCAATAAAACAAAAGAAAACGGTCTCTACTCGTCTTAGCGAGGAAAACAGAAAACCACAGAGTCAAATAAACAGAAAAGCATAAGCAGTCTCAGTCGGCTGAACTAAAAGAAAAACTCGCTTGGCAGAAACAAAGAAGTTTTGTACGAGCTCGAAAAGGCAACTATCCTAATAAGCGTCCTCGCTATCATCCTCGGAACGCCCCTCGGGCACGTGAGCGTCTCCTCCTTCTCCCTCAGAGGGTCCTCCTCGGGATCTTCTTCGGATTCTTCTTCTTCTTCACTCTTTCCTCTACGGAATGGTCCACAACCCTCGGGGAACGTCCTCCGAGCCTTCCTCCTGCGAATCCGGTTGCCAACGTTGGACGCGGTTAACGAAACAAAGCCAGAGTGCTCCTTTGCGGCGCGTAAAGCCGTCTTCAGAAATCCGATCTCCGCTTCCTTCGTTGCTATCACATCTCGAAGCTTAAAGTTCTCCAGCCAGTAGTGATCACGTTCATGCACGACTCTATCCATCACGAATCCAGGGTAAACGCCAACAACAGGAACGGAGGTATACGGGTTAAATTCTCCTTCGACTAGACGATAACGAATAACCTTCTTCTCAGAACTCATACCTATCTGTAAGCACACGTGTAGTTAACTAGTTAATAACTTCGTCAGAATCAAACAACCACGGAAGGTCAACAGTCTCAGAACGGGTCAGAGGTAGTCAGAAACAGAACAGAGAAGATGAAGAGACGGTTCAAGGTTAGTACGTAAGAATCGAATCAGAAAAGCAACAGAAAATACAAGACCTAACCAGCGACTCGGACCCTCACACACACCCCAAAGGTCAAAAGATCCTATCCTAGCAAGCTCGAGTTTGAACTCAAGCTCTGATACCAACTGTAACGGTACCGGTTTTGAAAATAAAATATTTTCTTGAAAAAGGAAAAAAATCGAAAAATACTTTAATAACAACGGTCGGCAATAAATGCCAAAATAACCTTTGACGCTAACAATAATAAATAATATCCAAAGACAACACAAGTTCGAATGAATAACGAATGAAGACAATAAGAGTGTATCTTCTTATTTTGAAAAGAAACCCGTGACACCCCAGACCCTTCTCTCAGTCGTTGGCTTCCCAGTCACGCACATCCTCAGCAGCATCTGGAAGGAAGGAATTTTGGAAAAACAAAAGAGTGTGAGATAAAGGATCTCAGTGAGGTTCTAAGTTAAAACAGAAAGTAATCGGTTTTAAAAACAAAATCCCTTTCAGAAAAAAAAACGAGCAAACAGAACAGAGCACATATAACAGATTAACAGAACAGATACGTTGTAGACCGTTGGTGCAACCCGCCTTATTGCTCCTACTCCCAGATTGCCCTTATAACTCCCTCCAGAGGATGCATAACTCCGGACAGAAACAGAAACCCCCGTGTACTTTGGGGAAACAGATCCTACGACCCTAATAGACCTCACCGACTTCTTCCTCGCGCCTAAAAGGGAATAGACTAGGCCACGATCAAGCAAACCCGATAGTCCTCTACTACCCAAGCCTACCTAACCATAACCTAATCGACCGGTCACACAGAAACAGAACAGATACAGAGCAACAGATACAGATAATTAACACCGAGAGGTGATCCTGCAGAAAGGTTAGTCCAGAACAGAGTAGCAATATACGGAAATGCAAAAAGTCATACTTAGGACTTATACTTTTACGCGGAAGCATACAGTAAACAGTAGATAGTAATAGGTACAAACAGTCACATAGCCTTCCAGTTTTTCGCAAATAATAGGTTTCGGGATGAACACTCACCTTAGCTTGCGAGTAAAAGACCTTCAACGAGAAATGAGCTTTACGGGTTTACGGACAACGGAGAATCTAACAAGAAAGTACTAAACACAATTTAGAAGTCGAACGGACGGAAGGAAAAAGGTCGAAAAAGGAATGGTAAAGTCGGGGTTCGAACTCGGGACCTCTAAGTTAGTCACACAAGGACCTAACCAACTAAGCTAGCAAGTCAAGTCAATACTAACTTACAAAAACAAAAACCAAGTTTAAAACATTTTCAGAAATTCTTTCGGTTTTCAGATTCTGGAAATTACCAAAATACCCTCAGTGGTAAATTGCAAAACAACCCTTTTTCGTAAACAAACAGTACAAACAATCCAGAAGTTTTCCAGACACCAAACAGTCTTCTCAAAGCAAAAAGGTTTACGATAAAAGCCTACTGTCAGTCAACTACGGTCAACGGTAAAACTGCAAAAAGGTCCTTTAGGTTTTTAGGTTTCCCAAATCAGTCCACAAAAATCCAAAACAGTAACAACAAGGTCCAAAAGTCCTTTCGAGGTCAAACTGGAAATCAAAGTCAACATACGAGGTCAAAAGTTCACAAGTCCAGCCAAACAGTAACTACACTAACAACCTAAGTCCCGGTTCTCGGTTCGAAATAAATAACAAGGTCAGAACGATCAAGGGCAGAATAGTCCAAGGGTAAAAAGTCCAAACAGAATACTAATCTCGAATCAAACGAAGAGTAAGGGATTCGAGATTTACCTTCGAATCGAAAAAGAGAGTTGAACAATCTGCAATTGAATGAATCGAAAAGAAAAAGGGAATTAAACCAAGATTCGAATCGAATTCGTAAACAGAATTGAATTCGAAACGGAAAGATCAGAAGGAATCGAAATCTCTTACCGATCGAAACAGAAAGGACCGCGGCGGACGAGATCGGAGCGGCGAGCGGGATCGGCGGCGCGGCCAGAGACAAACGGACAGACGGAATCGATCGAACAGCGGCGGCGAATCGTCAGGCGGAACGGCGCGGACGGAGGCAGAGACCGCGGCGACACAGGCGCGGAGACAACAGCGAACAGGCGGCGGCTTTGCGTGAGACGGAACGGATCGATCGAATCGATCGATAGACAGAGCTCGACGGACAGGCGACGAACGGCGGACGCGCTTGCGGCGGCGGAGCACGAAACGGACGGCGACACGGCGTGGCGGCGCGGCTCGGCTCGGCGGAAACAGAGACGACGGCAGTGAATTGCGGCGGCGTCGGCGGCGGTAGCAAGGCTCACGGCAGCAGCAACTTCTTCCTCTCTCTCTTTCTTTCTTCCTTCTCTTTTTCTCTCTAACTTTCTTTCTTTCTTACTTGTGTTTGACGGCTGAAGAATGAGGAGGGTAAGGAGAAGACTAGGGTTAGGGTTATGTTAGTTTAGTGGGCCGGTCAACAGGCCTTTTGACCGGGCCAAGAGATTGGGCCAAACGAAAAGGGCTAATCAGATCAGATCAGAAAGTCCAGCTCGATAACGAAACGAAACGAACTAACATACGCGAAAATAATTAATTAATTACCGAATAAATAATTTACTATGATAATTAATTAACTAAAATAAATAATTAAATAAGAAAATAATAATTGAATAAATAATTAAATAATTAAAAAAACGGGGTGTTACAGCTTAAGGCGCGAAAAAGTAGCCAAGGCCTCCTCATCGAGCTCCCCAAAAGTGGAGAAGGCAAACGGGATGAAAGAGTAGCCGTGCTCCGCACACTTAGAAGAATACTTGCTCTTCTTCTTCTGAACAGCAGACTGCAAATCAGCTCCAGGAACCCAAGAATCCAAACCCCCACCAGCAAAAGGGGAGACCCCCGTAACATCCAAGCAAGCGTCGCGACCTTGAGACCAATTGTATAATAACAAGTCTTCCGGGCGTAGGTCCCGTCCATCATCTGAGAAGAACCCCATAGGGACCTCTTTGCACACAGCAACACCAACCCTAGAACAGATGTCAGCCAAGGTATCACGCACAAGGTTGTGCCGGAACTTCACCCCCACCTTGCTAGAACAATGAACAGCGCGGTCACCCCACTGGTCCATCCGTCGCACATGACAACTCGAGCAAGAGGAACCATTAGGGAACAAAGGGACTGCAAGGCGATAACACAACACAGCACGGAACTGTCGATGGTTCATCCGCTGTCCCAACCCATCAATAGGAATGGGGAATAAGAAATCCTGCGCATGAGGAGCACGAACACAACTAAGAAGAGCCTTCTGCCGATGACTCAACCCATACCGTGACGTCAGATGTGCATCAATGACACCAAAATAGCTCTTTGCCAAAGATTTCATAAACTGAGGGGCAGGAGAGCTAGATGTAACAGAGAGAACATCAACACCACAAAAGGTCGTAAAAGTGTCAAGAGTAGACTGAAAGGTAGGACCAGAAGAAGTAACCCCGGACCTCAACAGAATCCTATCCTGCAAAGATCTAGTCTGCAAGCGAGAAGCAAGAAAAGCAAACTGACTAACATCCTCCGCACACAGGACCCCCAGACCTCCAAGTCTGATGGGAAGAGTGGAAAGCCGCCACTGCCAATCCCCGAAACCAGGCCCCGAACCTGTAACGATCATCTCCAAGGAAGTACGCAAGGCCTGATCAAACTGGACGAGAGCATCACCACAAGCCAAAGGAGTACAGGTCCTCTAAGCATAAGATAACTTCGCCACCCCCGCGCAATTGCGAAGAAGAAGAAGCTCACAATGGGGATCATCAAGCTTGCGGATAGCCTCCAGCAAAGTGATGGTCTTGGAAACCCGTCGCGCAACTAAATCAAGACAAAAACCCGAATCTGCACTAACAGAGCCCCCAAGGAGCTTGACCCCCTGAAGCGGCCGAGAGATAGTAGCAGGGAAAAGGCCAGCCACCCTTCCACGAGGGTCCTCCACCGGCCAAAAAAGCTCAGTCTTATCGACATTCAGATGCAACCCACGCGCTGGTCCATCAACACGGATAATATCGAGCGCCTTGGCAACCATAAGAGTATCACCAATAATACTGTCGTCGTCAAGATACCAGGCCTGAAGAGAAAGCTCACACGACTGATGAATAGCTTGGACCAACGGATGCAGAACCAGCGAGAATAATAAAGGACCCAAAGGATCCCCTTGCTGAACCCCCTGACAAGACCGAAGAACCGAGTCCCCATAATACAGCCGAGCAGGCCTAGCATAACAGAACTCAACCCAAGGTGAAATGGCCGGACACCGCAACCGAGTCTCCCGAAGAAGAGCACTTCTGTCAACCAAATTAAACGCATTCTGAAAATCCACCAAAAGCATAGAGAGCCCAACCTCGTCCCCTCTAGCTTCCACAAACCTGTGAATCGAATTATTATTATTTAGAAATTAGATAATGAATCGAATTATTATTATTTAGAAATTAGATAATGAACCTAATTATTATTATTTAGAACTGTTCGATTAAAGATGAAAAGTCAGGTCTTTTGATATTCAAGATGCACAACACTTGGATTAAATTTGTGAATGAGTGCATCTCTTTAAGTTAATGTTTGCAAATAAAAAGTCACAACTATTGAAGAAGCCTCTTCAGATTTGGTATCTTTCCTCCATCTATAAATAAGATACTACACAAAAACGTTTTTCATCATAGCATAACACTAAATTCGAAAATAAAATCAGAGGTGTACGAACTACTAACCAAAAGAATCGAAAGATGTCGCAAGTTCAGGCAGAAACCATTGTCATCCTTGGCAACAATGAAATTAGTCACCACAGAGGTCTGGCGTGCTGCAAAACTATAAACATCAAGAGTCAAATGAAGATGAAGATCAAGTTTGTGTGCAAGGAAGACGGGACAATAACATGTACGATGAAACAGAAGAACATCCATCTCGATCAAGAGGAAGAGACAAAAATATTGTGGATAAATGCTGCACAACCAATTGATGAGCCATCCATTGATTTCAAATCCTACATGAAAGAGAAGATCATGGAGAATAATCCCAACATGTTCATCCTATCCTCAACTGGTTCTGGATATGATCCTGGATTGATGAAAAAACACATTGAGGCCATTGGTGGTACAGTCCATTTTCATAACAACATTGGGAATGAACCTGGTGGCTTTTGCGTCGCTACATCACGTGGTGCACTAAATGGCAAAGGAAAATCTGTTGAGGTGTCTGGCTTTCGATTCACTTATGATCATACATACTGAATCATGATCATAAGCCTCGACCCCAATGATTCTCAATGTTCTTCTTTGATTTGTATGGTTATATAGATTATGTAATAACAATATTAATAAAGTTGTTTCAAATATTTTATCTTCTCGGTTCTACAAATACTTATATGCAGAATGCAAGTACCTGATGATTAATTTATTTGTGTTTTATGTGAGACAAATATTTGTTTTTAATTGAAGTAAGAAAAAAATTTAAAAACAGAATCGCAAAAGCTGTGGCCAGAGAGAATTAAACCCGGGTGGCATATACCATAATCATCACCACGTTCCACTCGGCCACAACTTTTCAATCGTTCATTGTTGACAACATCAAGTATTTGTGTTCGATTTTATATTTTATGCTTTTAATTTTATTTAGTAACAATTAAGTTTTTTTCCGTAATAATTACTCTAGATTATTAATTATTAAATCAGTCATATAATCGAATAAATCATTTAATTGGAAAAAAAAAAGTTGTGGCCAGAGGGATTTGAACCCGAGTGGCATATACCATGAACATCACCACATTCCGCTCAGCCACAGCTTTTCAATCGTTCATTGTTGACAACGTCAAGTATTGGTGTTTGATTTAATATTTTTGTTCGTAACAAAATCTTTAAGTTATTTTGGTAAGTCTTAATTTTTATTGTCTTTCCTTTCTGTCCATGCACGCCTCATCAATGCTGAAAATCAACATATATGGAGTGTTTAGATTTTTTGCTTAAATAATGTGGTAAGTAATTTTATAATTCAAACAGAGAAAAAATTATGGAATGATTTTTAAGCCTCTTTTAAGCCCTAAAAAATCTTATATATAGCTAGCAATCGGGGTGCTCTCCTTCGTTTTAGAATCAGTGCTATATTTAATTCGACATTTTACAACCGACCCTATATTTATTTTTAATCGTTCAAGAATTATGGAGGGTCCGGTTGGTTTCGTGGCGATGAAATCTGTTGAAGAAGAGAGGAAGATTCATTTGAAGTATTTATTGTTAATTGTGTTGGGTGGCTGGATCGACAGTATTTCAATCAAGATGTGGTGAGATTCATAGCATAATGAATTGTTTTATTCGTTACTTCTGATTTTAACGGTATGTGGTAATACTAATTAATCATTTCTTATTTTACGTAGCATGTATTGTTTTGGGCGTATGTTCAATAAGGGTTTCTACTATGTGAGGTTTGATCTTGCATCCGTCCGTAATGAAGAACTAGCAACTCCAGATTTCTACTACATGATGTTAATCGTAAGTGCCATTTTTTTTTTCATACCACTGTTTCAAATATTTATCTTCTAAACCTGTTTGCTAATATTATTTGATTTTATATTCTAGATGGATTTTTTCCAGTATGAGATCTTCCATAGGGTCGAAGAGTTGCGAATTCTAACCGAAGCATCACATCCAATGGCCAAATATTTGTCATGCATAGCTAAAATGTTGAATGGTGATGAACAAATTCGACAACATGGTTTACGTCTCTTCAAAGAGATTGCAACAATGCGAAGAGGGTTGTTCCGTTTGAAGATGTGTAGAAAATATTTGTTAGGCCAGCTTCGCGATTTAAATCGTGGTATGTTTGCTTTGGATTTCAATATTCCGAAATTTTGCAACGATGATCATATCGTGGGGATGGATGATATAGATGACGGCTTGTGTTTTAGTTGTTTGGCAGACCAGGAAGTATTATGCTATAGTCGTGCATATGAATTTCATACGACTATAGATGAGATTTAATTCATCGTATCGATGTATAACTCATTTTTTCTTATATCGATTATCTACGATTATTACAGTTTCTTTTTCTTTTTTCTTTTTTCTTTCGTGTTTTGTGTTTTTATTTTTTACCTTTATAAAACAGATTCGATGATATAATTTTGCCATAATATTTATTATTTCCACTTGATCTCATAGTGGTATATCTTTGGTATGTATTTAATAATACCAAAGTTTTGGTAATTCAGCAAATCGTGAAGTCAACACATGTTTTGTTTGAATTAGGAGTTAGATACATACCTAATATTGTATTGCATGATCATTACCTAATATACTCTATACATTACATTATAAATTGTCTTTGCTACTATCATAGTTTAGGAGAAATATATATTGAAACCGAATTTAGGAGCAATATATATTGAAACCGACGTCTAGATGGATGTTGACGCCTTAAAGTCCAAGAACAGGATCTGCAGGGCCATCGTTCATGTCCGTAAGCGCAAAGAAATCACCCGTAAACATCATAGTCGGCTATTATCTATTCCAACCGATTTGGCTAGAAAAATCATTCAACGTGTTTCGGTGGACTCATCAGCATCGATTGTTATATTTCAGTTAACGTGAGAATTTATTACATTCAACAAGCTATTTCGAGTTGTTTGATTTTCATATAATTTCTTTTTTATCGCATTGATTTATCTACAATTGCAAACGGCTGAATAAACTATCAACAGAGCCCTTCGTTTACCGCTATATGAAGTTCGAGTTATTTCATTCAAAGAGTGTTTCATCATCCGAATTACATCTCCATGCCAAGTGTCTTCAACATGGTAACCCAGATTTACTATATAGATACGCCTTGGTAAGTCGAACTTACTAATTGTTCAGCATAAACATTTTTTTTATTACATCATCACTAACACAAATTTCAATAAATATTGATGCAGATAGATTACTTCTTCTATAAAAAATATGAAACGGCCCAACAGTTCCTTCAACGAGCAATATTAGCTGGTCATGTGGAAGCACCGTATTTGAGTTGTGTGTTCAAGATGTGGCACATGCATGATCCACGAGTTAGGGAAGACGGTATATCGATAATGCGTGCATATGAAGGCACATGTAGTGGACAGATTATATAACTGAATGTCGCAAAAACTGAATGAAATTCTAGGGGCCATGGAGGTTAGAATATTGTGGTTCATACGTGTTTCAATATGTCGTATCCATACACCGAGTGGAAGTGGATCCAGCACTGGGTGTCACTATTGCCTAGCGAACAGAGAATTGATGATCCTATTCGACACCACCAATTGGCCCCGTTACTGTAACTGTGGCTAATAAGTTGATATAATATCTTAACATGCAACATCAATATTGATTTTTATTTTTTCTATTAGGCGTCCATATTATTTAGTAACATGTTTGGTGTACAATACTACGATAGTCTGCCATAATGTATTTAAACTTCAAGATAACATTTAAAAAATAATAGGTGCATTGATGTTGTATTACAACAGATTGACAATGAGTTGGATTCACTCCATAGTCGATAGGGAATAACATCCGGTTTCCTGCAACACACAGAGTAAATTAAAATCCTGATTTACGCATACACGACAATCAAACAGTATATATGCATTATAGACTTGAAATTGCATGCATTGACAAGTGTGGTTGAAATTGCATGCATTGACAAGTGTGGTGAAGTTGCATGCATTATAATGCATGTGCATGCACAACTTCTATAAATTGTGAGCCAATTCACCAAGAATTATACTACTCATCTGTTCGATTTTAACTACATACACTTATTCACTAACGTTTTTGAGAGCTACTATGTATAATCAACCTGAGTTTGAAGCTATTTTGATAAACAACCTCAGCACATGCTCAAATGGGGCGTAAGGTAACATTTTGTAGTTGTTTATTATTTTAACTATTTTTCATACTTTGTTTTCACATATTTTAACGTGTAGGTATCATGATGTTCATGGTAATAGGATTGAAAATCCTTCTTTACTTGAGCAACTTAAAGCTGTTAGAGCAAAGGCCGAACTACGTGAACATCAAAGAGGACCGATCTATCAAGCTGCAGATGTTGTTGCACAACTTCATGTTATATCGTGCCATAACCCTTCTGTTGAGGAGTCGGCTAGATGTTTGAAAGAAACGATTTTGGACTTGGAAAAGGATTATATTACATTCGACCTAGGTGAGAAGAGCATGCACAACTATGTTGTGCAGTGTAGGGTTACAATGTTTCACACAGTCAAGAATCACGGTGGGTTTCGAACTCCAAGAAATGTCAGATACGATATCTATGATGACTCGAGTGTATGGTGTAGCATTTTTACACTTATGTGTTGTGCATTTATGTTTGTCGTCAATTCTGCATTTGCTACTAATTCCGTTATTACGAACCAAGTTAATTTGTTTTGAGATGACAATTGTAATCCATGCTACATTAATAATAAAACATTATTTTTCAATGTTGAATTGAAAAAAATACAAGTGTTTGTGTAGAGGCTGAAATTGACAAGTGTGGATGGTGTTACAAAAATTCTAATACATGCATTGACAAGTGTTTGTCACAATTCATGCAATGGTTCTATAAATATAGTCTTCCACCTAAATCCTACTTCATTCACATTCTTCTTCATTTACTTGCTTCTTCACTCAAAGTCTATTCACTATGAATCAGTACCCTCAGTTTGAGGCGAGGTTTGATAGAAATCTCAAATTTATGCTAACAAACGGAGTCAGGTATTTTACTTATTGATAAAAATCTTTTTTGTTGAATATATTTATCCTGTCTTTTATCCACTAAATTTAGTTTGAAAACAGGTATTACGAAGCAAATGGAAGAGAGAATTCTGACCCTACTCTGCTTATCAAGCTTTTGGATGTCAAGGAGAAGGCTGAAGTCTATGAGCACCACTACGGTTCCATCTTTCAAGCTGCTGAAGTTGTTGCACAGCTTCATCTCATCTATCTCGAACATCTTGTGATTGAGCAAACCGTCAAAGATCTTAAGCAAAAAATATTAAATATGGAAAAAAGAAACATTGAAAGGGGGTGTGTCGAAGCTTTCAAGTACAGCTATAAAATTGAGTGTTGCGGTCAATTGACTGAAATGTTGGCTCGATTCTGCCGATACGATTGGAATTGAATCGATTATGAAGTATCAAGTTCAAAAATCATGGTGAACATCTATGTTTTTTAATTTCAATAAGTGAAGTTGTTATTATAACAACAACACTCTGTCTTTTTCATTTGAAAGTTTGTTTTGTTTTCCTTTAGTGTGTAATAAAAACATTCTCCGGAGATGAACATTCACCGAAGGAGTGGTATGAAATAAACATTTGAGATCAATTATTTTCATCATAAACATTCACCGAAGGAGTGTTCAGACATTTCAATGTTTGAGGACAATGCCACACGTATCTGCTTGAGTAATTATTACTTTGAATGGAATCATTCAAAATGTGTAATAAGGACTTCAAGGAGATACGTGCGCCATTGTCACATTTTCATATAAATTGATTTTGTCATCATAACACTATTTTGAAAAGCATACATATCATGAAAAGGTACATCAAAACTATGGTTTAAAGTAAAGTAAAATAATATCAATATAAGATAATATGAAATTGTAAAATACGAAAAGGTAGAATGTGTTAATCAAATTCGGGCTCTGACAGCTTCAAAAAATCAATTTAAATCGGAGGTGTGTTCAGATATTAATAATCTCATTGTCGATTTAATACCGCTCCTTCGCACTATGCTATTGTTATAATATCAAAATTGTTTTCGTATGATAATAATAGCATAGCCGAAGGAGTGGTGTGAAATAAACATTCGAGATCCATCATTTTCATCATTACACCCTTTTAAAGAGCATACACTATAACATGAAATTAAATAGATGGAATGATACATATTTAATGAACAAATTGTTGTGTTCAATAAGATACAATATATCTACCACCGATTCTATTTATCACCATCAAAGTTTATTGTTTCATGGAATTGTCATCGTCGATTCTTCACAAAATAACACAGTTTAGGGATATTAGTTTAATATATATGTATTGAAATATAAATTAATTTTTAAAATAAAATAACAGCTATGAGTTAATCAGATACAATAACCCTTTATTGAAACTTAGATAGTCCAAGAAGCCTCCGGCAAAGACAATATTATTATTATTTCCAGCTAATCAACGTATAATAATGACTTCACCGGAGGCTACTTGCATTATCTTAGTACAAGGATTATTATCTCATCATCAAGTACAAAAAATATAGTTGTTACATTTCAGTAAATCTTGTTCACACAAATAAGTCGTAACAAATGAAATTACAATTCCTGTCACAATTATACATTTTATTGAATAGTGTTCAGACATTTCAATGTTTTAGGACAATGCCACACGTATCTGCTTGAGTAATTATTACTTTGAATGGAATCATTCAAAATGTGTAATAAGGACTTCAAGGAGATACGTGCACCATTGTCACATTTTCATATAAATTGATTTTGTCATCATAACACTATTTTGAAAAGCATACATATCATGAAAAGGTACATCAAAACTATGGTTTAAAGTAAAGTAAAATAATATCAATATAAAATAATATAAAATTGTAAAATACGAAAAGGTAGAATGTGTTAATCAAATTCGGGCTCTGACAGCTTCAAAAAATCAATTTAAATCGGAGGTGTGTTCAGATATTAATAATCTCATTGTCGATTTAATACCGCTCCTTCGCACTCTGCTATTCTTATAATATCAAAATTATTTTCGTATGATAATAATAGCATAGCCGAAGGAGCGGTGTGAAATAAACATTCGAGATCAATCATTTTCATCATTACGCCCTTTTAAAGAGCATACACTATAACATGAAATTAAATAGATGAAATTATAAATATTTAATGAACAAATTGTTGTGTTCAATAAGATACAATATATCTACCACCGATTCTATTTATCACCATCAAAGGTTATTGTTTCGTGGTCATGTATAAAAAAGATAGTTGCTAACTTGAAAGTAAATCATGTTCAGTGTAATAGAGTCTCATCGTCTTTTATACCACTCCTTCGCACGATTCTATTGTTATTAAGATGATTTCTATATATTTTTTTTAATAATATTAATAGAATCGCCGAAGGAGTGGTATAAAAATGACATTAGACATTACTATTGTCATCATCACATATACTTTCAGTAATGAATACTTAATGAGAAATAGTGTATAGAGAAATATTATAAATAGTGAAGTGGTGTATAGAAAAGAATTCGTGAAAGTAATAATGTGAGAAGTATATATAGAGAAAGAATGTATAGAGAAATAGTAGTGTTCAGACAATTCAATCTCACCGTATTAGATAATCCTGCCAGCTGTCCCCAGAGGTAATATTAACGTGTTATTTCTTAGTCACCCTATAATAATGACTCTGAGGTCAACAGGCAGCATTATCTTAATGCAAAGATTGAAAATTGTTCATCATCACACAATTTATAACATGACACACTTTGGTTAACCATAACATGAATTTTATACAAAATTGATGAAGGAGTGGTGTTCAGACAATTGAATCTGTTTGAGAAATCCGAACAGCTGGCCCCAGAGGTAATATTGTTGTGACTTTGTCTTAGTCAGACTATAATAATAACTCTAAGGGCAGCTGGTGGCATTGTCTCAGTTGAAGGATTTTGAAGCTGTCATCATCACACAATTTATGCATCATCACACAATTTAATTCATCGTCGAAGGAGTGGTATAAAAATGACATTAGACATTACTATTTTCATCATCACATATACTTTCAGTAATGAATACTTAATGAGAAATAGTGTATAGAGAAATATTATAAATAGTGAAGTGTATAGAGAAATAGCAGAAAAGAATCGGTGAAAGTAATAATGTGAGAAATATATAGAGAAAGAATGTATAGAGAAATAGTAGTGTTCAGACAATTCAATCTCACCGTTTTAGATAATCCTTCCAGCTGTCCTCAGAGGTATTATTAACGTGTTATTTCTTAGTCACACTATAATAATGACTCTGAGGTCAGCGGGCAGCATTATCTTAATACAAAGATTGAAAATTGTTCATCATTACACAATTTATAACATGACACACTTTGGTTAACCATAACATGAATTTTATACAAAATTGATGAAGTAGTGGTGTTCAGACAATTCAATCTGTTTGAGAAATCCCGGCAGCTGGCCCCAGAGGTAATATTGTTGTGACTTTGTCTTAGTCGGACTATAATAATAACTCTGAGGCCAGCAGGCGGCATTGTCTCAGTTGAAGGATTTTGAAGCTGTCATCATAACACAATTTATGCATCATCACACAATTTATGCAAGACACATTCTATTTTCTCCGTTTAATGGCACACGTGGGAAAGTGTGTTTCTAAATTTTATTTTATTTCAAATCATATTAGACTTTAAATTAAAAATCTATTCCATTATATTTGTTGGCCAGGCGATCCGACACATTATAATTGACAGGGTCCGTTACGTAGATGTAATGGTACCTGTCGATGATAATGAGTCGGAACGCAGGACCACCAAAGATAATGGAAATTTATACAATATGAGATAAACAACATTATGAGAGAAATTATATATTGGAGGTGTGTTCTGCAAAATGATGGAAAGGGTTTAAGGATATAGTTGTGATCAGTAAATTCAAACCTTATTAACTATGTTTGTTGTACACCATTACACTTACAATTATTGTTTACATGATAATCAAAGTACAAGCACACTCCCCCAAGCGACACCGCCTGCTCTTGATGTAAGTGCAGACGGTGCAGGTTGGGGAAGTGTGTTTGTACTTTTATTACGTGCAAACCTTATTAAATTGCAAGTGTATACAGCTACAGAACTGTGAAATGTAATTAATGAATTTTGTGTTTTCTGGCTTCGCAAGTCTTGATTTTAGACTTGTGAAGCAGAAAACACCAAAATCATTAATTAATTTTGCACCGTCCTGCGTTATATAAAATAATATGAAATGGTAAAATATGAAAAGGTACAATGTGTTAATCAAATTCGGTATCCAAGTACAAACTATAGTAGAATAGAAAACTATTGTTTACATGATAATCAAAGTACAAGCACACTTCCCCAACCAGCACCGTCTGCACTTACATCAAGAGCAGGCGGTGTCGCTTGGGGTAGTGTGTTTGTACTTTTATTCCGTGCAAACCTTATTAATTGCAAGTGACATTATTTTATATCCTATTCTTTGTGTTCAGCCAAATATAACCTTTTTAACTTAGACAATCCGACATGCTACCTGCAAGGTCAATATTAATATGACTTTCTTCTAATCAATATATTATAATGACCTCGCAGGTAGCAAGTGTTAGGAAACTTGTAATTTTGATGAGCAATTAACCATGCTAAATTAAGAACAGTCCAGTAACTAGTACTCTTAAGGTCCATAGGAATTTAGAATTTTAAGGACATTGTAAAAGAGGAACGTTTGCTGCTGACTTAGTTAGGTGTTAGATAAGTTTTTACATTGGTGTATGACGTATTTTATTTTCTGTAAAGAAAATAATTTATTGACACTTTAGCTTATGATGTATCTTATTTTCTGAAAAGAAAATGACCTATTGAAGCATTTGCTGAAGATGTATTTTGTTTATTATAAACAAATTATTGAAGCAAATAAGAAACCGGTCAGAATCTTGAAGACCTTTGAAGATCTGAAGACTTGAAGACTTGAAGACTTGAAGATTGCTGAAGACTGGTAAGGCACGTGTTGCTCAGAAAGTGAAATTTTCAGCAACAGCATTGCATAAGTGAAAATCTGAAAGACAGAGTAGGTTGTGCTTGCTGAAACTGAGAATAAACACTTGCTGATGAACATATGTGACCTCTTGCTGAATGTACGTGATTTTGCGCTCCATTGTTACTGTTTGAATTCTATTCAAAGGTGCATTTAATGCAAAGCTTACACGCGAAGGACATAAAGACTAGAAGACAAACAAAGGTTGCTGCTGAAAGTACAAAAGCAAGATAGTGACATGTTAAGGAACAAAAGCCTTAGGATTTGAAATTCAAACGGCTCCTTACTTGCACTATAAATAGAGGTCATCCGGCAAAGAGTTGAAGTGTGTCAACAACGTGATCAAACTCTCACTTGTGCTTAAAACTCACAAACCTTCAAACTCTCTTACTGCCATTGATCAGTTCCAAGACTTAAAGCTTGAAAAAGCTACTTGTGAAGAAGTAGAACAAACTCGGCTAAGAAATTAGTTAAGTGTTCTTTCTTTCGAACAAGAACAAGTCTTGACACCAGAAACAATCAAACTTGTTTACTGCAAAGTATTCCAAGTTGTGTTTCTTAGATTACTTGTTGTAACTGAATAAGTTATAATTAAGTTATCTCACCCCAAAACTCTCTAACTGAAAATACACCCTTTCAGGCGTGATATTCAGGGGGAACTTAATCAAGCATAGCTTTGCTGATTATAAGTACCAAGTTTGGTGGAGAACAAGGTTGAGTTCTCTAGTTTAGGTTGGAGACGAAGCAAGTGTGCTTTGGTTTCTGTTGAATCGCTTTAGATAGGAGATTGTAAGGAACCTCAATCATATCTTAGTGGATTCAGTCCTAAAAAGGACAAAGTGGATTAGTTGGGAGATTACGCCACTCTCAGATACCACTCTAAAAGCGTTTGTGTGATTTACTTACTGCATTTAGCTTTCAGCAAATTATATCTGTTTGTACACAGTCACTCATATCACTTGCTGAAACACCTTACTTGCTGAAAAAGCACTTATTGTTTCAAAGACTTCCGCTCTCTGATTTTAAGTATCAGCAAACCGAGTTACTGGAAAGTAACTTACGATTGCTGAGAAAGTTAAGTATCAGCAACCTCATTACTGAAAAGTAATAAGTACTAGCTGAGAAAGTTTTAAACGACGAAAGTTTGAAAAGACTATTCACCCCCCCCCCCCTCTAGTCTTTTCTTGTTGTTTAAAGGGACCAACAGCAAGTCATATTGTCATAGTACAAAGATTATGATTTCGTCATCATCACACCACAAGTTCTATTACAGCAGTGCAACAATTGTGATCACGTCATCATCACACTAAGCAAAATAATATAAAATATGAAATAATATTAACACTTACAATTATGGTTTAGATGATAACCGAAGTTGGTGCAGTAACTCAAAGCAAATATTACACTAGCCAATTTACAGAGAGGAAACAAATTTCATTACAGTTCACTCGAATTGCTTAGAATTAGCCGCGGAACTCACCGAGAAAGTGAGCAAGCCGTTCAAGTCCCTCCCGATTGCTAAAGACCCAACATGTACGCTCATTGAAGTGGCTCACTGTAATATTATTTACAGAGCATCATTTATTATGAAAATAACAGTAGAAACAGAACAAGTAGATATAAATAGAGATAGTTGAGCAAGTATAAACAGAGCATCGTGTGTATTTTAAAATTACATTGGGATGGATTGAGAGTATTTAGAACTCACCAGATCTGAATATAATGGAATGGTGTCGATCCAAAATTCATCTAAATCTGGAGCCTTCAAAATGTCGACAGTAAATACCTCATAATAAAAAATAACAGGGATCAATCCAATTGCAGAATAAGTAACAAGTAAAGGAGATATATGCAGAGAAAAATAAATCAACACTAGCCGAATAAGAAAATTAAAAATCTACGTCAAATAGATAAATTCGAATGGAACAACATCTAACCTTAATTTCTTTAACGAGCAAATATTTTTCGACTGCTCCAGTTTCATGAAACGACTCAAATCTTCAAAATTTCTATTGAAGTACCTATTTAACATTCAAATATCAATTGAATTATTATAACAAACATAGATCTCTAAAAATAAAGCATCGAATCAATATATATGTACTTGTAGTGTTGGATCTCAGGCTGTGCTACAGGGGATACTCTGTTCGTTTTTAGTACACGAAATTCCTAATTGAATTACGGCATGTTAGACGAATCAATCACCCACCCCAAGTGTATGAATTATTCGATTTAAGAAAACGCGAAGAACATACCTGTCGAACCCGCATGAGGAAGATGGATATTGACGTCCGGAAGTTTATTTGGATTCGAAATAAACTTTTAGATCGAATGAGAGTGTAATGCAGTTGCGATGATACAACAATAGATTATCCGTCGATATGAGAGGAGAAATTGGGTGAAGATTGAAAGAAATCGATTCGGGGTGGAAGAGACGTGCTGATCGACATCGATGATGTCGGAGGGTAGGAGGAGAGGCTGCCGAAAGAGGAATGTCTTGGGGAAGGAGACAACATGAACACAATCTCCTCTATATATAGGTAGGTCAAATCAGGTAATTCTTAATTCACTACCCTAATTCGCGAATTATGACTTGGTGAGGAAGAATTAAGTTTTGTTTAATTCACGTATTAAGGTTCAGCTGGATCATCATAGTTTATTTACTACAATTCTCCTAAATGTTTTTTTTTTTGCTTTCTTTATGAATTACCTTAAATAAAGTATGATGATACAACAATTATATGGATTATTCATTTTCATAAAAAATAAATTTACTATGCCAGAGTTATGCAGAAGATGGACCAATTACGGAAGTTGGGTCGTCTTTAATACTGTCACCGAATAATGGACTGTCTGGTGAACTTTGTGGTGACGCTTGAATAATTGTAACATCACTTGGTGAAGGGTTGTTGATTGTTATTATATTTTTTGTAATATTACTGATTTATTAACTTTTGTTTTACTCTTATAGTCGAATCACCTTTATATAGATAGACGTAAGTTTAGAAGTATAGCATTCCGTGATACTTCTTTAATTATCGAATTAGCTTTAATTCTCAATACATCTGCGTATGCTTTTAATAATATCATTGATACAACCCTCTTAATTTCTCCTCTTATATCGAGTCATCTTTTTTTATTAATTCATATAAGTTGAGAATTATATCATACCGTGGCGGTATGTACTAGTATATATAAAAAAAAATACTGATATGCAGTATTGATCTTATCGGATTAATCCGATAATTCGTAAATTTTAATTCGATCTGATCCTAAAATTTCGATTACTAAAAGTAGTGATCTGAAATCCAATTCGAATTTTCGAATCGGATCGGTTTGGGCTCGGATCGTCGGATTTTCGAATTGGATTTTTGGTTTTGGATTTTATGCCCACCTATATATAGAGATAGCCAAGTGAGCTGACCTGAACGATCGAGTTCGGCGCGGACAGAAACCAAACCCAAACGACTGAAAGTTCAAATCAGATCTGGGGTGAGATCGATCAGTAGATAGAGTATGAATTCCGTAGTAGGAATTGGGAGAGGTATGTGTGAACTCAGAATTTTGAGATTGATAAGTTAGAATTGAGATGTGGTGGAGGTGAAGTGAGAATTAGGGAAAATGAAGAATTGAGAATTAGGGAAAAAGAAGAAGTGAGCGCCAAAGTAAAAGTTATACCGCCCGAGCAAAAATTATACGGAATAAATAAAATTTAGGGCCCATTAATTTTTAACACCTCCTTAGCGTCCCTAATAACAACGAAAAGGACCACCTTAGCTTCTTAGCAATTACATTTTAGTCCAAAGTCAACCAAAATTTTTTATTCCAAAATTGAATCAAGCCTTAGTGTTTTCAAATAAAAAAGATAAATAATTAAAATAAAAACTAAGTAAATACTAAAGTAATAAAAAATAAATTTTTATATTTCATTTTCTTTTTTTAATTCTTTTTCTTCTTCACAACTCCAGTGACCGGATTATCTCCGGTGACCGGAGCTGTGTCCGGAATCATCCAAGCTCCCTGATCAGAGCTTGCCAAGCTCCAATCAGGGAGCTTGTGCAACTCCCAGATCGGGAGCTGCAAGCAAGCTCCCGATCGGAGCTTGCCAAGCTCCGATTTGGGAGCTTGTGCAGCTCTCCCGATCGGAGATTGCAATCTCCGATCAGGAACTTGTAGCTCCCAGATCGGAGCTTCTCTAAGCTCCGATCTGGGAGCTTCTGAGAGTTCTCCCAGATCTTCAAGTCTGGTCACTGGATTCCGGTGAGGACTTGAAGAAGAAGGAGAGGAGAAGACAAATAAGAAAAGGAAAAAGAAAAAATAAAAGAGAAAAAAAAATGTTAGGGCATATTTGGATCACAAATAATAAAGTGATGGTCAACTAAACAAACTTTCATTTTGGACCAAAATGTAATTGATACTATAAGTGGATCCTTTTTTAGAAAGACATTCATAAGGAGGTCTAAAAATCAATTTTCTCTAAAATTTATTCCGCCTAAATAATTTGGCTTCTTTTGAATTATTTTATTTTTGACATATCGAGACACAATAGTTATATTTGACTCAATAGTCATGTTTTGGGATACTCAAAATTGTATCCCAAATAATGTATTTATAAATAGAATTAATCCATATAAAAAAGTGTCTTAATATGTTCAATTATATTAAGACACTACAGTAAATATGTCTTAACAATAAAAATTCGGGATACATTTAAAAAATTTGTCTCTAAATATTGAGTTAAGGTATTTTAGGCTCTGTTATCTTAGTCTCAATAGAACTGAATTGATCTGAACTGAACTGAACTGAATGAATCTGAACTGAACTGAACTTATTTGTTGTACAAAATAGTAATAGGCAAATCTGAACTGAATGCATTTAAACTGAACTGAATTTAATATAATTAATTTTCAGAAAGAACAGAGCCTTACTCCATAAAAGAGTGTCTCATTATGTATATTCAAGTGGGACACAATTATAGAAGTGACTCAAAAATATGATACTGAGACATGTTTGGAAAAGTATCTGTTAGGAAACTTGTAATTTTGATGAACAATTAACCAAGCTAAATTAAGTTAAAGTCCAGTAACTAGTACTCTTAACGTCCATAGAATTTTTGAATTTAAAGGACATTAAAAGAGGAACGTTTGCTGAAAGACTAAGTGTAGGTACTAAATAGGTTCTTAAGCTTGTTGATGTGTACTTTGTTTGCAAAAACAATCTATTGAAGACCTAGAACCGCTCAAAAAGTTGAGGACTGAAGACCAAGAAGATTCTGAGAATGGTATCTACAAAGGCACGTGTTACTTCAGAAAGTGAGTAACTCAGCAACAAGTTAGTTTAAGTGAAAATCTATATGACAGAGTAGGTTGAACTTTCTGAACTGAGAACGCTTGCTCACTGATAACACATATGATATCTCCTTGTTGAATCACTTAGCATTTTGGCTCCAACGTTCATTGAAATTCAAAGAGCATTAAATGCAAAGCATGCCGTTCTGAAGACTAAAGAAAAGAAGACGTTGCTGATCGTGACAACACATCAAGATAGTGACATCTCATGGCTAAGTCCTATAATTCAAATTCAAACGGCGCCATTGAGACACTATAAATAGAGGACCTTAGGCTCTAGAGAATGGTGTGTCAACAACGTGATCAAACATACACTTGTGCTTACGAGCCTTAAAATCCTTCTCCATACTTACGAGCTTACGTACTGATCCGTTCCAAGACTTAAACTTGAAAAAGAAGCTACTTGTGAAGAAGTACAACATCAACCTTAAAAATTCGGTTAAGTGTTCTTTCCTCTAAACAAGGAATAGTCTTGACACCAGAAACAATATATTTGCTTAGTGCAAAGTATTGTCAAGTTGAGTTTCTCAGATTACTTGTTTTAACTGAGAAGTTAATTTCAGTAATCTCTACCCAAACCTTTCTAACTGATAAAAACCACATTTCAGGCGTGTTTGTCAAGGGGAACTAGTCAAGAAAGGTTTTGCTGATTAAGTGTCCCAAGTTTGGCTGAGAACAAGGTTTTAGTTCTCTGGTTAGGTTGGAAACGAAGCAAGGGTGCTTCAGTTTCTGGGATTCTTAGTGATAGGACTTGTAAGGAACCTCATTTCTTATCATAGTGAATGCAATCTAGAATTAGACAAAGTGGATTAGTTGAGAGATTACGCCACCTTCAGATACCACTATTAAAGTGTTTGTGTGATTTACTTCACTGCAGTTTACTATCAACAAGTTACTACTGTTTTTACTGCAATTTCATACTACTTGCTGATTCACAGTTCCGCTTAAGCACTTATTGTAAAAAGACTTCCACACTCTGAATTTTAAGTACCAGCAACCTCATTACTGAAAAGTAACAAGTACTTGCTGAGAAAGTTTTAGGCACGCAAAAGTTTTAAAGACTATTCACTCCCCCCCCCCCCCCCCCCCCCCCCCGTCTTTAATTGTTGTCTAAAGGGACCAACAAGTGGTATCAGAGTTGGAGGTTCTTTAACCTTCAACACTGAACCTAGATCCCCTTAGGTGTTTTCTGTAAATCACTTTCACTTGATCTGGTTGGTAGTTGTTTGCTGACAGGATGTCTGTAGGAGATGCTCCCTTGCTGAAGTTGGAAAATTATGAGAAATGGCGAAACAACATGATGTTGCATTTGGAGGCTATTAGTGATGAAATGATAACTGTCATTAACGATGGTCCTCTCTTAATCACTAAAGTTGTACCACAATTTCCAACGACTACAAAAGATCCTACTACTGGCAAAGTTGTACTTCTGGGGATAATGTTGAAAAGATTGTGCCAAAAGAATGGACTTCTGATGAAGCCAAAAGATTTGGTCTTGATGGACAAGCCAAAAACATCATCATCCGGTCTACTCTTGACACCATACAGTGCAAACTGTGGGGATCTAAGACTTCCAGAAATGCATGGAAGATGGTTCACGACTTGTGTGCTGGATCTGACAAAACCAAGGAAAACAAACTTGAAGTGCTGAAGTTGAAATTTCAGAATTTTAAACAAGGTGCTGATGAGTCACTAGAAGACTAGGACGTCAGATTCACAACACTCACGAGTGCGATGGATACCTTAGGTTCTGGAAGTCTCTATTCAGATTCTGAGAAGATGAAAACCATCATCAGAAGTTTGAATCAAGAGTGGATCCATATTCAAAACTTCTACTACAACCAAGTAATGTCTAAAATCACTCATACTGAGTTGTTCTCACATCGTGTTGCTATCAACTACGAGACAAAGCAAAGAGAAACTGTGTTTGCTGAAAAATCGCAAAATGTTGCTTTTTTTGCCAAGCCTTCAACTCCAGAAAAGAAGGATGAAAAAGAGCCTGTTGATGAAAGTGCTCTAGCTGTTAGAAATATGAGAAAATTCATCAGCAAGGAACTTGAAAGACGAAAGGCAAAAGAGAAGCTGAAAAAGCATCTTGGCAACAACTACCACAAGTACAAGCCTGAAGCTAGCTCTCTGAATAAGCAAGCTCAACAAGCTACATCTTCTGAAGAACCGGCGGTTCGAAATGACTTATGCTTCTACTGTAAGAAGCCTGACCACTTCAAAGCTAATTGTCCCTTGCTGAAAGGCAAGTCTGCTGATAATAGGAAGAAGTTTAAAAAGGCTATGATTGCTGGAGAGAAGAAAAAGCTTCATGCTAAGATTGATGCCTTGTGCATTGAAACAAGTTCTGAAGACAGTGAGACAGAAGACTCAGATACTGAGGAAGAAACAACAATGGATGTTAAGATCGTCAAAGGAAGTTTGTGGAATTTCTATGGAAGCATTTCCAGATGTCTCAAATGTCCAGTTCTGTCTCATGACCGATCAGGTAATTTCTCCTACCTCTGACTCAGAAAGTGAAGATGAGATTGATCTTGATAGAATCCAAGGAAAAATTGAAATATTTGAGAAAACTCTAAGCAAACAGCAAGAGAAAGTTCTAAATGTTGAACTATTAGCTAAACAAACTACTGAAAAGTACATTGTGCTAAGTTCTGAAATAGAGAGAAAAGATGCTGAAATATTGCATCTTAAGAATCTTCTTGCTGAAGCCACAGAGAAAAACACTCAAATATCAACAGAGTTAGAAGAATACCGATCTTCAATTCTAAAGTTGCTTGCTGAGATTCAAGAACTCAAGAAAATAAAAGTTAACTTTGACGCAAGCAACACTCTGACTGAACTAAACTCTTATCTGAGAGATTCATCTCAGAAAGAAGGTTTAGTTGCAACGTACGAAAGCAATGAGGTTACTCTCCTGAATAAGGATAGCTCACCATTGATGTTTGTTCGTCATGCTATAAATGATGAACAAATACTATATCAGATTGGTCAATCTAAGCTTACTGAAATACGTGACAAGACACCAATAGCTCTGATAAGCCTACTGTTGCTACTCAAAGTAACAAGACTTCAAAAGGAAAACAGATTGCAGAAAAGCAAACTGTTAAGAAGGTTGCTACAGAGCAATCCGCCAAACAATTTGCTTGTTGGTCCCTTTAGACAACAAGTAAAGACTAGAGGGGGGGTGAATAGTCTGTAAAATGTTTTCGTGTCTAAAAACTTTCTCAGCAAGTACTTATTACTTTTCAGTAATGAGTTTGCTGGTACAGTACGTAACTTTCTCAACAAAGACTTTTACTTTTCAGTAATGAGTTTGCTGATACTTAAAATTCAGAGTGCGAAAGTCTTGTACCATAAGTGCTTTGTGAGAAACCAGTTTCAGCAAGTAAACAAATAAAGCAATGTAAACAAAATAACTTGCTAGAATTGGAGGCTACAAAAGATCTGTTGAAATCTCTTTCCTACATCCCATTTCTTTCGAAAGTAAATTTCAGTAAAGTAAATCACACAAACACTTCTATAGTGGTATCTGAGGGTGGCGTAATCCCTCAACTAATCCACTTTGTCCTTTCTAGGACTTAATTCACTATGTCAGATGATGATTTTCCTTACACACCTAAACAGTAGAAATCCAAGAAACTAAAGCACCCTTGCTTTGTTTCCAACCTAATTAGAGTACTGTAACCTTTTTCTCCACCAAACTTCAGACACTTAATCAGCAAAACTATGCCTGATTAGTTCCCTCTGACAAACGCGCCTTAGAAGTGTTTTTTATCAGTTAGAGAGGTTTGGGATGAGATTACTGAGATTAACTTTTCAGTTAACACAAGTAATCTGAGAAACTCAACTTGACAATACTTTGCAGTAAGGAAGTATGTTGTTTCTTGGTGTCAAGACTTGTTCTTGTTCAGAGGAAAGAACACTTCACTAATTTCTTAGCTTTGGTATTCTACTTCTTCACAAGTAGCTTTGGTTTCAAGCTTAAGTCTTAGAACGGATCAATAGGCAGTTTAAGAGTAGAGAAGGTTTGAGTGTTTAAGCACAAGTGAGAGTTTGATCACGTTGTTGACACACCTTTCTACTCAGCCTAAGGCCTAGTATTTATAGTGTCTCAAGGGAGCCGTTTGAGTTTCAAATTCTAAGGCTTGTACCTCAAGATGTCAATATCTTGTTGTAAGGTCAGTATCAGCAGCGTCTTCTTTTGTCTTCTTCAGGTCTTCAGAACGCGTGCTTTAGCATTTAATGCTCTTGAATTTCAAATATGAACGTTGGAGCCAAAATGCAGAGTGAATCAGCAAGTGAGGCAGTATGTGTTCAGTAAGTAAGCAGTCTCAGTTTCAGAAAGTTCAACCTACTCTGTCATATAGATTTTCACTTAAACTATTTGATTTCTGAGTTACTCACTTTCTGATAAAACACATGCCTTTGTAGATACCTTTCTCAGAAACTTCTAAGTCTTCAGTCTTTTTGTCTTCAACTTTCTAAGTGGTTCTAGGTCTTCAATAGTTTGTTTTTGTAAACAAAGTACATCATCAGCAAACATAAGAACTTAACTAGTACCTACACTAAGCCTTTCAACAAACGTTTCTCTTTTACAATGTCCTTTAAATTCTAAATTCCTATGGACCTTAAGAGTACTAGTTACTAGACTTTACTTAATTTAGCGTGGTTAATTGCTCATCAAAAATTACAAGTTTCCTAACATTGCTGAAAAGCAATTTGTTAAGCGTAAAGTCAAGATTAGTGAAAGAAATAATCAGAAATCCTTTGATGATAAACATGAATCAAGTAAGGTTGCTGAATCAAGAACTCAGCGCTCTCCTAGAAGTGGACTTGTTATAAGAACAAACAGGACCAACTCTTCCATGAGTACAAGCAAAGTTAGCAAAGATACCTCAAGGATCAGAAGAAATCCAAGCCTAAGAGTGCTAACAATGATAGTGTATATGTCCTACAGACAGTCTTTATTAAGGGCATGCAGCCCTTATTAAGGGCATATATGTACTATTACACAGGTCAACGTAATATAATATATGTTTGTTGTTTGACTATTGAGTATCGCTTTCATATTTATATTACACCAGGCATACAACATGTCATATCTCTATTCCTGTCTGTATTGATATCAAACATGTCCCCTCGGATAGATGACCGATCACACATATAGTGGGAGTGATGAACCGGAATTTGTCAGATTCTAATTAACCAAATAAATTTGTATTAAGCCAAAGGCAATTCACAACTACAACGAAAACCGTAGTGTAGCAGTAAAATAACCTCGAGTGTCGATCTCTAAGGACTATAACTAGCTTTATCTAATCTAACTTAAACAATAAAATCAACAAACTACTTAGCACAGGTTTTTCTTATCAAGCTAATGGAAGTTAGTGATAGTATGATCATTCAAAGCATAGCATGTTAATAATCATGCATGAAGTACCCGATCGTTTTGCATAGAGATCTTTGATCATGAATTGTCCAATGTGTTCCGTTATTATTCAACACTACGAAGATAGAGGGCTTAGATAGATCAAAGAAATAAAGCAATAACTCAAAGTCTGATTCGCTTTACCGCCATCAGCATAATTGTTAACCCTTCGCTAAGAAATCACATACTATAACCAACGATAAATTTAGCTACTCATAGATGTCATGCAATCAACAGAAATCTTAGCAAGATTGAATGAAAACATGTTGAAAGATAAATAAATATGAATAGAAAAAATTGCAAGATACAATGTTACCGAAGGTTGTCAATCTCCGAAGAATCGCGATCTCACAAGCTCCAAAACGATAAGAAAAAGTGTCTCCTATGCTAGGAATTACCAGAACAGGCTTTGGAGAATTCTTCCCTAAAACTAATGAGAAAGGTATGAAAAAAGGTCTGAGAAAGTATGAAAAACGGAGAAAACTGAGCAACTATATATAGCGGTTCGGAAGGTGTGGGGCGAACCGCCCCACATCCTGGGCGAATCGCCCGGGAGTTCCAGCCGGCCATGGACGCGTTTTTGGATTTCTTTTCCATTTAGGACTCGGTTTTTGCCTTCTAGTGACCTTTTAGCCTTCAGACTCGACCCCTAGACTTCAAATCCTATCCGGAATCTTCTAGATACTCCAAAAATTTCTCCGGAACACCAATTCTTCGTTCTCTTCAATATAATTTCCCGGAAAACCACGTGTTTACCAAAACCTGTAAAATGCAAACTAAAGGGAAACGTGACACTATTCTAATAAGATGCACTATAATATAGATAAATTAACATAGAGGATAGATAAATTGGTGAAAAAAGACTCGAATGAAAGTGTAAAATACACGTTCATCAAACTCCCCAAACCGAACCTTTGCTTGTCCTCAAGCAACTAAGCTAGACTCTAATGCAAAAAACAATGCAACACAAAAAATGGAGTCTCATGCCAAATGAAATGAACTAATCTATTGAATCTATCAAAATACATATGAACAAAAACCATACGAATCATAACATGAATATTGGTTGAAGAATGCCTCGATTGACTCATACACATTCACATAAGCGCTTATGTCAAACAAGATAGTCTCTCGTAACATTCTCTACCTGGACCTAGTCAGTGACGACGTAATGAAGCATGCTAAAATACGAATGGTTGTCCCGTGCCTATGAAACTGAGGACTTACTACTGTTCACCAAGTTAAGACATTTCCTCAAAGAGGTCGAACCAATACTAGCTCTCATCAAACGAAGGAGGGTTCCCTAAAAAGATAACACTCCCCTATTCTACCCATCTTTCAAGCAAAGCCTTAAGCTATTCACCACTTCCTGAATGGCAGGACGAGGGTGGTATAGAACAGATGACACTCAAACAAACAAAGACAAAAAATTACAACTCGATTACGAACATTACAAGAATAAACTGAGACAAACACTTGCTAAACTGCTTTTTGGCTCTTTTTTTGGACCCTTCTATTCTTTTTGAGATCTTTTCTTTTTTTTTCATTTTTATTTTTTATTTTCCATATTTTTTCTTTTTTTTCTGGAATTCTTCTTTTTTTTTTTTTTTCTAGCCAGCAATAGCACAACGAAAAAGAAACAATGACACAAAAATGACCTCCCCAAACCTATTCGAAAGAATAGGTTGGAGTACAAAATTTACGAAAAAGAAAAATAAACTCACAACACAAAATTGAAAAACAAGTCTAATGATAGCGTAGCCCCGTCCCCAAACCTATTCAAAAGAATAGGTTGCAAACAAAGGATCACACAATCTCACACTACCTCCTTCCTAGGCATTTAGCAACCGTAGAAATCCAACTATAGATGGTTATTTATCTCAGTGCGTAAAATCTTCAACTAAGTCTTCTAAGCAACCGTCTAGGCAAATTTAAGACACACGTCATGAAAGATCATTATCAATACTATAGAGGTGTTTGTCACTAACACCATTTATCTAGCATGCTGCAAATAACTAACATACAATCCTATAGCTTTCATTGACCAAGAGATTGTCACGATTCTCTAATTCGAAGGTATTTTATAGGCAACTACGAATCATATGAAGTAATTTGTAGCAAGATTGAATCACAATCTCATGTGAGCATAGACATAATCCAAAACATGCACAATTCTACATTCTACCACCAACACAAAGGATTTAGCTACTCATACTCAATAATGTAAACATCATATTGTATAAATTGTTACAGAAAGACATGAGATCAAACTACAAGATAAGAGATTGATACAAATTACCACCAAATCTGTCACTATTCGGTGGAAAAGATGAAAACCCTCTGCGTAGATGAATGTGTTATGCAATTCTATGGCTAAATCTTCAATACAAATCCAATTACAATGGTAGAAATGAGTTCTAGGTCGAATTTGGGGCTTAGGAGCTCTCTAGATTCGAATGCTAATGTCTGAATGACCAAAAAGTAACTGAAAATGTGTTCAAAAGGACATAATCAAATTCTGTAACGGCTGCCAAGCGGACCGCTTGGAGGCAACCAAGCGAACCGCTTGGCCTCTGCCAAGCGGTTCGCTTGGATACTGGGGGCAGTTTCTGTTTTTCCCATGTTCTTAAGCAAGCCACTTGGCTTCTCGAAGCGAACCACTTGATCTGTGGGACAGATTTGACTTGGAAATGCATCCTTTTGCCCATAAACGACCTTCTAACGCCTTGGACTCGTCTTTCTCAACACTTATTAGGAATCGGGCACTCACGAACAAAGCCACGGGGATCGAGTAACTTTAACGGGGCCATTTTCCATAAAAAATGCTCGTTTTTAGCTCCAAAAATACCGTTTCGTACCTAAGTGCCTAAAAATGCAGAAAACACAAAAAGTGACACTATTCTACAAAACTAACCAAAAAACTAAGTAAAAAGACAGCAAAAGAAGGTAAAAAAGACAAGATGAACGCGTCAAAAATTTGTTCATCAAACTCCCCAAACCAAACCTTTGCTTGTCCTCAAGCACCTAACTAATCTAAATGCAACACAAAAAAGAGTCTCATGCCAAGTAAAGTGAACTAATCTATTGAGTCTACCAAACGCTTATGAACAAAGACCATACGAAGCATGACATGCAAGTAGGTTGAAGAATGCCTCGGTTGCGAATATACACATTCCCATGTGCACTTTGCTAAACAAAGGTGTCTCTCGTAACATCTTCTACCTGGACCTGGTCAGTGACGACACAATGATGTATATTATCATACTATGATTGGCCCGTGCCTATGAAACCGAGGGCTTACTACTGTTCACCAAGCGAGACTTTTCCTCAAGAGAGGGCGAACCAATATTGGTTCTCATCAACCGAATGAGGGTTTCCTAGAAAGATAACACTCTCCTATTCTACCCAGACTCTCAAAGAATGAGTCTCTTTCAACCACTTCCTGAATAGCAGGACGAGGGTGATCAAGAACAGGCATTGGACAAAGGCGACCGAAACAAAAGATAGAATTTACAACTCGAAAACTTCACAAGAACAAAATATTTACAAACACTTGACACTTACAAAGACTGCTTTTTGGCTTGCAACGACCCTTCTTTTTCTTTTTTGGGTCTTATTCTTTATTTTCTTTTCTTCTTTTTCTCTTTTTTTTATATATTTCTTTTTCTCTTTTTGTTTTCTTTTCATTTGTCCTTTTTTCTTCTCTTTTTTTTTTTATTATGCAAGCAGCAACACTTAACAACGAAACAACCAAAAAACGCCTCCCCAAACCTATTCGAGAGTACAAAGACGAAAAGAAAAAGGGACAAATTTACAAAGACGCCTCCCCAAACCTATTCGAAAGAATAGGTTGGAGCACAAAATAAAAAGAAGAAGAAGAAAACTTTACAACGACTCAAAGACGAAAGACAAGTACAATGAATCAACCTCCTCACCAAACCTATTCGAAAGAATAGGTTTAATACAAGGAATCACACACTTCACACTACCTCCTTCCTAGGCATTTGGCAATCTCTAATCGAGGTGAAGAACTTGTCGCCTCTTATGTACATAATTACATGGGTTACAACCATAGACTCTAACATGCATCATTTTATAAGGCCATCGTGAACCGCAGCAGAAGAAACACCACTCAAGGTGATGTCGAGACTACTAAGCTGAACTAGTGCACATGCAAATGTGGCAAACCAAGCGAGACAAGCCTCAAACTACTTGCAATGAAATGCATCATATGATCAATGGTCATAAACACTTCGTCTACACAATAAAAAAGTTCAAAAAACTTGGCAATAAACTCCACACACAACAACGTGCAACAACTAATCGAGGGATGATATGCATGCAAAAATTTGAAAAAACACGACAAATCACAAGGAACTTTGGCTAAAGGTATGCACGAACCAAAAGATCACATAGTACTTGAAAATCCAACAAACCCTCCCCAAATCTAAACCCTTGCTCGTTCTCGGGCAATGAAGAGTTGATAAGAAAAGAAAAATTGGATTGAAAGTACACTTCCCTGAGATAAAAGGTTCGTGTCCAACTCCTAATGAAGAGTAGTACCTGAAAGGAATCAAGAAACAAGTGAAGAAGGGTTCCCAAAGGTGGAATGACGAAAAAATGGTGGAATTTGGGAACAGGGTCCAAGTGGGCCGCTTAGCTTCTGCCAAGCGGACCGCTTGGCAAGCGGTCCGCTTGGGATCGTCCAAGCGGGCCGCTTGGATGCTGACAGATTTACAGGAAGTCTGTCAGCACTCAAGCGGACCGCTTGGGGATTCCAAGCGGACCACTTGTCCTGTATACCCAAATTCCACAACGTTTTCTATCTTTTAACACCCTAGGCACCAAAACAAATGCATGCGTAATTAAAAACAAGAAAATCTGGCTAATGAAAAGGAATCTAACTAAGTGCAAAGTACTTTACCACCTCGGGTTGCCTCCCGAGAAGCGCCTTTGTTTACATGTCGTTGGCTCGACTCTTCAAGGCTCAATTGGGGTTGAATTCAAATTGGGTACTAGAATTCCCCATCAATGCCCTCTTCAATCGGTGAAATCCCTGCACATTTGAACGAAGAAATAGAGGACCAAAGTATCCTATAAGTTTGTTAGTGCAAGTTTTATCAACACATGAATTAACAATGGCTTGCAACGTGTGTCACTTGCCATCTACCTCAAAACTACATGTACGATGGTACATATCAATCACCATGTGCACCTTATTGATAAGGCTCTTCCCAACAGGACCACATCCTTAAGCTTGGCTTCCGAAGTTGGCATACTATGAAGCTCGTCTTCACCTCAACACTGGTAACTCTCACAACAAAGTCCTCGAGAACTCCCAAAGGTCTCCTCATAGACCCATCAGCAAGTTGAACCATAGCTTTCATTGGCTTCAAACTAGTCAACCGGGACTCTTTGTACACGTTCATCGGCAAGACATTGACTCCAGCTCTCGTGTCTAGTGTAGCCAATGTACCCTCCAGATGAACTGGAATTTGTCAGATTCAATTAATCAAATAAATTTGTTTTTAGCCAAAGGCAATTCACAACTACAACGAAAACCGTAGTGTAGCAGCAAAATAACCTCGAATGTCGATCTCTAAGGACTATACCTAGCTTTATCTAATTTAACTTAAACTATAAAATCAATAGACGACTTAGCACAGATTTTTCTTATCAAGATAATGGAAGTTAGTGATAGTATGATCATTCAAAGCATAGAAGGTTAATAATCATGCATGAAGTACCCGATCGTTTTGCATAGAGATCTAAGATCATGAATTGTCCAATGTGTTCCGTTCAATTCAACACTACGAAGATAGAGGGCTTAGATAGATCAAAGAAATAAAGCAATAACTCAAAGTCTGATTCGCATTACCGCCATCATGCATAATTAATAACCCTCGCTAAGAAATCACATACTATCACCAACGATAGATTTAGCTACTCATAGATGTCCTGCAATCAACAGAAATCATAGTAAGATTGAATGAAAACATGTTGAAAGATATAAATATAAATAGAAAAATCTGAGATACAATGTTACCGATGAAGGTTGTCAATCTCCGAAAAATCGCGATCTCACAAGCTGCAAATTGATAAGAAAAATTGTCTCCTATGCTAAGAACTCCCAGAACAGGCTCTGGAGAATTCCTCCCTAAAACTAATGAGAAAGGTATGAGTCTGAGAAAGTATGAAAAAACGTAGAGAAACTGCAACTATATATAGGAGTTCGGAACGTGTGGGGCGAGTCGCCCCACACACCGGGCGAACGCCTGGTGTGGGGCGAACCGCCCCACATCCCGGGCGAACCGCCGGGAGTTCCAGTCGGCGAGGGACGCATTTTTGACGCGTTTTTGGATTTCTTCTCCTTTTCGGACTCGGATTTTGCCTTCTAGTGACATTTAAGCCTTCAAACTCGACCCCTAGACTTCAAATCCCATCCGGAATCTTCTAGACACTCCAAAAATATCCTCGGAACACTGATTCTTCGTTCTCTTCAATATAATTGCCCGGAAAATCACATTTTTCACCTAAAACCTATAAAATGCAAACTAAAGGGAAACATGCCACTATTCTAATAAAATGCACTAAAATATAGCTAAATTAACATAGAGGATAGCTAAAATAGGTGAAAAAAGACTCGAATGAAGGTGTAAAATACACGTTCATCACCTCCTTCGTGCCAAGACCAATTCTCCATCTCATCCTTAGAGGATGAGCTTTCTTGTTCAATATGCGAAGCTTCTTCTTCAACCATAGATGACTTAGGCTCCTCGTTAGCAACGCAAGGCTCAGAGATTTTCATGCTACTTGGCACCTCTACTCGTGCTCCTTCTCTTGTGACCGTGATCTCAACTGGAATATCAGTCACCACCGTAATGGCCATAGCTCTCTCGGTATTACCCAAAAGCTTCTCTTGCTCACGACTAGCTCCTCTATCAATGAGTTCTTGCAACTTCTTATTAAGAGAATAAGTACTAGCCTCCAAGTTCTCAAATCGCTTCTCGTTCATGGAATGATTCTTGTAATAAGATTCCATAAACTTGTCGGTCTTTTCTACCAAGTTTTGCACCATAGCAAGCAAAGAAGATGGAGCATATCCGGGTACCCCGTAATTTACCTCAGCATGTTGATGTTGATTGACGAATCCTTGCTCATATTCATCGCCACGAGCCACTTGCTCTTCAAAAGCCGCTATGGGTTCTACTCTAGGTTCTCTTGAAAGAAACTTGGCTCTTATATTCCGGTTCTGAGAATTTCGGTACATTGTGTCCAACTTCGCTTGAGCTTGACTCGGAAATAACTCTCTCATGCTTCCCCCACAAATGGTATCCACTTGTGTTTGAACTTCCGGATGCAAACCATTATAGAAGAATTGGAGGAGCTGATCTCTATCAAAGCTGTGATGTGGGCACCGATATTGCAAACCCTTAAACCGATCATAGGCCTCATGGAAGGCTTCATTATACTTCTGCTCAAAAGTGCTGGTTTGTCTCTTCATAACCATAGTCTTGGAAGCAGAATAATACCGATCCATAAATTTTTCAAACACTTGAGCCCATGTGGTCAAGGATCCAACTTCCAAAGATCTCAACCAAGCCTTCGCTCTATCCCCGACTCCCATAGTGAAAACCTTCATCTGCAAATCATCATCAGTAACTCCAACATCCGGTCTAGGCAAGTAGAGAACGAAATTCTCTAAGTCATTCAAATACCCAATAAAGTCCTCATTGTCCATGCCATAGAACTTGGGTAGTTGCTGGAACATGTGACTTTTAAGCTCCAGATTCCTTGTTGCGTCATTTAGAACAATAGCTGGACAACTAGGCCCAACCGTAACCTTTGAAAGCAACTTCAATGGTTGCTCATCCATTTTGCCTGAAACTCTTGTGTAATCAACACAACACTCAGACAAGGATTAGTTCCCGTTAGTGCAAAAAAAAACCAGAACACATAGAAAAGTTGTTGAAAGAGATAGGGGGAAAGAAATGAGGTAAGAAGGGATGTTGGCTGAAAAACCAAAACAAAAACACCAACCAAAGGAGTTAAGTCCCCGACAACGGCGCCAAATTGATGAGTCGTTTTTTCACCAATTAAATTTTTTTATAAAGTCAAAGAACACTTATCACTACACAAACAGAGTGCAATGGAAAGTTGTCCCCGAGTGTCGTTCTCTCGGGACCTAATGTGGCTTTTTTTGGGGTTTTTGTATGCTAATTTAGTCAACTAGTTCAAGTTGGGTTGAAAATGGTTTTCAGGACAAAAGCAAACTAGAATCACACTTGTTTGTAATCAAGATGGAAAACGGTTGGTGGTAGATAGAGAAATGACATGCATGGATTACGAATATGCTTACAAGTTCAATGCGTAAAATCTTCAACTAAGTCTGCTAAGCAACGGTCTAGGCAAATTTAAGACACACGTCATGAAAGATCATTATCAATACTTTAGAGGTGTTTGTCACTAACACCATTTATCTAGCATGCTGCAAATAACTAACATACAATCCTATAGCTTTCATTGACCAAGAGATTGTCACGATTCTCTAATTCGAAGGTATTTTATAGGCAACTACGAATCATATGAAGTAATTTGCAGTAAGATTGAATCACAATCTCATGTGAGCATAGACATAATCCAAAACATGCACAATTCTACATTCTACCACCAACACAAAGGATTTAGCTACTCATACTCAATAATGTAAACATCATATTGTATAAATTGTTACAGAAAGACATGAGATCAAACTACAAGAATAAAGATTAATACAAGTTACCACCAAAGCTGTCACTATATATTCGGTGGAAAAGATGAAAAACCTCTCCGTAGATGAATGTGTTATGCAATTCTATGGCAAAATCTTCAATCCAAATCCAATTAAAATGGTAGAAATGAGTTCTAGGTCGAATTTGGGGCTTAGGAGCTCTCTGGATTCGAATGCTAATGTCTGAATTACCAAAAAGTAACTGAAAATGTGTTCAAAAGGACAGAATCAGATTCTGTAACGGCTGCCAAGCGGACCGCTTGGCAAGCGAACCGCTTGGCAGAGGATACTAGGGGCAATTACTGTTTTCCCCTGTTCTTAAGCGAGCCATTTGGCTTCTGGAAGCGAACCACTTGATCTGTGGGACTGATTTTGACTTGGAAATGCATCCTTTTGCCCATGAACGGCCTTCTAACGCCTTGGAATCGTCCTTCTCAACACTTATTAGGACTCGGGCACTCACGAACAAAGCCACGGGGATCGAGAAAATTCAACGGGCCTATTTTCCATAAAAAAATGCTCGTTTTTAGCTACAAAAACACCGTTTCGTACCTAAGTGCCTAAAAATGCAGAAAACACAAAACGTGACACTATTCTACAAAACTAAGCAAAAAGACAGCAAAAGAATGTAAAAAAGACAAGATGAACACGTCAAAAATGTGTTCATCACGTTCTTTCTAATATTTTTCCTTAGGGCACCGAGCAATAGAAATATTCTTGTGAATGTTCTTCAAGTTTTCAATGTTTTTTTTTTTTTGTTAGTCAGATCTACTCTGGTTTAAGTTGGTGTTATGATAGTACATGTTATCATAACACAGGACAAAACATTGCAATATTCATCTAGTATAAAGTTCAAGTTAGATGATTTACATTATCAGAGTGACTTAGACGAAGGAATCCTACGATCCTTTCATGAGCACGCGCGCGCGTCATTTGCAAGATATTTCTTGATCCAAGGAAAAATCACGTCCCATCAACAATGTTACCCCCAGATGGAAGTATGAACCAAACTCTATGATTCTACGGTTCAGGTTATGAAAAGCAGTTACAAATCTTCCTCCCAAGTGTTTCCAAGCTTCTTCAATGGTGGAGATGATGGTGAAAAGTCTCTAGATCTCAATGATGATGATCAAGGAAGGTTGGGAGGAGTATAAGTAACTGAAAAAGGAGCATTAATGGCCAAATCCCGCAATCATCGCAGCCTCAAGCGGGGCGCCAGGCCGACATCTGTTTTCTGCCTCTTGCTGGAAATCGCTACTTTGCACATCTGGCGCCTGATTGGCATGTATGGTACACCGTTAAAAAGCTCTTTGCATAAGATACACATGGGTGTTGGTTTGACGTCCATACGACATTGTATGAGAAAGTTATGGCTTGAACGGTGAGGCCGTGCCAAAACGTGCATACTTGACCAACTCCAAGACGGTTGCTTAGGCTTCTTCTAACTGCGCCTCAAGGTACCCCGAGGGCTCCAGTGCATTCCTTGGCTCATCTAGCTCGACAAGACTTTGATCACGACCTGAAAATCTGAGAGTTTCAACTTTGTTCCAAATGCATCCAAATATGCGTTGTTGTAGCCCCAGAATGTGATCCCATTCTACAAAACTACCAAAAAACGAAGAAAAAGAGAACAAAAACATAAAAGAAACTAAGAAAAAGATGACACTTTTTGGTGTCATCAATAATCTTCGAGTCTTGTATTTATTCATTGCATCTGTTTTTGTGGTTGATCCTTGCTTTGGATCTTGATGGGCCCCGAGGATCTATCTGAGTGTTGAGCCGGATCATGTTTCTCTTCTGGATCATTTAGACTGATCGTCTTAGTTCGTCTACGGCGGTTTAGAGCTTACTGGATATATTTTCACATCATCAGTACTATATCTAGTTACATTGGACATGTATTGTCTTTATCTACATTGGATTTGTATTCGTTTAATACAATCCCATTTAAATAGCCATTTCATTATTTTGGGTTTATTATTATAGATTATATTTGTGAAACAGATGAAATCTTGCAAAACAAGCGTTGAATTTTTTTTATCTTTTTTTAATGAACTAGATTATTAGAGATGGATAAATATCCGTCTCTAAATCATGGTAGATTCCATTTTGTTTAAAAGAAGTTACGCTTTGTTAAATTAGAGACGGCTAAAAGGTTTGTGACATCGTATTTAGCGACGAATTTATCAATTGCTAAATGTGGATTCTTTTTCGTAGTGAGTCTTGTTGAGTACTTTAACTTCCTTCCTTTCGCACCTAGGACCTATATAGACTGAGGGGGTGGAGGGTGGTTAGTACTTTGGAGTGGACGAAGAAAGTATAAAATTTGGTGGGTGGAAGGAAATTTTGTCCTCCCAAAAAAAAAAGAAGGAAATTTTGCCCCATGTTCGGAAGTGTACTACTTCTCCGGACACTTTATAGTTTTCTATTTTTGTTTTTTTTTACTTTTTCGATATTCAATTTGATTCCAAATTAATTATAATTTATTGCGAAAAATATAATTTTGAAAATTATATTATAAAATTATAATAATTATACTTTTAGAATATAATTTTTAAAATTATTTTTTTCACGGTAAGTAAATGTAATTTATTTAAGGGAAAATAGAATAGAATATTAAAAATGTTTTTTTGAAAGAAAATGAGCTTATATTACACACATGGAGAAATTACAGCGTTGAGGTCGTCCCGATACGCTACCATACGGGGACACCACTTATTCAAATTCAAAAACAAATACAATGAAAGCCAGTCGGAACATAGATCCCAGATTGCTACTATAAACTCCTACGTGGACAGTAAACAACTGATGAGAATCTACAAGGTAAGCTCACCATGCCTAACTTGGCCAAAATATTAAAAAAGTTTAGAAAACCAAATCTCGGGAGGAACTATAATTTATTCTAAGTCTAAAAGGATAAAAACTCTATGTTTGAGATCTCGTCTCGGAGGCCATCTCGGACGACCTCCTGAGAAGGGTCAACCCGGGTCATCTCGGACATTTGTCTCGGAATAGAAAAAAAATACGTAAAATTATATATAACAAATACTATACATATTTATCAACAAATGACATAGAAAATTCAAACATAAATATCATATAAACTCATAGAAACCAAAATAAAGTCATAGACTCATAGTAGCATATCATTAGAACATTACAATGATCCAAATCAAACAAAGAAATTCAAACTTCAAACATTACAATGATTCAAATCAAACAAACAAGTTCAAGGTTCAAACATAACAATGATCCAAACAAACAAGTTCAAGGTTCAAACAAGTACAATCACATTTTTCCTTTTTAGCTGATCCTATTTTGAGTATTTTTCAATTTCTCCTAAAAAAATTTTTTTAATTAAAAACCCGGGTCAACCGGTAAAAAACTCGGAAAAATCCCGGGTTCCGAAATTTTTCCGAGTTTTCAGTGTTTCGTCCCGCATAGGCTTCCGAGAAGCGGTTGAACCGGGTCAACCCGGGTTGACCCGAACGTTTACTTTTAATTTGGGGGGTGTGTCCCAATTCGGCATTGCCGACTATGACCTAAACTCCAGTCTACAGTACTAACCTAAGTCCTAACCATGGTTGTACTTGTATACATTATATGGATACTTGTAGTTTCTAGTCTTCACAAAATCCTCCAAACAACACTTAATACACATGCAGCGGTTGCGCAAACAAACAACGAAAGCTATCGTCGTAGAGAATTAGAGATAGAGAGAGAAAGAGCGGAAAAAATAAAAAACACAAAATAATAATATAATAATAATAAATAGCCTGGCCCCCATAAAAACAACACAAACACACATCTCTTCCTCATTTCGTTTCACTCTCAGAAACACAAAAAACAAAGCCTTTTTTTTTTTCTCTCTAAACAATTCAAACGTTTTTGCTGCTGCTTCTTTCTTTCATTTTCTTTTAAACGATTTGTTCTTGTCAGGAAATGGAGTGCTGTTTGTCTAACCTGAATTTCTGGTGAGTTCTTTCTTTTCTCATTTTTATTTATTGCTTAAATCTCTGTTAATTCATCACGTGATACTTGTGCTTTTTCTTAAATAAGATAAGAGAGGTGGGCTTTTGTTTTTGTTCTTAATTGTTTGTTCTTGTCATGAATGTTTCTGTAGATTTTTTTTTCGCATTTGAGATCTGATGCTGATTCAGAAGTTGGGGTTTGAATTTTTTTTTCTTCTACTTTCAGAACGTGCCTGCTCAATTGGTTTAATTCAATTCAATTGGTTGTTGGGTTTGTGAATTTGTTGTTGTATTATTGAATTGGGAATTGGTTGAAATTGGTGGTTGGTTGTTGAATGAAAGTTGAATTTGGTGTTGGTGGTGGTGGTATGGGGGGTCTTGTTGGTTTGAATGATGAGGATAAAGCGATGGCAGCTGCTGTTTTGGGTACGAAAGCTTTCGATTACCTCATGTCCAACTCTGTTTCTGCTGAATGTTCCTTGATAGCTGTAGGGAATGATGAGAATTTGCAGAAGAAGCTCTCAGATCTAATTGAGCTTCCTAATTCTGCCAATTTCTGTTGGAATTATGCCATTTTCTGGCAGCTTTCAAGGTCGAAATCCGGTGACTTGGTCTTGGGATGGGGGGATGGCTGTTGTAGGGAGCCTCTTGAAGATGAGGAGTCTCAAGTTACCCGTGCTCTCAGAATGAGACTTGAGGATGACTCCCAGCAGAGAATGAGGAAGAGGGTTCTTCAGAAGTTGCACACTTTGTTTGGGGGTAGTGAAGATGATAGCTATGCTTTTGGGTTGGATAAGGTTACCGATACGGAGATGTTCTTTTTGGCTTCCATGTACTTCTCTTTTCCCAGGGGAGAAGGGGGTCCGGGGAGATGTTATGGATCCACTAAGCATGTCTGGTTGTCTGATGTTTTCAAGTCCGGTGATGATTATTGTGTTAGGTCATTCCTTGCAAAATCGGCTGGTATGCAGACCGTTGCTATGATTCCAACTGGTGTTGGGGTCATAGAGTTGGGATCTGTGAGGTGTATACCGGAATCTTCAGAGGTCGTTAAGTCCATTGAATCTTCCTTTGCAGCATTTTCTTCGCTTCTTAAGGCAAAGCAAGTTGCGGCGGTACCCGAAAAAAGAGTTATTGTGGATGTTCCTTTTCCAAATCAAGTCACCAAAGCGACAACAGTAACTGACAAACGAGTCGTTGCAGATGCACCCAGTTCAAATGTGGTTGTTGGTAACCGCGCGGGAGCAGTTCACAGGATTTTTGGGCAGGATTTTAATTCAAATCCGGTAAATGATAAAGTAGCCGTTGGGAAAGCGACACATGACGTAAGTGTTAATGCAAACCGGTTGTCGTTTGGAAGTGCACGCAATGGTTTTCATTCTGGAGCCGCCTCATCATGGGGCCAGTATTGTAACACAAGGCCTGCGAACCCTGTTGATATCTATAGCCCTAGTGCAGCAGCAAAGACCATTAATGACCTTGTCAATGGGCAATGGGAGGAGTTTCGGGCTACCAACAACGAGCATTCTCAAAAGCCAGCACAAATGCAGATTGATTTTTCAGGTGCAACTTCGAGGGCTATAATTCCCCATCCCCGTAGTGCGGAGTCTGAAGATCACTCTGACATTGAAGCTTCCTCTAAAGAAGGTAGGGTAAGTGTTTTGGAGGACAAGAGGCCCAGGAAGCGTGGGCGTAAGCCTGCCAATGGACGGGAGGAGCCTTTAAATCATGTCGAGGCGGAAAGGCAGAGGAGAGAGAAGCTGAACCAGCGATTTTATGCCCTGCGAGCAGTAGTACCCAATATTTCCAAAATGGACAAGGCCTCATTATTGGGAGACGCCATTGCCTACATCACTGAGCTTCAAAAGAAGGTCAAGGACATGGAAGTGGAAAGAGAAAGGCTCGGCAGTGTATCCAGAGAAGGTTCCGTTTCTGAACCTCGCCAGAGCATTGAAGCAGTCGAGTGTATCCCGACGATCGAAGTACAAGCTGGGCGCGACCAAGTGGTGGTGAGGTTGAGCTCGCCATTGAATTCACACCCAGCTGCAAGTGTCATCCAGGCAATCAAGAATGCTAAGGGAAGTATCATGGATGCTAAATTCGCAACAGGGAGTGAAAAGGTGTTTCACACCTTTGTGGTGAGTTCACATGGACCGGAGAAGCTAACAAAGGAGAAGCTGATGGAAGCATTTGGTCATGAAGCAAGCTCGTCGGTTGGGCATCAGTAGCATCGGGCAGGCGAGGGTACTAGTAGACTTAATGTGTAGGGAAAGCTTTTGCAGAGAGTTTTAGATGTTATAGCAGTGAGTCAGTCATCCAGAGCCCGGGAGTAGAGGAGAGAAATGTCTGTTGATGAAAATAGGAGATAGCAAGCAGCAAGCTGTTAGATGTTGATAACTTGATATATATACTTGCATATTATTATCTATATCCTTTAAAGACCTGTGGTGTACAGGATGAATTACTATGTTTTATCAAGTTTATTATTGACTTTGTTTCCTTATTTAGTTTAAACATGTGGAGTTTTTGGTTTGCAGCGAGTTTCTTCAGGGTTTTCTAAGGTTTCTCTTTATGGTATTGTTTTCTATATGGGATTGAATGGTTGATCTCTGCTACTGTTTAGTTAATAGAAGCTGGAGCCTGGAAGGAATCTCAGTATCTCATTTGTTTGTAAACTTATCTGAAAAAAATATTTGCCATCATGAGCTCACAAGGTCTCATATTTGATATCAGGAGGCAACTAGAGAAGTGTTGCTCAGGCCTCGATGCCAAGCATTGTTGTACTACTACTACACACTCCAATCTACATACGATACCCTAACATGCTTTTTCCAGATATAAATGTCCGATGATGATATTTATAAGCTCAGCTTGTCTAAAAAAAAAAAAAAGTGTAATAATAATCAGGCCTTGCGTACTTCCTTGGAGATGATCGTTACAGGTTCCGGGCTTGGTTTTGGGGATTGGCAGTGGCGGCTTGCCACACTTCCCATCAGACTTGGAGGTCTCGGGGTCTTGTGTGCGGAAGATGTCAGTCAGTATGTTTTTCTCGCCTCTCGTTTGCAGTCTAGTTCTCTGCAGGATTTGATTCTGGCGAGGTCTGGGATTGCCTCTCCTGGTCCTACTTTTCAGTCTGCTCTTGACAGCTTCGCGGCCTTTTGTGGAGTTGATGTTCTCTCTGCTACCTCTAGCTCTCCTTCCCCCCAGTTCATGAAGTCTTTGGCAAAGAGCTATTTTGGTGTCATTGATGCACATTTGACGTCACGTTATGGTTTGAGTCCTCGGCAGGTGGCTCTCCTTAGGTGTGTCCGTGCTCCCCATGCGTAGGATTTTTTGTTCACCATTCCCATTGATGGGTTGGGCCAGCGGATGAACCCACGTCAGTTCCGTGCGGTGTTGGGTTATCGTTTGGCAGTCTCTTGTTCCCCGATGGCTCTCTTTGTCCGAGTTGTCACGTGCGTCAGATGGATCAGTGGGGTGACCATGCAGTTCACTGTTCTAGCGAGGTGGGAGTGAAGTTCCGCCACAATATGGTGCGTGATACTTTGGTCGACATCTGCTCCAAAGTTGGCGTTGATGTACGGAAAGAGACCCCTATGGGTTTCCTTTCCGAGGATGGAAGAGGCCTACGACCAACAAACTTATTGTTATTCAATTGGTCCCAAGGAGAAGACGCTTGTGTGGATGTGACAGGTGTCTCTCATTTTGCCAGTGGGGGCGAGGGGTCATGGGATTCCGGTGTGGCCTTGCATAATGCCGTAGAGAAGAAGAAGAAGAAGAAGTATTCATCCAAGTGCGCAGAACATGGCTACTCGTTTATCCCTTTTGACTTCACTACTTTGGGGGAACTTGACCAAGAGGCGCTGGCTACTCTTTCGCGCCTCAAACATCTTTCAGTTAGTCACTCCAATAATGTTAGGAATGGTATTTTTCTTTTTTCTAGACTAAGTTTTTGTATACATAAAGGGGTGGGAGCACAGCTTGTCTCTCAACTCCCTTCCAATTTTGTGTGATAATAAAAGTCTAGTTTATTAAAAAAAATATAAAAAAATAAAATAATGATAATAATAATAATAATAATAATAATAATAATAATAATAATAATAGTGTTATTAGTAGTAGTAGTAGTAAATGTGTACTCTAGTTTTTATTTGTGCGAGTAATACTTGTTGTTTACATCCATATATATATGCAACTCTTAGTTTAGGCCTTCAGGCTCGGGGCTACTGTGTATCTCCGGACATGGGTCTTCAGGCTTCGGATTCCACTAGTATTCCATGTAGGGCAAACTGAAGAATCTGGGACTTATGTCCTAGTTGGTTAGAGTCTGCAAGACTGCAACATGATTTATTTGAATAACAAATTCTTTCGATCGGTTCGGGTAACCAAGCAGCTGTAACTCCTCAACTTTTATCAATGAATTTTGATTGTAAAAAAATAAATAAAAATAAAAGAGTTAATATCAGAATACTACCCTACTAGACACTTCATTCTCAAAATTGTACCCATTCGATCATTAATTACATTTTAGTATCTGAAAATGGATTTTTGGGTTGACTTTGTTGTAATTACACAATTGTCCTCTTATCTAAAGCATTGATCCAAACATGGCCTTAGTAAAAATAAAATTTAGGTTTTACCTTGTTTGCTTTATTAAATCACAAAAATAAATCAATGCATTAATTTATATGTTTGTACTTGACTAGTGCTACGAAACAAACTGGGAGCCATAGCCGAAGCTTGGAGCTTCACCGGAGCTCGGCTCCGTTCGTCCTCCGTTCACCGAACCGAAATCATCAATCATCTCAGTTTTTCATCCTCTTCAACATCATCTCATTTGTTTCTTGATTCGTTGAATTTTGGTCAAGCCGCCATTAAAGGCGACCATGAAGCTTCACAAGCTTCGACCTCGAATACGAATGGATTTATAGAAATCAAGATGAGATCCGTCATCCTTAGATGGTTGAAAAGGTTTGAATTGTTTCAATCACATGGAACCGCAAACGTGAATCGCGAGCTCTAATGACGGACAGGATTTGCGATTAAAATTTTAATTTGGGGTTGACTCTTGCTGAATTTGATTCGAATCTAATGATGTTTTGAATCGAGGGATTATGTATAACGGAATATTGATGGTTAGATTCATGTTTGGAACACTAATCGAATAGGAATCATGAATTCGGAGCTGAAACTCTGTTGGACATAGTTGCAAGCTTTGAATATTTACAGGGACCTGATTGCAAGATTTCAAAAGACCAGGGACTGAATTGGATGTAATATAAGTACTGGGGTTGGTTTGAAGGACCAAGCTTTATATTAATGCTCGAAGTAAACCAAAATTGACCTAAACAATTACACTCAAGTTTGTGTTATTATAATTCAATTACATTTTGGTACCCACGTGTTTCTCACGTGAAAAAGTTACCACGCAGTAAATAATGGTTGTTTGGCTCAGCCAAAATCCAATATTTGAACAGTGCTTAGAGCGGTTGAAAGTTAACATCGGGTATCAAAATGTAATTGTTAGTATAGTGGGTACAATTCTGATATTAGGGTATCTTGCATGGCACTAAAAAGATATGGTCCCAAAATAAAAAACTCTTAGTTTAGGCCTTATTATTTCATGTGAAAAGATATAATAAATTGAAATAGAAAATTATAGAATACTACCCCGTTAGAGAATCCATTCTTACTCAGAATAGACCTCACTAATTCAACATTTACGTTTTAATCCAAAAAAAGGATTTTTGGGTTGACTGGGCTTTAATTGTAGAAATGTCATTGGGTCTAAATGAGCGCAACAAACATGCCCATAAGTTTTCATTTTCTCCATATTTTTAAATAATTATTTTTAAAAAATAAAAAATAATCTTCTTCTCCGAAACTCAGATATCGGAGCTTGCAAGCTCCAGGGCGGAGCTGTGCCCACAACTCCGATATGGAGCAAGCTGCTCCAGGCCAGAGCTTGCAGTGCTTCCTCTTGGAGCTCTCCGCTCCAAATCGGAGCTTGCAGAGCTCCGGCCTGCAGCTTGCTACTCCAGATCGGAGCTGTGAAAGTTCCGGTACCGCGAAAAGTTATCGGTGCCGGAGCATTGGAGAAGAAGATCTAAAAAAAATTAATTTTATCATTTTAATTATATTGTTTTTTTTATTTTTTAATTTTTTTATATAAATTTTAAGGCTGTTTTGATGTGAAAAAAATTCAATTTTAAAATAGTGTTTAATTCATCTTCGTCAAATTCTTGGATTAAAACATAGTTCAACTAATGAGGTATATTCTAATATTAGTCTTTAGTAGGGTAGTGAAAAGATATTGACCTAAATTGAAATTATGAATTTAATGAAGTTTAAATAGAATCGTTTAATCGGTGGGACACATGAGCATTTTTTCCAGGAAGATGGTTGTGTGATGACTTGATATGAGACATTGATTGATGAGTGAAAGGTCTAAATTAGTGAGAAAGCAGTGCATTAGTACTATTTAACTTTATTTTTGCAAAACGTGGAACATTTTTTATAACGTGTGGAATGTGGAAAACAAACCAACTTGTCAAACAAACCTGTTTACATTTTGGTCATCGTCAAAATTTAGAGATTCCACTTTATATATATGATGAGAAACGTGTTTCATGTGTCTTCTTTCATTTTCTTAAACTTAACCCAAATTATTGTCACTAATTCAGGTTTTAGGTACAAAAGTTAACGGTAGTTTTCCTATAAAAATTACTATAAAATTATTTTAAACTCATTCCCTATAATATTTTAAATATTTATTTAACAATTCAATAAAATTAAATTTTCTTTTAGTGATTTAATATATATCTAAATAATAATTTTAATAAGAACTTATTTTAAATATAGTATATAAATTAATAATGAATACATTAAAAAAGTTTTAGGCATGTACAAGTTTATGCATGTGAAGAGTGTTCTCTATATTTTTTGGTGATTCATACAAATTTTAGGGAATCTGATTTGTTACTATTTTGACACACTTTTTATATTTTTGCCAATATTTAAGAAAAAACACAAGGGGGCTGATTTAATTAAGAGAAACTCCTGGCAATCAACCAAGAAAAAAGGAAAAGAGTATTTAATTTTGTTAATTTGGTTTCTCTTTTTGTACCAACTAATACATACCCGTGGCGATGCCACGGTATGATATAATTCTTATTTTATATTTATTAAAGAAAAGATTATTCAAAGATAATCGTAAAAAAAATGTGTAAGTAAAGTAAAGTATTATATTGAAGTAATTCGAGTTAAAAGTAGAAAATTCATAATCAATGTATAGCAAAGGAAATACAAAGGAGCATTCATCGCAACTTCCAAAGGACTTCTTTGTACACTATATTAGTGGTAGTGTCGGTGGGTTTTTACCATCTTGATCAAGTATTTGAACCTTCAACCCTTTCTTGCTAGTAAGTCTAGAGAACGCAACATAGAGCTGACCATGGCTGAAAACTGGATTAGGAAGATAGAGGCCAACATTACCCAAAGATTGTCCTTGACTCTTGTTGATAGACATTGCGTAGCAGATAGCAATAGGAAACTGTTGGCGCTGGAATCGTATTGGAAACTTGGTGTGGTCAGAAGGTGAAAGAACCATCCGCGGTATGTAAACTCTATTGTCGGCATACTTCCCATGAATTACTTTCGCATGTATAATCTTTTCACCAAGATCCGTCACCACCAATCGAGTTCCATTACAAAGTTCAGCCTCCGGGTCGATGTTATGCAAGAGCATAACGGGGCACCCAACCTTCAATCGAATCAAGTGGTTTGGCAGCCCAGAAGTTCTGATTGTATTTAGAAATTCAACCGAATAAACATCCTCTCGATTGACAACATCATCCTCATCCGGGCATATATTATCGGAACTCATATACTCAACTGCATCACCCGGAAACAACTCCATGACGTAGTTATTAATCTGTTCTACTACCTCATTTGTCGGCGCCAGTATAGCCCTATCCTGAAAATAAGCTCCATCTCCAACATGATCCAAAAGAGATGGATATGTAGATTTCACCATTGCGGCTATAGGATCATCCGGAGCTTCAAGAATGAGTATATCCTTTGGCAATTTGAAATCAACCTCACAATCGTTATCGCCCCCTTCCACACCATCTCCGACACGCAAAAACCAATCAGCAAACTCCTTTATATTAGCAACTTCCTCAGCTGAACTTCCAGACTACAACAATAAACATAAACACTAAGAAACTAAATACAACAGAACACAAATGATAATGAAGTACAAATTATATACTAACCTGCAATCGCATGTTCTTCGTGAGATTCAACACCTTGCGATATCTCCATATACGGTTAGAAGAACATAGTGTTGCATGGACAATATCATGCCTGCTACCCTTGGGTACAACGGGCAAAATCTGATGGAAATCACCACCAAACACAATAACCTTTCCACCAAACGGTTTAGCGTTCGTCAAACCATCCAGACCTCTAATAACGTCCCTCAAACTCTTATCAAGAGCCTAAAAAAAAAACTTATTTGTCATGGGAGCTTCATCCCATATGATCAACTTGCAGCGTTTTATCAACGCGGTCAACTCGCAGGTCGGAGTTATTCGGCTGCACATGGTCGTCTCATCAACCTCTATAGGTATACTAAATCTAGAATGCGCAGTATGACCTCGAAGAAGGAGAAGAGAGGCAATGCCACTCGAAGCAACTGGAAGGACAATATCACCTCGACCACGAATAGTTGAGCATAATGTTCTCCAGAGGAACGTCTTGCCCGTACCACCATAACCATAGACGAAAAACACACCACCTGTTTCTGATTCAATAGCATCAATGATCATTTGATAATTATTCTTCTGTTCGTCCGTCAAACACGGATACAACTTGGCATGCTCAGCTTGCAATTCATGCAAATCATATGTCATCTCTTCGGCAATTAACTTGTTCAATCCATCACCAACGAAAACATTATCCGGAAGTTTCATACCTTCATATTGATCCAAACTGCACCCATTCTTCTTCAGGATGTCCTGAATTGAAGAAAGAGCAAGTTGTGTCCGTTGTTCTTCACTCAGTTGCAAATCTACATTGTATGACGTGTTAATAATAAAAAAAAACATCAAGTAAAACCGATAAAATATCTCACACCACATACGTACCTGGATTGTTAAATTGATTCCGCATACGGATGATTATATCATCCGATAAATACATCCAAGTGTTCTCCCAAACATGCTTTGGTCTAGACATACTATTAGACATAAGAAGCATGGAAAACAACTGACGAAGGTAGTAACCCCCACCCCAAAAGAATGCCTCCTTAATGCCAACAATATACTCAGCATCATCATCAAGCAGCCCTAGTGCGTAGCAAGCGTCACGGTACGTTTCATAGACAACACCATTCACCGTTATCAAATCTTCAAAGCAGGTAGCACCCCTTATGTGATTCAACATTATCCTGAGTTGGTATAAAGCACCAGCACCAGGGGAAACATGATAAATCCTACCAATCTTCCTCCTTGATTGCTGTCTATCCTTCCACCTGCGCTCAGGAACACTGTACACGTAATGCTGTGGAAACTCCGCATACAAATACTTTCGGGCCTCAGGGTGTTTTTTATTGAAATCCATCCAAGCAAGGAATTTTGAATGTGCAACAGTTTGTTTCTCTTTCAAATCCGGAATGTAGTCACCGTCTTTGAAACACATTGTCTGCTCACCTTCCAAGTGGAACGGCAAACGCTCTACGGGAGGATCTCAATAGTGAATGGGATATCCCAACAAACGCCATACTGCTTCGCAAGCAGATATATAACGACAATCCACATAATCCTTAACCTCATTCTCAACCATAATCTTTGCACCGCATCTGTCAACACCCTTATTGACATACTTGAAGAGATACTTGATTGAGTTCGTTGAGTTGCACCTCTCAACATTAATATGGGCTTGATATTTCATCAATAAGTAAGGATTGTACGGGACAATGTACCTATAAATTTAGATCACGAGTCACTGATCCAACTATATAAACATATGATAAAAAAAATGTTAATATAAAGTAACGTAGATTTACCTATTGTCCACTTCAATACCATTCTTAATTATCGTGGCACCAGTATCCCGCCTCCTCTAAACGGGATATCCATTATCATCAAATGTCGTTCTTTCATTAAACAACTTGGGTAATTTCGTTGTGCATTTCCTCGTCTCTATCCATACACGGAGAATTCTGGTTCAGCACACCACATGGTCCGTGTACCATGTACTCCGATACGGCCTTATACAAATCCGGATTAAGTTCCTTGTCGGTATCTCCGCACAAATAACATTATCAATTTCACTCACATCCAAGGACCTATCATTCCTGTCTATCCACAGTAGAATATGGGCATGTGGTAAACCACGCTTCTGAAACTCAACCGTGTAAACAACTACAAATGATAGGAAAACGATATATGTTATTAATACACATAACACATATATAAACTGTTCCATTAATGTTCCCATAAAAATATATAAACAAAATGGTACATGCTATTGCCTTTCCAAATATATTTTCAGTCTTCAAGTCCTTAATTAGCTGATCCAACTTCATCTTGAAAACACGACATACTATATCCGACCGGTCTTCTGGTCTCAGTCCCCTTGCTTGAACAAAGCGTGTAATCTCAGGCCATTTAGGATTACACGTGAACGTAATAAACAATTCAGGATACTTCAAGCTTTTGCATATTGCCATGGTGTCCTGAAAATTCTGGACCATATACCTAGGACCACCGACAAATGTCGAAGGCAACACCAACCCTTTACCTATCATCGAAGCCTCGTTAGTCGGATCAATGTCTCCTCTTCGAATAGCATCCTCAATCGACTTATAATTATCTGCCCTCAATAATTTTTGATTTCTTGTAATGAAATAAAATCGCTGGGACTCCATCATCATGTATCCATCAACCAAGAATTGTTGGTATAGCTTCCTACACATAAGAATTGTTTGATCATCGTTTTCACGGTCAAACATCCTATAGCACAAAAGCTCCTTAGGGGTTATATGCTCTCTCTTAATTGTACTACGATCATGAAGCTTGATCTCCGTATGATATCCATCTTCTCCGTAAGGAAACAATAAAGGATATTGTAATGGAAGATATTTAGCATGCAATTCTGATATACGCTTCAGATTATTATCATGTTCTTCAAGAATTATATCACGAGGTTCCATTTCCATCTCGTCATTACCTGAAATAATATTAACAGCTTGTGAATATCAAAATTTAAATTGACACTCTATGTACATATTGTGATTTTCCAGTACAAAACAAAAAAGCCGTAATAAATCATATATATTCAAGGATGGTCAAACAAAAGAATCTCATACCAACAATGAGTGCAGCAACTTCATTACATATCGGTAGATCATACATCCCCCCATCACGTGTTCTCTTACCAATGAGCCTTAATCGCACATTACTATTATCATCGACCTTGAATCGTTCGACAGCCATACGAAAACTCTTAGCCAGGGTGTTATGTTCATCTAACATTTCCTCAAGGTCGGATACAACGGAATCAATCGCCCGAGATTTACGATTCTTACTACACAATCAAAAAGAATAAAATTGCTGCTCAATGAGTGAAACAAATGAGATAAGGCATACTACCAAGAAATAAAATAAACTAAAATAATAAATTGGCTAATTGCAATGACAAACAAATTTACCTTTGGGCACTAATTCTATCTTGCACCTCATCCTCACCGCAATGCATGTATAACTGTGCAAACTTGGATGATTCTCCTTCTGGCGGCAACAAACTACCCGCCAAATGATAATTACTTCCGCCAAGACGATATGTATACGGACCACGCCCATCATTGACCGACGTATCTTGATGCCCAGCCATAGAGGTAAAAGCAAACATCATGTTGTAATCACGGTTGTTGTCAATAAAATTTTGACTATCCACGTGCCTTCCATGTAAAAGATCATCTAGCAGCCTAGGAGGAGGTCGTACGCGCGACAAATGAACTTTACCACGGTTGCAACACAGACTGAATTTAGGATTTCCATTAGATGAATTTTTCACCTTTTCAGCAAACCACATTAGAGCACCACAAAATGGACACTTATATGTTGGATCACCCAAATCCTCATACGCTGAATGCATGATAAGAACAATTTATAAATCTACTAAAACGTGAATAAGCATTATGAAAATGAAACATATTAGAGTGCATATCTTTACCAACAACATCAACACCAACAGTCCGTCTAGCTATCAACTCATTCTTCTTTCTATTGCGAACCATTGCTACTTTACGTTTTTCCCTTGCAACACCAGCAGAAGAAGACTCTGGAATGTCTAGCGATACACCTCTAATCAACTTAATTGTATATTTATCAAGAAGCATATCTATATGTAAATTATATATCTCCAAATAATATTTTATCTCAACCGGTGCAGTAATACCTACAATATAAAAATATCAATGAGACCAAATTTAAAAGATTAAACGCAACATGTTAATACAAAATAATTTGGCTTACCGTATTAAAGATTAGGCTCACTATAAGAAATGAGCTGGTTCGGACGTGATGTCAACATGCGTTTGTTCTTTCGAACAGTCCGTCTATTGAGTCTATTGAACTTGGTCACTGCTCTATAAGCTTTGTCGGATGTACGTTTAAATACAATTGATAGAAATCACGATGAAGATAGAATAAGATGAATATAATTATAGAGATTATATTAAATTCCCAATTAAATTTACCGTTGTCGGTTGATACCACATCGATATTTCTCATCTCATGCGCTATATCTCTCCTTAGGCTCTCAAGTACCTCTACATCTAGCACATATCTTCTCTTCGGAGCGCAAGGCGTAGAAGACAAAGAACCATGGAACAAAGTATTTCCTACAACATCAACAATACATTTGAATTACTAAAATATATAATTTAGTAATATATATATATATATACATATATATATATATATATATATATATATATATATATATATATATATATATATACACACGTAGAATTCCATTGTGAGTGAGTAACAACTAATTACCATTGGTAACGTGGCTTGGAGGAGATATAACAGTATTAACTTCATCCGGAGAGCTCTCGAGTATAAAGAACTGCACAGGTTCATGTGAAGGCGTGGCCCTACATGTTGGCGTAATAGGGCCAGGGTACGGGGAATTGTGGTGGCGAACAAACGGTAAGGAAGACTTAGAAGCCACCGAAGCTTGAACATTAATGGATCCAACCACACCAGGACTTGAACAGTTGTCAAGGAGGACACTTAATATAGGATATTGTAAAGGAAAAGTACCTACGGATATAGGAGCGTAACCTGGCGGTGGAGGCAAAGAGGGTCGTGTGACATTATATGGAATTCCATGCGGTTGTGTAGGATTGTAATATTGCGGAGTAATAACATGTCCGGATGAATTGACCTTCAAATTCGATGTTGCCCCGTACATCGAACTTGCTATAGATCCACGAATGTCAAAATCAAGTTATTGGAATCCCATTAAGCACTGAACATGCTACTACTAATTAAAGACATTCACTAATATAAATTTTATTTACGTGAGAAGTAAAATGAAATGATATTATCATACCAGTGCCAACAATGGACGATGAGTTAATTCGATTTTCATCTTGAGTAACAGTGTTGACGGAAGATTGAGATAGATGTCTCAACGAACGTCCAAGAGTATTGACATAGTCAATACTACTACTCACATGAACATCGACCAATTTAACTAAAAAAAAAAACAAACTTACAATACGTTAGACATAATCCAAATCTTATCCAGAACAACACACAATGTGGAGTATTGCCAATGTGAAAAACATACCGTTTGTGACATCACTAAGCGGCGATAAGCTATCATTCACTCTTAATCTTTTTTTGGATTTAGTGACTTTGCGTGATGAATTTGTATTCGAATTGCTCCCTGCTTCTATTATAGAACCTGTTGTAAAAATCAAAGTGACAATATAATTAGAGTCGGAGCAAAAGCAAACACTACTCGATTAGCATCATTTTCTAGCTGAAAAATCTAACAAACAGTATATGAGACATAATCATAATTTCAGACTTACCAGTGAACGGTGATGAGATAATTTGATTATCATCTTGAGTACAATTATTGATAGAGGGTAGCGAAAGATGTCTCGAAGAATGATTAGAATCAACATAATCACTTCTATGAATTACATTAGAATTGAAGGGAGTAGCTGGAAAAGATATCAAACAATTTATGAGACATAATCAAAATTTAAGCAAGAACAATTTATATGAGACATAATCACATACCGTTTGTAATATCACTAAGTGGTGATAAGTTTCTAACACCATTGCCACTTGGCCTCTTATTCGTAATCACACCATCAGAAACTCCATTAGCATTGTTCAAATGAGAAGCTGCATCACAACTATTTTCAGTATTTCCAGTATAGATTCGCCTATCATTACAATTGGACGTCTTGCAATTAGTATCCATGGAGAAACCTGTATGCATAAACTGATTAAGAGATGAAAACAATTTAGAGAAATATATCCGTCTATCAATGATCTATACACACAAACAGATCTGGCATTAACATTTTCGTTCTAAATATGTCATATATACTGAATAATAAACACAGGCATAATTACTATTGCTACTTACTAAAATTACTTTGCAAATCTTGGAATATGCATGTGAATATATATGCTAAGTATATAGTAGATTTGGAAATAATCAACATCGAATAATATCAAATCAAACATTGCATCAAAAAACATTCGGGTGTAAACATGATCTATCAAATTCGAGTGAACTTTGAATACGTAACCAATAATTATTTATGAAATCCTAATTTACTTATATGTCCGGTCTTGTGTACGTATGATGTTAATAAATAACATTGTTTTGCGAATTGCGATGTTTCTTATCGAGTAATATAATTTAAAGACCTTTCATAAGTTAAAACAAAATGACAAAACATATTTCTAAAAGTTGAGTGCTGATGAAGTGTATGCAGATGAATGATCAAGTTATGAAGCTCATAAAAATCAAACATTGGATATGCTTAAGAATTAGTGAAAATCCATATATGTGCATAAGAATTAGTAAAAGAACTTTCGTTATGTACAAATTATATATTGTCAATAAAAAATCAATACAGCGATTCAATGGAACAATGATCGTTCCAAGAAGTCTTTACCAAGGTATTATAATCTTTTAATTATTCCAAATTAACATGATCATAAGACACAAAAAAAGAACTCCCACCATCAATTTACAAATTAAAAGTCTTATTCAATTTCAAAGTGCATAATACATAATTAAAAGTTAACTAAATCATATTTAATATTCGAATACAACTCAAATTGAATAACATACGGGTTCTCCAACTTCATCGATTCAATGCTAAAAAACAACTCCAAAGTCTCAAGTCTGTGCAACTTCAACACCACCATATCAAAAAGTAGCGTAGATTATATGATTCCTTAACGACTTGACATAGACTGCAATCGACCTCACCTGCTAAAAGAAAGAAAAAAGAGAGAAAACAAAACATAGAAACACAAATATGAACAATGATGTATTATTGCTACCTCAACATGGCCATATACTACTTCAAAACGAAAAATGGGTGATAAAAAACAGCAAATCACCAGCAATATCCAAAATGTTATGGTTCGACATGACCATATAGACGCAATATCAAATCAGTCCAAAAATAAAATTTAAACAAACATGTCCAACTTAAAACCTTAAACACCAAATTGTTCAATATAAGTTCAAAGGGAAATTACGAAGAAAAAAATTATTTCTCCATTTTGATAGCCTTAATCCTGCTGCTCGATTTCTGAGTACCAGTGTTGACATCCTCATCATCACTATCAGAAGACGAAGTACGTTTGCAAGGTTTGACGAAGCCTTCAGTATCATTTCTAGCATTTTCAGGTCCATCTAGAACCACCTTTTCCTTGCCCTTCCCTACAACCGAATTGTACTTAAAACCGGACACGCCATTCTGGTATATTAGAGAATAAAACATAGAGTTAGGATATTGAAACATCTCATAATAAGATAATCATAACATTAACAATAATACTAATTTTCCATAATAATAATAATTCGTTTTATTCTACGAATGACAAAAAAAAATACCTCAATGCTAATGCTAACGTACTCCCTGAGAATATCAGCATCATCGGTCATCACATCAATGCTAAACTCTTTAAACTTGTCACCCTTCAAGTTATACTCTGTGATTCTCACTTTAGTAAGGTAATCACGGTGCAACATCACGGAGAAGTCCATTGGTATCATATCCTCATCATCCTCCTGTTTGAGGGACATATCAAATAAAATGACAAACATGCTCTTGAATGCTTATAGATAAATATAGATATATAGATGGAATAAATATACCTCTTTCCATTCATCATAAACCTGCTGGCACGTTTTCTTGATAAACTTCATCATCATTTCTTCAAACACAAAAACGTAAATTCTCTCTTCCTTAGTGTTGGTCCCTTTAAACAACAAGAAAAGACTAGAGGGGGGGGGGGTGAATAGTCTTTTCAACATTTCGTCGTTTAAAAACTTTCTCAGCAAGGACTTATTACTTTTCAATAATGAGTTTGCTGATACTTAACTTTCTCAGCAAGCACAAATTACTTCTCAGTAACATGTTTTGTTGATACTTAAAATCAGAGAGCGGAAGTCTTTGATACAATAAGTGCTTTATCAGTAAGTGATAGTTTCAGCAAGTGAACAGAGTGACTGTGTACAGATAGATATGCTTTGCTGAAAACTAAATGCAGTAAGTAAATCACACAAACACTTTTATAGTGGTATCTGAGAGTGGCGTAATCTCTCAACTAATCCACTTTGTCCTTTCTAGGACTGAATCCACTAAGACAAGTTTGAGATTCCTTACAACACCTATCTAAAGTGATTCAAACAGAAACCAAAGCACACTTGCTTCGTTTCCAACCTAACTAGAGAACGAAACCTTGTTCTCCACCAAACTTGGGACTTTTAATCAGCAACACTATGCTCGATTAAGTTCCCCCTGAATATCACGCCTGAAAGGGTGTATTTTCAGTTAGACAGGTTTGGGATGAGATAACTTAATTATAACTTATTCAGCTACAATTAGTAATCTAAGAAACAAAACTTTGAATACTTTGCAGTAAACAAGTTTGATTGTTTCTGGTGTCAAGACTTTGTTTTTGTTCGAAAGAAAGAACACTTAACTAATTTCTTAGTCGTGTATGTTCTACTTCTTCACAAGTAGCTTTTTCAAGCTTTAAGTCTTGGAACGGATCAATGGCAGTAAAGAGTGTTTGAAGGGTATGTGAGTTTAAGCACAAGTGAGAGTTTGATCATGTTGTTGACACACTTCAACTCTTTGCCGGATGACCTCTATTTATAGTGAATCAAGGGAGCCGTTTGAATTTCAAATTCTAAGGCTTTTGTCCTTAAGATGTCACTATCTTGGTTTTGTACTTTCAGCAGCGTCCTTTATTTGTCTTCTAGTCTTCATGTCCTTCGCGTGCATGGTTTGCATTTAATGTTCATTTGAATGAGATTCAAACATGAACGTTGGAGCGCAAATGCAAGTACCTTCAGCAAGGAGGTCACAAATGTTCATCAGCAAGTGGTCAGTCTCAGTTTCAGCAAGCACAACCTACTCTGTCGTTTAGATTTTCACTTATGCAAGCTGTTGCTGAAGTTTCCACTTTTTAAGCAACATGTGCCTTTGTAGATACCAGTCTTCAGAAATCTTCTAATCTTCAGTTCTTCGAATTCTTCAAGTTTCTGAATGGTTCTAAATGCTTCAATAGTTTGTTTGTGTAAACAAAGTACATCATCAGCAAATGCTTCAATAGGTTGTATTTCTTTTCAGAAAACAAGATACATCATAAGCGGTAAAACTAACCTATCTAGCACCTACTCTAAGTCTTCAGCAAACGTTCCTCTTTTACAATGTCCTTAAAATTCTAAATTCCTATGGACCTTAAGAGTACTAGTTACTGGACTTTTCTTAATTTAGCATGGTTAATTGCTCATCAAAATTACAAGTTTCCTAACAAATTTCCCCCTTTTTGATGTTAGCAATCCATGGCTAAATTAATTGTTACCCTTTTAGAGGTTTCTGATGTTGAATATATCAGTTGATTAATGCAAGCATACTTGAATAATTAAACAGTAAGCATAAGTAGATTGCATAATCAAAAACCAATAAGAGTCAAAAGCTTCATTGCTGATAGTTATCTTTCAGTAAGTTTACAAGAAAGTTCAGAGATAACTACACAAAATCAGCAAACAAAACTAAACAAAGCTTTTACAGGGACTTAAGCTCTTTCAGAGGATTTTCTCAGAATCTCTCTTACACTCTTCTCAGCAAGTGCAGTAAATTCAACACAGTCCTTTGCGTAATCTTCAAGTAGCTTACGGACTTGGAGTTGAAGAATCCTTGCATTCTTGCAGGTGGTATGATGATGCTTTTCAACATTCATTTCCTTGTAGTAAACCACCCACAAGTGCATGCCCCAATTGTTGGCATGGAGAAGTTGTGTATCTGAAATGCTTTTAGCATGAATCTTCCTTAACCAGAGAAGATCTTCTTCTTGATCCTTAGCAGTGAGATAGAAATACTCATAAGGAATCAATCCAAGTTTCTTCTTTGATTTCTTGGTTAAAGGGTCAGAGTAATAGGCAACACCAATTGGTTTTATCAAATCAGGTTCTTGTTTCAAGGTCTTACCAATTGAAGTTCTTCTTACCAAGACTTCCAGATTCAGCCATCTCCCAGCTATGTTTCTTGGTAGGGAAGGAGGATCCCTTTCTTTTCTTTTCACCTTGAGATCAGTCCAAGTGTACATTTGATTCAGTACAGCTGTTGGAAAGAAATCATTCACCAACAAGTCTTCCAGCTTTAAGATCCAACAACCATGAACGCTTCTGATCACATTCTGAGTGGTTTCCTCATTGCTGGTCTTTGTATATTCAATGCCGGAGCCAATGGCAATGCTGGCAAGCCTCTTTTCTTCCTGTCTTTGCCTTCTTCTTCTTGACTTTGTATTTTCTTGATCTCTTGCTGAAGATCTTGAGTCAGAAGAGAAATGCTTTGAATGGCCAGACGGAGTTAAGGCTGTTATTGGTCTTGCTCTTATAGCTTGAGCTATAGTCTGATTGTCATCATCATCATCATCTTCATTCAGATCTTGATGACTTTTAGTGTGACAGTATTCATGAGTTTCAGCAGAAGTTTTTCTCTTTTTCGGACTTGCTGAATTCAACTCAGAATCTGCTTGTCTTTTAGAACTTTGCTCTCTTTCAGCAAGAGGTTCTATTGTCAGTGGCGCTTCAGTAGGGGTTTTCTTCCTTGAAGATCTCTTTTGCTTATCTTCCCCCTTAGACATGGATTGCATCATTGGAGTAATGTGCAGAGAAAAGAACTCATTGCAATTTTCAGCAAGAGTACTTAGGCTGTTGTCCTTCATGATAATTGCTTGCTGATCAGAGGTCAACTTTGACAATTCTTGTTTAATACTCACCAGATTCTCCTCATGTCTGCGCTCTGTTGCGACCTTATCTTCAATGAAAGTCTGAGCCTTTACTAATGCAGACTTTGCTAACCGGAGTGCTTGACTGACATCTTCTTCATAGCTTTTGTGGTAAAGACTTATGTCTTTCTGAGCTATTGTAAGAGTAGTAGTGCGTTTCAGCACAGTAGCCAGTATTTTTTCGATGTCAAGCGGACTCTCAGCAAGCAGTGCATCATCTTCTGCTTTGCAGGCTTTGTGGGCTTCCATTAGTGATTTAATTCTTGGAGTGAAATCCTCCACATTTGGGAACGGCACTAAGTTTGGGGTCAAGGAATGAACTTTGAGTTCGGAAGCAAATTGATCATCTCTTGTCATCAAATGTCTTCTTAAGTCATCTCCTACATCATGTTCATAATCAGGAGGAGGAATTTCTACCACTTTGGGTTCACTTTTCTTTGAGTGATCATCCTCATTTGCTGAAAGATCGTCTTCATCATCAGATTCATCAAGGCCAGCAACCTTGGTTCCTAAATCTGCAGCTTCATTCCTTTCCGGTTGAGTGGTTGCTGATGGCAACGCTTCAGACTCAACGACTGGAGTTTCACCACTAGTAAGCTTTAATTGAGTAGTTGCTGAGGGCAACGTTTGAGACTCAATGACTGGAGTTTCACCAGTAGTAGATGGAAGGGAGGGGACTTCCTGAGGTTTTACTCCTGAAGATTGAGCAATATCCAAATTATGCGTATGCCTTGCATGAATTTGGAGACTGTTTTGAAGTGCTCTTTGGTGATCTTCATCCATTTCTTCATCATCATCAAGGTTTGGATCAGTGACCTTGGCATCGAGTAAAGATAACTCGGCATCAGAAAGCTTGCTTTTGCCATGTTTCAATGCAGCGCGCTTTCTGGCGTACTCTTCTTCAGTATCAGCGCCTTGTACATGTGCTTGAGTTCTTGTTTCAGTAGGAGCAGGTTGGGATTCTTGCTGACTCGGTGTGTGATCAGCTTGCTGATTGTCTTGTTTCTCAGTCTCAGCAACTGTCAGTTTGAGTCCACCAGCATCAGGACTAGGACCTTGATTGTCATCATCGTTGTCCTTTTTATCCTTAGAATCTTTACCTTCATCATCACTGGGATCAGTAGGAATGTTTTCATCTTGTTCTTCCTCATCATCATCTGTCAGTATAACCAACTCGAGATGCTTGTACAAAGCAACACTCGTAACTTCCTCTTCTTCATTGATTTTGTAGGGATCAGCCACCACGGGTACAAAAGAACCCTTGAGCATCACAGCTTGTTCAGCTGGAGAGGCACTCTTAAATTTTGCCTTCATATTCTCTCTGATTAGAGCAATCAGATTCGAGCTCATTAGCTGAGAATATGACATTTCTTCTGGAAGTATAGAGTGGACAAATGTCTCGAGTTTCAGCAAAGAAGACCTCTTTTTCTCGTTGGATAGATGAAGATGAAGGTCAGAAAAGTCCATCCTTCTGTACCTTTGCCAGTTGCTGACAGACTTAGCAACTCTTGACAAGGTAGTTGTCTTGAAGTCTAAGTAAAGTTCTTCAGAACTTACTTTTGGATCTTCAGTGTCGTGAACCACTTCAGTGGCCTCCTTTTGAGCCTGAAAAAGAATAGAATTATGTTCAGGAAAGGTTTGGATAATAGTTTCAGTCCAAAGCTGGAACATGATTTACTTGCTGAGATTCAGCAAGCTCATGTTGCACACTTGTTTGTGCTGGTACTATTTCCATTCCTTGAAGAGCTTGATAAGCATCCTTGATTTGTTCATCCTGAAATAATTGTAAGTTAGATACAAGCACTAAGTTTTCAAACTTAGTTGTATTACCAAAAAATTTAACTACCTGCTGAGCAGGAGGTGTTGATTCTGGTGCAGAGGCTTCAACAACCTTCTGACTTGTATCTTGAGAAGTCTGTAGAGAAATCATTATATTAGCAAAAGATTGAGTTTCAGATAGTGAAGATTTGCTTATGGTTGAGTTAACTACCTGCTGAAGAAGGACAGGTGGTGACTCAGTCCTTTCAGCAACGATAGCTTCTTCAATATCTGGGACTGTTTTTCTTGCTCTGTATGAGAAAGCTGTGCGGGTTCAGCAATCTCCCTTGTCTCTGAAATGACAAGTTGAGCAGAGGCATCTTGACCCTTGAGTTCACTGCTTGTCATAAAAACATCGATTGATTTGTTGGAAGTGTCTTCAACATCCAACTCCATTTGATGACTTAGTTCTTTCAGCACCAGCTGAACTTTGTCAATGGATGTTTTCGGTGAACTAGGTCCAGTATTCTCAGCATCACGAGATGCGTCGTCGAATAGTGTCTCTTGTGGTGTTTCAGCAATCTCTGGGACTTGAACCATTGCAGTCTCAGCAACTGGTTCTTCAGCAACTTGATGAGTTGCTTGTTCAGTAATCATCTTTTCAGCAACGGCAGCTTCAGCAAGTGCCGCGGTTCTTATATCAGCAGCGATATCAATCACTGGTTCCAGAGTCTGATCATCAAGATTATCTACAATGTAGATATCTGGGATTGAGGCAGGAATTTCATTTCCACTGCCTTGTGGTCTATTCTCAGTAGATGTATCAACATTAAGTTGATTGTTGAAGGCTTCCGCAAACACTTCAACATTGCTGACATAGGTTTCAGTAACCACTTTGTCAACATCTACTGGAGCTTGTTTTTCAGCAACTGCTTCAGAGTCGTCCGAAAGATCATGGACAATTGGTACTGACTTGCGAGCCAGTGTTTTCTTTCTTGGGTTACTTGTCCTTTTTCTTTTGGGGACGGGGTTAGCTGATGACGCTGCAGTTTGAGTGTCATCATCAGCTTTCCCCTTTTTATTTTTTGATTTTTCCAATTTCTCTCCAGCAGTAGCGTCAGTAGGTGCATTTTCAGCAATGGGTGTTGTACCCTTATCATGATCACCATCTACAGCAGTTTCATCATGATCACCATCTACATCAGTTTCATCAACAACTTTTTCAGTTGTTGGAACATTCTCTTGCTGAGTGGTGGTGGCAACATCTGCAGCTGTTGTATACCTTTCTTGCTGACTTGTGCTGACAACATTTGCAGCTGTTGTCTTCTTAGATTTTTCAAGTTTCTTGCCAGCAAGCTTAGGTGCATTCTGCTTGTAGAAGGCTCTTCCCACATTGCATACAGATTTCTTAATTGACAATGGGTTTCTCAGCTGAATCTTGAAATGTTCAAGAATGAAGCATATTTTTAGTCCATACATGACTGGGAAGGTAGGTGAGACCTTGTTGTCTTCAACCTTAACCTTGAATTTAGTAACACAATCAACAAGTCTGTTGAAAATGTACTTTGCCCAGTTGAGCTCCGTTTTGTTCTCATAGATATGCATCAGCAGCGGCCACCTTCTCGAGCCTACTTGGTCTATTCCTCCAACTTGGGATTCTAAGACTTTGATTAGTAGCAGAGCTACTAGACCAAGTGAATGGCAGAGATGCTTTCTCTTAACGTGCTTTGTCCAAGTCACGGGAGCAATCTCTCCTTTCTTCATTTTCTCATTTCTGACATCACTGTAGAAGGCTTCTATTTCTTCGTCAGTGGCAATGATGTCATCTTCAGTTCCAGTGGTCGGAATCTGAAAGACTTCGGCTAAATCGGTCCATTTGAGGACGATTTGCACATTCTGAACTGTGGAGAAGATCACTTTTTCAGTGACTCCTTGACCATCAGTTAGGGACTGGATTTCTGTATTGTTGTAGAACTCCATAGTATCTAACATACTCACTTTCTTAGGGCGAGCTGTTATAAAGTGAATGAGGCCTTGCTGTTTAATCAAGTCAAGTGCCTCCTCATTGTCACCGTCTAGTTCTTGTTCATAGAAGTATCGAATATACTTCTCTTTTGCAAAGCCACCCCATTGCATCATCATCTCACACTTTGCAGTGTCTAGATATGCAGGAGGCATGGGTTTTTCTGTTATCCTATCGTTTTTCAACACAACTTTTGCTGTGTTAGTCACCGGAGTTATCACCGGAGCAGTGCGCTTTTCAGCACTGTCAACCTTAGATGACTTAGATGTCTTAGATGACTGTCTCTTTGGTGCCATTTCTTTTATAGGTGAGAAATGTGTATGAAAAAGATTGTTTGCTTTTTAACCGGAGGTACAGTAGATTCAGGCTAAAATTTGTAGAGAAAGGAAGTGTGAGTTAATGAATTTTGTCTTTCTCTAACTCCTTGTATATATAGTGTCTCTGATGTACAAGAAGCTCAATCAATTTGAGTTCTCAGCAAGGGTAAATCAGAGAAACAATAGCGTTAGTGGAGCCTTTACATTAAATGCGTAGTGGCCCACTAACAAAAACCGTCAGAGCACTCTTTCTCTTTGTAATGTTAACCGTTAGATCAATAAAGCCTTTTAATCAATGGCCACGATTGTATTTCATGTCATGATTATTAGCGAGTTTATCGGTGCCCGATTAACGTCACAAATTGGTTTTACCGAGATTTATGGGATTTGATTGCTTGATGAAGTAAACAAGAATCTTTTCAACGAGTTTGCATAAATAGCCTTGTTACTTGCTGAAAATTTCCCCTTAATCAGACATCTCATATTTCTTTAAGTTAAAAGATATTTCTGAGTTCCCGTATCTGATGAACCGGAATTTGTCAGATTCTAATTAATCAAATAAATTTGTATTTAGCCAAAGGCAATTCACAACTACAACGAAAATCGTAGTGTAGCAGTAAAATAACCTCGAGTGTCGATCTCTAAGGACTATAACTAGCTTTATCTAATCTAACTTAAAATATAAAATCAACAGTCTACTTAGCAAAGGTTTTTCTTATCAGATAATGGAGGCTGGTGATAGTATGGTCATTCAAAGCATAGCGGGTTAATAATCATGCATGAAGTACCCGATCGTTTTGCATAGAGATCTTTGATCAATGAATTGTCCAATTGTGTTCGTTATAATTCAACACTACGAAGATAGAGGTTTTAGATAGATCAAAGAAATAAAGCAATAACTCAAAGTCTAATGCGCGATATAGCCATTAGCATAATTATTAACCCTTCGCTAAGAAATCACATACTATCACCAACGAGAAGTTTAGCTACTCATAGATGTCATGCAATCAACAGAAATCATAGCAAGATTGAATGAAAACATGTTGAAAGATAAATAAATATAAATAGAAAAACTGTAAGATACAATGTTACCGAAGGTTGTCAATCTCCGAAGAATCGTCTTACAAGCTCCAAAACGATAAGAGAAAGTATCTCCTAAGCAAAGAATCCCCAGAACAGGCTCTGGAGAATTCCTACCTAAAACTAATGAGAAAGGTGAGAGAAAAGGTCTGGGAAAGTATGAAAAACGGAGAAAACTGAGCAACTATATATAGGCATTCGGCAGGTGTGGGGCGAGTCGCCCCACACACAGGGCGATTCGCCTGGTGTGGGGCGATTCGCCCGTCGTCCTGGGCGACTCGCCCAGGACTTCCAGTCGGTTGTTTACGCATTTTCGACGCGTTTTTGGATTTCTTTTCCTTCTCGGACTCGGTTTTTGCCTTCTAGTGACCTTTTAGCCTTCAGACTCGACCCCTAGACTCCAAATCCTATCCGGAATCTTCTAGATAGTCGAAAAAGGCCTTCGGAACACCAATTCCTTGTCTACTTCAATATAATTGCCCGGAAAACCTCGTTTTTCACCCAAAACCTGTAAAAATACAAACTAAAGGGAAACGTGATACTATTCTAATAAAATGCACTAAAATATAGCTAAATTAACATAGAGGATAGCTAAAATAGGTGAAAAAGACTCGAATGAAAGTGTAAAATACACGTTCATCAAACTCCCCAAACCGAACCTTTGCTTGTCCTCAAGTAACTAAGCTAGACTCTAATGCAAAAAACAATGCAACACAAAAAATGGAGTCTCATGCTAAATGAAATGAACTAATCTATTGAATCTATCAAAAAATATATGAACAAAAACCATACAAATCATAACATGGATATAGGTTGAAGAATGCCTCGATTGACTCATACACATTTACATAAGTACTTATGTCAAGACAAGATAGTCTCTCGTAACATTCTCTACCTGGACCTAGTCAGTGACGACGTAATGAAACATGTTAAAATACGAATGGTTGTCCCGTGCCTATGAAACTGAGGACTTAGTGTTGTTCACCAAGTTAAGACTTTTCCTCAAAGAGGTCGAACCAATACTGGCTCTCATCAAACGAAGGAGGGTTCCCTAAAAAGATAACACTCCCCTATTGTACTGATGAAACGGAGATTTGTCGGGTCTCGATTCAGCAAATAATATTTGTTATTTAGCCAAAGGCAATCCACAACTACAACGAAAACCGTAGTGTAGTAGCAGAATGACTCGAGTGTCGTTCTCTCAGGACTATAACTAGCTTTATCTATTTAACAAGAGAATATAAAACAGCAGACAGATAACAATAGGGGGTTTCTAGCAGATAATGGAGATTGGTGATAGTATGGTCCTTCTTAGCATAATGGGTCGATAATCATGCATAAATTCCTCGGTCTTGCATAGAGATCTTTGAATCAATCTAGTGTCCTGTTGCAAGTATTAAGCACTACGAAGATAATCTGGTCTGACTAGTCAACACGATTGTCCTAATGTGATCCGTAATTATTCAACACTACGAAGATAATTGGTCTGATGGTCGACTAGTGTCCAATTGTGCATGATGATCAATACAATATACGAGAATTTTGGTTACAACTGATCAACGAAATAAAGCAATGACACGGAGTATAATGCGCGATATAGCCATTAGCATGATTATCTTCCCTCGCTAAGAATTCACATACTACCACCAATGATAAGTTTAGCTACTCATAATAGGCATGCAATCAACAGAAATCATAGAAGAAAACATATTGAAAGATAAATAAAATAAGTAGAATAAAACTGTAAGATACAAAGTTACCGAAGGTTGTCAATCTCCGGATGATTGCGATCCTACGAGCTCCAAACTGCTATGAAAAAGTATCCCCTAAGCTACGGAACTCTCAGGACAGGCCCCGGAAAGTTCCTACCTAAAACTATAGAGAGAGGTGAGAAAGTAGGCTTGGAAAGATATGATTTTCGGAGAAAAACTGAGCTCTATATATAGGCCCCGAAATAACTCTGGGGCGGTTCGCCCGAGGCTGGGGCGGTTCGCCCCTCGCCTTTTTCGCGGAATTCCGCGTTTTTCGACGCGGATTTGGATTTCTTCACCCTTTCGGACTCGATTTCAGACTTCTAATGGTCTTCTAACCTCCGGATTCGACCCCTATACTCCAAATCCTATCCGGAAACCTTCAGATACTCCAAATAGGCTTCTGGAACACCAATTCCTTGTCAACTTTAATATATTTGCCCAGAAATCTCCGAATTTCAACCAAAACCTGTAAAATAAAATCTAAAGGGAAACGTGACACTATTCTAATAAAATGTACTAAAATATAGCTAAATTAACATAGAGGATAGCTAAAATCGGTGAAAAAGACTCGAATGAAAGTGTAAAATACACATTCATCAAACTCCCCAAACCGAAACTTTTTTGCTTGTCCTCAAGCAACTAAGCTAGACTCTAATACAAAAAACATGCAAGACACAAAAATGGAGTTTCATGCCAAATAAAATGAACTAATCTACTGAATCTACCAAATAACATATGAACAAAAAACCATATGAATCAAAGCATGAATATAGGTTGAAGAATACCTCGATTGACTTATACACATCCACATAAGCACTTATGTCAAGACAAGATAGTCTCTCGTAACATTCTCTACCTGGACCTAGTCAGTGACGACGTAATGATGCATGCTAAGATACGAATGGTTGCCCCGTGCCTATGAAACTGAGGACTTACTGCTGTTCCACCATGTTAAGACTTTCCCTCAAAAGAGGTCGAACCAGTACTGGCTCTCATCAAACGAAGGAGGGTTCCCTATAAAAGATAACTCTCCCCTATTCTACCCATCTCTTAAGTAAAGTCTTAAGCTATTCACCACTTCCTGAATGGCAGGACGAGGGTGGTCTAGAACAGATGATACTCAAGACAAAAAGATAAAAAACACGATTACGAACATCACAAAAATGGAAAAGACTCAACACTTTGCTAAACTGCTATTTGGCTTTCTTTTTTAGACCCTTCTTTGCTTTTTTGGGGTCTTTCCTTTTTTTTCTTTCCAGATTCTTTTCTTTTTCCTCTTTTTTTTTGGAATTTTTCTTTCTTTTTTTTTCGATTTTTTTTTCTAGCCAGCAGTAGCATAACAAAGAGAAACAAAAAAATAACTCACACGACTTTACCAAACCTATTCGAAAGAATAGGTTGGAGTACAAAATTTACGAAAAAAGAAAAATAAACTCACGATACGAAAATGAAAAACAGAAACAAATCTAATGATGGTGTAACCCCCTCCCCAAACCTATTCGGAAGAATAGATTATAAACAAAGGATCACACAACCTCACACTACCTCCTTCCTAGGCATTTAGCAATCTCAAAGCATGGTGAAGACTTGTTGCCTCTTAGGTACATAATTACTCGGGAAAACAACCATAAGACCCTAACATGCATCATCCTATTATAAACGCCTTCGTGAACCGCAGTAGAGAAAACACCACAAAGTGATGTCGAGACTACCTAGCTCAACTAAGTGCAATACATAAATGTGACAAGCCAAGCGAGAAAAACCTCAAACAAATTCATAGAGATGAAGCATACGATTAATGGCATAGTCAGTTGATCTACCCAATAAAAAAGTTCAAAAAATTCGGCACTAAACTCCATATAAAACATGCAAAACTATCCTAGGATGAATGAAGTGAAATGCAACCTAAAAAATCTAAGAAAGCGGTAAACGTGCAAATGCAAATGCAAACTGATAAAGCATGCAAGGTACTATACTCATCCTACCAATGCCAAGCTCCAAACTAACAACATCGGATCACTTAAATCCCATCCCCCCTCATGAATTTAACGCTAGTCCCTAGCAGTAAGAAAATGAGGAATTAAGATGTGATACTAGATGTTACCCCATGGTTTGGCCTCGGTCGGCTGAGTATGCTGCTTGTGGGTTATTGGGCCTCCTCTGTGAGCTTTATAGAGTTTCATCAGGTCTTCTGGTAAGTGCGGTAGTTCCATTTATAGGCTGGACAGGAACAACTCCTCTATCAGGATCATCATTGCCCGTATGGCCTTCATTGTCACTACTTTCACGCACATCCTCACTAGTAGAGTTGTAGTGGCAGGTAGAATTCTCAAGAGTAGCCGCCGCTGTTATGGAATCTTCCATCCTGGAGCCCTCCAATAGGATGTGAACTGTTGAAGAAGAAAGGACAGTGGTATCAGGACCTCCCCCTCCAACGTTTTACTCCTCGAGAAGGTTTCAGTAAGCTGCTTGGACACTCAGAAGTCTTCTACCTTTTTCTTCAATTTTGTCCACATTCTCTATCGTGGATCCGACCGATGTCTATATGATGCTCACTTTAGAGGCAGGCAAGGGGCACCCAACCAAGGTGTTGGGTACCCATGTCATTACGTTTTGGAACCAAGCTAGCGCTTCGGAACCTTCGAGCAACTTCGGACTCAAGATCAAATCCGTCGCGACAAAACTGTCCCGGTGCCTTCCTGTTCACTCGAACTCTGCAGTCCTCGTGATGGAGTGCTGACATAATAGTGGTTTCTGACCCTTCGGTGGTGCATGAATAGGCATAGGAGTCCTTACTCCAGGCTTACTCTAGCTCCTCCTCTTGGATAATCCACGACGTTGTTGCCAAACCCCTTGGCTCGAACGCACATCTAGCGAGATCACCTTCCTTGACATGGTTCTTCACAGTGATCATACGGGAATGCTCCTCCCCCTTGGTATGGTACCTACAAACAGCTGTTAGCACCTCGTATGACACAAAAAAGACTCTAATATATGCTAGTGTAAAAATGAAACACACAAGTGATAAAATCAACAATCGAACTCCCCAAACCGCAATGTCTAGCCTAGCTTCTTCATCATGCAACATATCAACGTAACTACTACATGCAATACATCACATCATGCTCTTACTAGACAACCAATATCCTTTATAACAAGGCTCAATTCATACCATAGCAGCGCAAAAATTCGACCAGCATAAATCCTCATTCTCAACTAATAAGCATTCTATCGTTAAATCCACCAACATTACACCAATAAACATATCCATATGAAAGACATAATGCATAACAAGATATATCATCTAATAGCAAAATACCTAAATCAACAATGTAAGCAAAATTGAGCATGCAATTGATAGTAAATAACATGTCTAATCATATAAACAACATACCCATGCATCAAACAAGCATAATTGAAGCTCAAATTAGAAAACCCCCAAATTTGAAAATTAGGGTTCTTAAAGATGATACCTCAGATCTGCAAATCTAACGAATTAGGATGAAATCTGTTCGGATAGGATGATAGATCATGTAATAGGCTTCGAATTAAGCTAAAGAACACTCAATTTGGTCAAGAAACGAAGAAGTTATGAAGATTTAGAAGCAAAATCGCACTTTTCGGGTTTTTCGGGAGTATGGATGAAGAAGAATGAAGAAAATAAGGTTTTGGGGTTCAAATCCGCGTTTTTGAAGATCTGGGGACGTGGGGCGGTTCGCCCCGTGGTTCCCGTCGTCAGAAAAATTCGGTTTTAACCCCCGAAACCAATTTTTTTTAAAAACCACTCGAAAAATCTCATTCAAACAAAAGCACATACGACACACAAATGAACAAATTCGTGTATGAGAATCAAATAGTTCAAGAATGAATGCATGCAAAAAAGCAGTAAAGAAAGCGATATAAAATTCTGGGTTGCCTCCCGGATAGCGTCATTGTTTAAAGTCTTTGACTCGACTCCTGTTTGCGCCTATCTCCTCTTTTTGCGGGTACTAGACTTCCCCTTCATTGATCTTCTCTCCATGCCACGAACCTGTGAATAAGAAAGAATATAGGCTGCAAGACCACAATAGTGAGTAGTAATATCTGGTGGATCAGGTATGGCTTGTAATACGTGTCGCTTTCCTTCCACTTCGATGGTGCAAGTTCTTTGGTAGATGTCCATCACGGAGCGTAGCTTGGTCAAGAATGTTTGCCCTAAGAGTATGACATTCCCCGTCCCAGGTGCAGATGCCGGCATAACTACGAAATTGGTGTATATGGATGCTTCACCAATCTTGACCAACACATTTTTCACAACGCCGTCGGGTCTCATAAAGGATCCATCCGCCAGTTGTACAATAGCCCTTTGCTCAGATAGTTTTCCAATGTTGCTCTTTTCAAACACATTCAAAGGAATTATGTTTGAGTAGGATCCCGTATCTAGTGTGGCACGGACATCTTCAAGCTCACCAATCCCTACCTTAACATCGAAACTTTTAGGGAGTGGTTCGGGATCCTCTTCCTCCTCATCACTTGTGTCAGAACTAAGGCCCTTCTCTTCTTCCTCAGCCTGTAGAAGTTCTTCCTTCATGCAACACTCGCACCTAACAACCTTCTTGATGGTGACTCCGTCAGGAACATCACCAGCTAATGTAATGGCATTCGTCTTTACGGTGCTGTTAGGCAGTTTTCGATCGATCAACTCTTGCATCTTTTGATGGGCAAGCCTAGTGCTCTCTTCCAACTTATCAAGCCTTGCCCTAGTCTTCTCAGAATCTTCCTCATAACGTTTGAGAAAACTTTGTGTGTGATCAACCATCTTCTGCAAGTTCTCCATCAGTAGAGCCGACTTCGACTTCGGTGGCTCTTTCGGAGTGGGGTTTTCGCAGTGATCATTACCATAGTTTAGTCTACTACGGTCTTGGTTAGGTCCATAAGTTTGGTTAGCTGGTGCATATCCTTGATTGTTACGGTATCCTCTTCTCCAAAATCCACCTCGAGGATTCCTACCGTCTTGTCCGTAGCTAACTTCTTGAGTGCCAAACTCCGTAGCAAAGGCTTCTTCTTCTCCTCCTCGAGCCCAGTTGCTATTATCGTATGCCAGCTCTGATCTACACATATGAGCCCAATGCCCATAGTTCTTGCATATTCGACATACTTCATTCGAAACAGTTGTTCTGGTGGCGCTCTTAAGGACTTGCTTCAATTCGTTGGTAAAGCACTCGAATTGATCCCCATTCCCCCTGTACATAGGGGCTTCTTGAGTCGGTGGAGCTTCAGGTCCACGTCTCCTAACCATTGCTCTTGGGTCCTTGAACTGTGAACCCTTAGCAAGCCTTTCGAAAACAGCCCAGACGGCTTCTGCGGTTTCCTCCCAAATATTGCCTCGGCATTGGAAATCCACCACTTGTTGGTTCTCGAAAGTTAGTCCATTGTAGAAGTGTTGGACTAGGTCGGAAAGTTCAAAACCATGGTGAGGGCACTTGTTCGTGAGATCTTGGAACCTCTCGAACGCGGTGTAGATGGTCTCATCATAGTCTTGCTTGAATCCAGTGATTTGCGCCTTAAGCGCGGTAGTCAAGGTATGAGGGAAGTATTTCTCCATGAAAGCTGAAAAAACCTTTTCCCAAGTGTCCAGCGAGCCGGCTGGTAGAGAACTAAGCCATGACTTGGCTCTGTCGCCAAGTCCCATAGCAAAAACCTTCATCCTTAACTCATCCGTTGTTATGTCAGCTCCGGGTCGTGGGAGTTGGTTGACGAAATCATCGATATCGTTCAAGTACCCCATCACATCTTCCCTTGATAAGCCATAGAACCTCGGAAGTTGTTGGAATGCGTGGTTCTTGATCTCCAGATCTCGGGTTGCAGGCGAAAGAACAATCGCCGGTCCCCTCATACGATCCTTGGTGGGTTGTACCCATGCCTTCAGTGGTCTAGCTTCTGCCATTCCGTCGATTTCCTTGAAAAGGAGTCGCCTTCTTTGGTGGTAGACTCTATCGATCTCAGCAATTGAATCAGCAAGCGGTATTCCTGCAGAATGTGTATGCGCTGTAACGGACTAGGAAAGCAGTATCAGAGAGAGATTAAAAAGAAAAACTAAAACTAATAGAATTAGGAATCTAAAGCTGTAAATAAAAACAAATTAAATATAAAAAAGGAGTATAGTGGTAAGTATTCCCGCCTGTCACGCGGGTGACCCGGGTTCGATCCCCGGCAACGGCGCCAATTTGATGAAACGGAGATTTGTCGGGTCTCGATTCAGCAAATAATATTTGTTATTTAGCCAAAGGCAATCCACAACTACAACGAAAACCGTAGTGTAGTAGCAGAATGAATCGAGTGTCATTCTCTCAGGACTATAACTAGCTTTATCTATTTAACAAGAGAATATAAAACAACAGACAGATAACAATAGGGGGTTTCTAGCAGATAATGGAGATTGGTGATAGTATGGTCCTTCTTAGCATAATGGGTCGATAATCATGCATAAATTCCTCGGTCTTGCATAGAGATCTTTGAATCAATCTAGTGTCCTGTTGCAAGTATTAAGCACTACGAAGATAATCTGGTCTGACTAGTCAACACGATTGTCCTAATGTGTTCCGTAATTATTCAACCCTACGAAGATAATTGGTCTGATGGTCGACTAGTGTCCAATTGTGCATGATGATCAATACAACATACGAGAATTTTGGTTACAACTGATCAACGAAATAAAGCAATGACACGGAGTATAATGCGCGATATAGCCATTAGCATGATTATCTTCCCTCGCTAAGAATTCACATACTACCACCAATGATAAGTTTAGCTACTCATAATAGGCATGCAATCAACAGAAATCATAGAAGAAAACATATTGAAAGATAAATAAAATAAGTAGAATAAAACTGTAAGATACAAAGTTACCGAAGGTTGTCAATCTCCGGATGATTGCGATCCTACGAGCTCCAAACTGCTATGAAAAAGTATCCCCTAAGCTACGGAACTCCCAGGACAGGCCCCGGGAAGTTCCTACCTAAAACTATAGAGAGAGGTGAGAAAGTAGGCTGGGAAAGATATGATTTTCGGAGAAAAACTGAGCTCTATATATAGGCCCCGAAATAACTCTGGGGCGGTTCGCCCCCCGCCTTTTTCGCGGAATTCCGCATTCTTCGACGCGGATTTGGATTTCTTCACCTTTTCGGACTCGGTTTCAGACTTCTAATGGCCTTCTAACCTCCAGATTCGACCCCTAGACTCCAAATCCTATCCGGAAACCTTCAGATACTCCAAATAGGCTTCTGGAACACCAATTCCTTGTCAACTTTAATATATTTTCCCAGAAATCTCCGAATTTCAACCAAAACCTGTAAAATAAAATCTAAAGGGAAACGTGACACTATTCTAATAAAATGTACTAAAATATAGCTAAATTAACATAGAGGATAGCTAAAATAGGTGAAAAAGACTCGAATGAAAGTGTAAAATACACATTCATCATGTACCCATATCTCAAGAAAGCCTTAATCTATTTACCACTTCCTGAATGGCAGGACGAGGGTGGTCTAGAACAGATGACACTCAAACAAAAAGAAAAGATAAAAAATTACAATACGATTACGAACATTACATGAATTGAAAAATGAGACACAACACTTTGCTAAACTGCTTTTTGGCTTTGTTTTGGACCCTTCCTTGCTTTTTTTGGGTCTTTTCTCTTCTTTTTTTTCTTTTTTTTTTCTTTTCCAGTTTTTTTCTTTTTTCCGGAATTTTTCTTTTTCTTTTTCTCGATTTTTTTTAAGCCAGCAGTAGCACAACGAAAAAGAAATAAAAATGACACACAAACGACCTCCCCAAACCTATTTGAAAGAATAGGTTGGAGTACAAAATTTACGAAAAAAAAAAAACTCGCAACACAAATTGAAAAACAAGTCTAATAATAGCGTAACCCCCTCCCCAAACCTATTCGAAAGAATAAGTTGCAAACAAAGGATCACACAATCTCACACTACCTCCTTCCTAGGCATTTAGCAATCTCAAAGCAAGGTGAAGACTTGTTGCCTCTTAGGTACATAATTACTCGGGAAAACAACCATAAGACCCTAACATGCATCATCCTATTATAAAGGCCTTCGTGAACCGCAATAGAGAAAACACCACTAAGTGATGTCGAGACTACCAAGCTTAACTAAGTGCAGTACATAAATGTGACAAGCCCAGCGAGAAAAACCTTAAACAAATTCATAGAGATGAAGCATACGATTAATGTCATAATTAGTTAATCTACCTAATAAAAAAGTTCAAAAAATTTTGCAATAAACTCCACATAAAACATGCAAGACTATCCTAGGATGAATGTAGTGTATGCAACTAAAATCTAAGAAAGCAGTAAACGTGCAAATGCAAATGCAAAAAATTTCACGAGTTTATCACAAGCAAGACAAGTATAGAGATAACCAGTGATAAGCCCCCCAAACCTGAACGTCGTCGCTCGTCCCGAACGTCGAAAGTGGATTTAAGGTGAGAGCTAATACTTGTATAAGTGACCTATATTACTCAATCAAACTCGTGAGAAAACAAAACTGGTGATAAACGAGGTAAAAAGATCGATAATTTAGCACAATAGGAGAAAATCGGGTTCCCTTCGAAAATGCTAAATTATCATCTAGAGACCTATTTTATCACAAAAAACATACGAAAATATGAAAAACAACACAATGATATGCTCAAAACACACAAACCTTCAGTAGAAGCAGTAAGGGTAAGCTCAAGATGATCAACCTCCCTTTGATCACTAGATATCTCGAAGTATGGCTTCACTCACTGGCCATTCACCTTGAAGGTATTGCCCGTCTTTGGATCAAAGCGTTCTACAGCTCCATGGGGAGCAACTTTGATAATTTCATACGGTCCATCCCAACGAGTACGGAGCTTTCCAGGAAATAGTCGAATGCGAGAATTAAATACCAAAGCTTTTTGCCCAGGAATCAGTTCCTTACGTACTATACCACGATCATGATACTTCTTAGTACGTTCCTTGTAGATCTTGGCATTTTCATAAGCACCTAGTCGTAATTCATCTAGCTCATCTAGTTGCAACAATCGTTCTTCGCCAGCTTTTCCCATATCAAGATTGAGTGCTTTGATAGCCTAATAGGCCTTGTGTTCTAGTTCTACAGGAAGATCACATACTTTCCCATACACAAGCCTGTACGGAGTGGTTCCAATCACCGTCTTGTAGCTAGTCCTGTATGCCCAAAGTGCATCATTCAATTTTCCTGCCCAATCTTTCCTACTAGGCTTCACTACTCGCTCCAGGATCTTCTTAATTTGACGGTTGCTTACTTCGACTTGGCCCGATGTCTGTGGATGATATGGCGTAGCGACACTATGGTGGACATCGTATCTCTTAAGAAGGGAGGCAAAGGTTCTATTGACGAAGTGTGACCCTCCATCACTGATGATCGTCCTAGGGCACCCAAATCTAGAGAATATTACTTCCTTCAAGAACTTCATAACAACTGCGTCGTCATTTGTTTTCGTAGGAATTGCCTCCACCCATTTGGTCACATAATCCACCGCAACAAGAATGTATCCATAACCTCCACTTGATGGAAATGGTCCCATGAAATCAATGACCCACACGTCGAAAGGTTCGACCACTAGATTCCCTTGAAGGGGCATTTCGTCTTTCTTGCTAATATTACCACCTTGTTGACATGGGTCACAACTCTTCACAAAAATTCGAGCATCTCGGTATATTGTTGGCCAGTAAAATCCTGCTTGCAGTACTTTGCGAGCTGTCTTCAAGCCACTATAGTGTCCTCCACAATTAAGCTCATGGCAATGACTCAACACACTTTGTTGCTCTTCTTGTGGCACGCATCTCCTCAGAATCCCATCAGCTCCTTCTTTGAAAAGATGCGGATCATCCCATATGAAAGACCTGCAACGCTTGGCAAGAGCTCTCTTGTCTGAGGCTGAAAAGTTAGTGGGGCAAACATTCATAGCCAAATAGTTCACAATATCAGCATACCATGGCTCTTCATTAGCCTTCATTAAGTGCTCATCAGGGAGGTCCTCATTGATGGGTATCGAATCAACAAGGATATTTGGTATTCTAGACAAATGATCAACTACTAAATTCTCCCTACCAGCTCTATCCACTATGGTCAAATCAAAGTCTTGTAGCAAAAGGACCCAACGGATTAATCTAGGCTTAGAATCTTGCTTAGCTATTAAATGTCTCAAAGCAGCATGATCAGTATGGACATTCACAGGATGACCAATTAAATAAGACCTTAACTTTTGTAAAGCAAAAACAACAGCTAAAAATTCATTTTCAGTAGTTGTATAATTAACTTGTGCGAGTCAAATGTCTTACTAACATAATAAATCACACGATACTGCTTATCAACTTTTTGGCATAAAACGGCACCCATAGCAAAATTCGAAGCATCACACATAATCTCAAAAGGAAGATTCCAATCAGGCGGCACAACAATGGGAGCAGAAACAAGCTTTTCCTTAAGGGTATTAAAAGCAACTAAGCACTCATTAGAGAAATGGAAAACCACATCTTTTGCAAGCAAGCTACTTAAAGGTTTAGCAATTTTCGAAAAATCCTTAATAAACCTCTTATGAAACCCTACATGGCCAAGAAAAGATTGCAATTCTTTCACACAAGTAGGTGGGGGAAGTTTTTCAATGATCTCGATCTTAGCCTTGTCTACCTCAATACCTCTTTCAGAAACTACATGTCCTAGAACTATACCTTCCCTAACCATGTAATGACTTTTCTCCCAGCTTAAGGTCAAACTGCATTCAATGCACCTTTTTAAAACAAGATCTAATCTTTGCAAGCATTCATCAAACGAATCACCAAAAAGGGAAAAATCATCCATGAAAACTTCAACAAACTTAGTTACCATATCAGAGAAAATAGAAAGCATGCACCTTTGAAAAGTGGCGGGAGCGTTGCATAGTCCAAACGGTATCCTCCTATAGGCAAACGTTCCGAATGGGCAAGTGAATGTCGTCTTCTCCTGATCCTCCAGTGCAATCTGAATCTGGTAGAAACCTGATAAACCATCAAGAAAACAATAGAATTTCCGCCTCGCAAGGCGGTTTAGCATGTCTTCTATAAATGGTAGAGGGAAGTGGTCTTTCTTAGTGGCGGCATTTAATCTTCTATAGTCAATGCACATCCGCCATCCAGTGGTCTTCCTAACCGGTACCAACTCTCCCTTCTCATTCTCTTCCACTGTGACTCCTGATTTCTTAGGAACTACATGAACCGGGCTTACCCATCGACTATCAGGAATGAGGTAAATCATATCGGCATCTAGCAACTTGATCACTTCTTTCTTTACCACCTCTTGCATGGTCGGATTTATCCTACGCTGAGGTTGCCTAACGGGTTTGGCATCTTGTTCTAGAGTGATGTTGTGCACACACCGAGTAGGGCTAATCCCTTTGATATCACTAATCCCCCATCCTATAGCTGCAAAATTGTTTTTCAAAACTTCAATTTGCCTACTTTCTTCATCGTTGGAGAGATGTGAGGAGACTATCACAGGCTTCTTCTGATTTTCTCCTAAGTAGACATACTTGAGGTGCGCAGGAAGTGGCTTTAATTCTAAGCTAGGCTCTTCAAGAAATTTACTTTCTTCCTCTTCTTCATCTAAAGGTTCAAGTACTTCTTCTCCTACGGGAATTTCTGGGGTGCTATCCATTATTTCAACTAGTTCCCTTGCTTCCTCGGTCATGTAGCATGTCTCAATTTGCATGGTTAGTGCCTCCTCAAGTGGTTCACGATTATCATGGCAATGATGAAATTCGAAAATCACGGAATCATAGCAATCGACAAAATTTAACTCTTCCACGACTTCCTTATCCCCGATGCTACATCCTATCAATTCAATCTTCTTACCCATTACCTCCATGGTTATTTTCTTGCCCTTAAGTTCAAGGCATGTGTTGGTAGTCGCCATGAATGGTCTCCCAAGTAGTACTACGTGCTCGCGAATATGGCTCTTCCCCTCGTCTGCAGACTTCATCACTACAAAATCAGCTGGGATTATCAATTTGTCCACCTTCACAAGGATGTCCTCTATTATCCCGACTAGCCTCTTCATACTTTGGTCCTCCATTTGGAGGACCATATCAGTTGGTGTCAATTCTCCGAGATCCAGGGCTTTGTATACCGATAGGGCATCAAGTTAATGCTAGCCCCTAAGTCAAGCATTGCCTTCGTGGTTCGACCATTCCCCAAAGTGATGTTGATGATGAAACTTCCAGGATCTTTCTTCTTCACAGGTAATTCGGCAATTGAGTTGACCGTTTCAACCCCATTAACTTCCTTTCCTGAAGTAACCCTTTTGTTCTTTATCTCACGAAAGAATTTCGTATAAGCCGGAATGTTTTGGATTAACTCCAAGAGAGGCACATTGACTTCAACCTTTGAGAGGCGTTGGAATAGAGGTGACTCTTGAATATCCTTCTTGGCTAGCTTGATCCGACTTGGGAATGGTACATGTGGTTTCGGAGGTACATATGGATTAGAATATTTGTGAAGTACCGCTGGCGTAGGAGTTCCTACTTCGACTTCATCATCACCCATGTCTTCTACAGATGGTCTTGGTTCATCATCCTTCTCTGGAACTTCTTGAGGTTCTTTGGAACTTTTGCTAACCTCTTGTTCTGTGCTTGGTCCTGCAATTTCGGTCCCAGTATATTCAACACGTTTAGGACGCACGAAGTTAGGAATTTTGGTCATCTTTCCTCCACAGAGTAGTAGATTCACTTCTTCGTACTCAGTTTTCTCGGTTGTAACAGTTGGAAGTGGCTCGGGATCAGCTTCAGGTGTCAAAACGGGGGAACTGGGGTCGTCCAGTTTCCTGGAACTGGGGGGCGATTCGCCCCCTACCTCGGGCGAGTCGCCTGGGGAGGGCCGAGTCGCCCCAACTTCTCTGTCTGTGGGGGCCGATTCGCCCCCCACACCGGGCGGTTCGCCCCCTACTTCCAGGGGGGCGTCTTCGACTGCTTTTCCGCACTTTTCACACTTCAACAGGCTAAGCTCTTTGATAAGTTGCTCAGTTACTTCGACCACTTCAAAAGCCATTTCGATGCGAAGATTATTTTCAGCTTGCCCTGCGTGTGCTATCTCGAAAACACTCTCAATGGCCTTAATCCCTGCGTAAAATGCAAGTTCTTCCTCCTCACTGATATCTTCGTCTTCAGAATATCCTTCGTATAAGCCGTCAGTTTCGCCCCGATTTGAATTTACGTTGATGATTTGACTCGACATTATCTTCTCAGATTGTGCAGATCCATTAGCGTACTTTTGAAAGACCTTCTCTGCCTCTTCAACTGTACATTCTTCTAATCCTCCACACATCCCATCCACTTGAAACCTAACATCGTTACGTAGACCACCAACAAAATACCAAATCAGCTCCCCGTCGTCGAAACGGTGATGGGGGCACTCACGTTTATACAGCTCAAAACGTTCATAGGTGTCACAGAACCGCTCGTACTCTCCTTGCCTGAAGTGTTCGATTCGATTCCGCAGTGCAATCGTCTCATGGTAAGGCATGAAACACGCCAAGAACTCCTCTACTACTTGGCTCCAGGTTCGTAGTGATCCTGGTGCTAACCTTGCTATCCAAATCCTCGGTTCATATCCCAGAGCAAAAGAAAATAATTTCCTGCATAATTGGTCCTCGGTGAACCCCTTTGCTGGAACTTTTGCTATTTCTTCCTCATAGGACCTCATGAAGCTTAACGGATTCATCCCCACTCCATCTTCGAACCTCGGTATCCTTCTCACTACAGAACTCGTTACCTCATACCCCGATAACTCTTCTTCCAAGTATATAGCTGACCCTTTCTTGACTTGCGAGAATGTAGGTGTCAAGCGAGCTTTTAAGGTCGTCATACCTGGAAATCTGGAACAGGAGTAACTCAAAACTAAACTTTAGTCTCGTTAGAAATCTCGAAAATCAAGAAAATATCTGGAAATTACTAAGAAAACGAAAAAGACTAATACTACTAAGACTAGGAATTGAATGCTGAAAATATAAAAAAGCTAAACAGAAAAAAGGAGTATAGTCCCAGGCAACGGCGCCAATTTGATGAACCGGAATTTGTCAGATTCTAATTAATCAAATAAATATGTATTTAGCCAAAGGCAATTCACAACTACAACGAAAACCGTAGTGTAGCAGTAAAATAACCTCAAGTGTCGATCTCTAAGGACTATAACTAGCTTTATCTAATCTAACTTAAAATATAAAATCAACAGACTACTTAGCAAAGGTTTTTCTTATCAGATAATGGAGGCTGGTGATAGTATGGTCATTCAAAGCATAGCAGGTTAATAATCATGCATGAAGTACCCGATCGTTTTGCATAGAGATCTTTGATCAATGAATTGTCCAATTGTGTTCGTTATAATTCAACACTACGAAGATAGAGGTTTTAGATAGATCAAAGAAATAAAGCAATAACTCAAAGTCTAATGCGCGATATAGCCATTAGCATAATTATTAACCCTTCGCTAAGAAATCACATACTATCACCAACGAGAAGTTTAGCTACTCATAGATGTCATGCAATCAACATAAATCATAGCAAGATTGAATGAAAACATGTTGAAAGATAAATAAATATAAATAGAAAAACTGTAAGATACAATGTTACCGAAGGTTGTCAATCTCCGAAGAATCGCGATCTTACAAGCTCCAAAATGATAAGAAAAAGTATCTCCTAAGCTAAGAATCCCCAGAACAGGCTCTGGAGAATTCCTACCTAAAACTAATGAGAAAGGTGAGAGAAAAGGTCTGGGAAAGTATGAAAAACGGAGAAAACTGAGCAACTATATATAGGCATTCGGCAGGTGTGGGGCGAGTCGCTTGGTGTGGGGCGATTCGCCTGGTGTGGGGCGATTCGCCCCTCGTCCCGGGCGACTCGCCCGGGACTTCCAGTCGGTTGTTTATGCGTTTTCGACGCGTTTTTGGATTTCTTTTCCTTCTCGGACTCGGTTTTTGCCTTCTAGTGACCTTTTAGCCTTCAGACTCGACCCCTAGACTCCAAATCCTATCCGGAATCTTCTAGATACTCCAAACAGGCATTCGGAACACCAATTCCTTGTCTACTTCAATATAATTGCCCGGAAAACCTCGCTTTTCACCCAAAACCTGTAAAATACAAACTAAAGGGAAACATGACACTATTCTAATAAGATGCACTAAGATATAGCTAAATTAACATAGAGGATAGCTAAAATAGGTGAAAAAGACTCGAATGAAAGTGTAAAATACACGTTCATCAGTATCAGTAAATTCTTTTTATCTTTAGATATCTTTTTGGTAAAATCTGAGAGGTGAGTTTTGCTCTTTTCTGAGTTCCCGTCTCAGAATATTCCCTTGATACTTGAATACATGTTTCAGTATCTTTGATTGTCTGAATGCCCGTTTCAGCAATCTTTAAGGTTATTCTATTGCTGAGTGCCTGTCTTAGAAAGTGATCAAGTTTCCTAACAAATACCCGTTTTTAAGGAATTACTTGCTGATTGCCTGTTTCAACAATCATGTAGTGACTTAACATTTCTTAGAAGAAATTAGTGGAAGGAGCTTTTAATCAAGTAAGAATACTTTGGCTTGCTGAATGCATGTTTCAGCAATCTGCCAATTGTATCCCTTATTGAGGTAGTTCAATCAATCAAAGGTTATACCTTAGCATTGCGAATCTATTATCTGGTAGGGGCTTAGTAAAGATATCAGCAAGTTGATCATCAGTGCCTACTTTTACAACCTCAATATCTCCCTTTTCCACATGATCTCTAATGAAATGGTGTCTAATATCAATGTGCTTAGTCCTTGAGTGGAACTTAGAATTTTGCGTGATAGCAATAGCACTTGTATTATCACAAAAGATTGGTGTTTTCTTTGCAGAAATACCATAATCTCTTAATTGTTGCTGAATCCATAGGATTTGAGCTGTGCAACAACCAGCCGCAATGTACTCAGATTCTGTAGATGAATTGGCAACACAGGTTTGGTTCTTGCTGAACCATGATATTAATCTAGTACCCAAAAACTGACAAGTTCCAGAGGTACTTTTTCTATCAAGAGTTGATCCTCCATGATCAGCATCAGAATAACCAACCAATTCTAGTCCAGAATCTTTAGGATACCATAATCCGACATTGACTGTACCTTTGACATATTTCAGTATCTTAAGTGCCTTTTTGTAGTGTGATTCTCTTGGATCAGATTGGAATCTTGCACACACACAAACAACATACTGAATGTCAGGTCTACTTGTTGTTAAATACAACAAGGAACCAATGAGCTTCCTATACTTGTGTTCTTCAACACTTTTATCTTCTTTAGTATAGCCCAATTTGGTACCAACACTCATAGGGATCTTTTCGGGTTTTTCTTCCTCTTTGATCCTAAACTTTATGAGCATTTCTTTCGCATACTTTGCTTGATTTATGAATATTCCATCTTTGAGTTGCTTGACTTGCAATCCTAGGAAATAATTCAATTTTCCCATCATACTCATTTCAAATTTGTTTGTCATGAGCTTGGCAAAATCATCACAAAGTTGCTTGTCTTTAGATCCAAATATTATCTCATCCACATAAATCTGAACTAAGAGTATTTTACCATCATGGTTCATGGTAAACAAGGTTTTGTCAACTTCACCTTTCTTGAAACCATTATCCAGCAAGAAATTAGCCATGATATCATACCAAGCTCTTGGTGCTTGCTTTAGATCATATACAGCTTTCTGAAGCTTATATACCATCTTGGTTTCTGAGGGAAGTTCAAAGCCAGGGGGTTGTTCTAAGTAGACTTCTTCAGCAAGTTCACCATTCAAGAATGCACTTTTAACATCCATTTGATAAACAATGAAGTCATTGTGAGCAGCAAAGGCCAAGAAAAGTCTAATAGCATCCAATCTTGCAACTGGTGCGTAAGACTCATCATAGTCCAATCCTTCAGTCTGACAGTAACCTTGAGCAACTAATCGTGCTTTGTTTCTTGTTACTTCACCAGACTCACTCAGCTTGTTTCTGAACACCCACTTTGTACCAATAGCTTTCTTGCCTTCAGTAAGAGGTACAAGTTTCCAGACTTTGTTCCTTTCAAGTTGATCCAGTTCTTCTTGCATTTCCTTGATGCATTCAGAATGTTTTAGAGCTTCTTCTATGGTCTTGGGTTCAATTTCTGAAACAAAGCAAGAGAACAGGGATTCTACTTCTACGACATTTGCTTCTTCAGCAAGTCCATGAGTAACAGAAAGTTTGGATCTAGTCACTTGGCGTTTATCAATATCACCAATCATATCCGTAGAGGGATGATCTCTAATCCATTTGTTAACAGGTTTTCTGCTTGTTGGATCTGGATATGTTTGCTCATCAGCATGTACTTGTTCAGTACTACTGGTATTTTGTGTCTCTGCTGAGATTGGTTCATCATCAATTGCTTGTTCAGCATTTCTAGATTGTGGTAACTCATCAGCAGGCACGGAGGTTGCGTAGTTTCAGCAACTTCCGGAGCAACTGCGTCTTTTGCTGGAAATTCTTTGTCGTGAACTATATTTATCTTGTCATGACTTGGGGGAGGAGAGTCATTGTCAGAATCATCATTTAGTTCAATTGACTTGATTTTCCTAGCATTAGATTCGATTCAGTTCTTTGCTCATGTATGATTAGCTTTTTCATACATTCTGATATTTCTTCTTCAGCAGGTACTCCTTGTGTCTTTTCGTAGAATACAACATGCACTGATTCTTCGATCTTTTGTGCCTTTTTGTTGTAAACTCTATAAGCTTTACTATGCAAGGAGTAACCAAGAAATATCCTTCGTCCGTCTTTGGTTGAAATGTTATTAGGTATTCTCTACCGTTATTAAGAACGAAACACTTACAACCAAATACTCTTAGATGAGTAATATTAGGAGGTCTTCCAACGAACAACTCATATGGAGTTTTGTTGTATTCCTTAGTAATCAGACATCTGTTTTGAGTGTAATAGGCGGTATTAATCATTTCAGTGTCAGCAAGCATTGTTCTTGCGGCTTCTTTTAGGGTGCGATTCTTCCGTTCAGCAACACCGTTTTGTTGTGGTGTCCTTACTGAGGATAACTGATGTTGTATGCCTTTTGAAGTGCAATACTCAGTTATGTACTGGTTTACAAACTCAGTACCATGGTCTGTCCTTATGACATTTACCTTGTCATTTTTTTCATGACTTCAAGCTTATTCAGCAAGTTAGGTATTTCAGTCCTTGTTTCAGATTTGTGCTTGATAAATACTACCCAAGTGAATCTTGAATAGTCATCTACCACCACCAGACCATACTTCTTACCAGCATAGCTTGTTAAAGAAGATTCTAACAAGTCCATGTGCAAGAGTTGTAAAGGTTTTGTAGTTGACGGTACTGCCTTGTTCTTAAAAGAAGATTTGGTTTGCTTTCCTTGCTGACATGCATTGCAAACACCATCGTTCTTAAAAGTAACCTTAGGTAATCCAACTACAAGTGCCTTTTTAGACAGCTTATTCAGCGTCTTGAAGTTTAGATGACTTGTTCGTTTATGCCATAACCATGCTTTTTCACCAAGGCAATCGTGATCTGAGACAAGACATTTTTCAACGATTGCTGAAGACCAATCTACGGTGTACAATCCTCCTGATCTTCTGGCAATCATAATATCCTTCTTTGTCTCGAAATCTATAAGTTTACATTCATCACTTTTAATTTTGATGAAGTATCCTTTGTCAGCAAATTGACTCATGCTGAAAAGGTTAAACTTAAGATTTTTGACATAAAGAACTCCCGTAATGGTAATGCATCCTAACTTCACGTCACCATAGCCTTTTGTAGAACCAGAGCCTCCACCAGCAAACCTTATTGTTGGACCTTTAGACCACCGTCTCTAGTTTATAAGGTTATTCTTGTTGCCCGTCATGTGCTTTCCACAACCACTGTCAAAGTGCCAGATTGCATCGTTTGTCTCCGTGGCTGAAGTCTGCACAATCAAGAGCAAACAAGTTAATTATCCAATATTGGATGTCCATTAACATGTTCAAGAATGCGTCCAGTGGAAACCCAAGTCTTAAGTTTTTCAACTTTGACTTGTTTTCTACTTGCTGAGGAACTAGGAGGTTTTGAGCCAAACGACTTTTGATTCGTGCTGATCAAATCCACTTTCTAATATGGTGTCTTGCTCGGTTGACCTTTTTGCTGAACATACTTTTCAGTAAGTTCTTTTCTAGCAAGGTTCCTTCTAGCCCTAGCATTTTGAGTCTTGTCAGAACTCTTAGGCTTGATTTTGTTCATATCTTTGAAGTATATTTGCTGACTTTGCTTATACTCGTGAAAAACTTGACTTTGCTTGGTTTTGAAACCGAGTCCACTTTTCGGAGAATGCTGAGCTTTTGTGTCAGCAACCTTACTTGATTCAGGTTTGTCAGCAAAGGTCTTCTGATTACTTTTAGTAATCTTGCCTTTTGACTTAACAAATTGCTTTTCAGCAACTTGTTTTGCAGAATGCTTTACAACATCCTTTTTCTTTACAGTTTGCTTTTCAGCAACCTGTTTTCCTTTAAAGTCTTGTTACTTTGAGTAGCAACAACGGACTTTACGATCGTAGGTACTTGATTGCATTTTTCAGCAACCTTAGATTGACCAAACTAATAGTGTAACGGTACCGGTTTTGAAAACAAAATAATTTCTTGGAAAAGGAAAATCGAAAAATACTTTAATAGTAACGGTCGACAATAAATGCCAAAATAATCATTGACGCTAACAGAAATAAACAATATCCAATGACAACTCAGGTTCGAATGAAACAATGAATGAAGACAGTAAAAGTTTATCTTCTTATTTTGAAAAGAAACCCATGACACCCCAGACCCTTCTCTCAGTCGCTGGCATCCTAGTCACGCACATCCTCAGCAGCATTTGGAAGGAAGGAATTTTGAAAAAAAAAGAGTGTGAGATAAAGGATCTCAGTGAGGTTCTAAGTTAAAAACGGAAAGTAAACAGTTTTAAGACCAAAATCCTTTTCAGAAAAAACGAGCAAACAGAACAGAACACATATAACAGATTAACAGAACAGGTACGTTGTAGACCGTTGGTGCAGCCCGCCTTATTGCTCCTACTCCCAGAATGCCCTTATAACTCCCTCCAGAGGGTGCACAACTCCGGACACAAACATAAACCCCCGTGTACTTTGGGGAAACAGATCCTACAACCCTAATAGACCTCAGCGACTTCTGCCTCGCGCCTAAAAGGGAATAGACTAGGCCATAATCAAGCAAACCCGATAGTCCTCTACTACCCAAGCCTACCTAACCACAACCTAATCGACCGGTCACACAGAAACAGAGCAGATACAGAACAACAGATATAGATAGTTAACACCGAGAGGTGTTCCTGCAGAAGAGTCAGTCCAGAACAGAGTAGCAATAAACAAAAATGTAAAAAATCATACTTAGGACTTATACTTTTACGCGGAAGCATACTGTAAACAGTATATAGTAATAGTACAAGTTGTCACATATCCTTCCAGTTTTTCGCAAATAATAGGTTTAGGGGTGAACACTCACCTTAACTTGCGAGCAAAGACCTTCAACGAGTAACGAGCTTTTACGGGTTAACGAACAAAGGAGAACCTAACAAGAAAGTACTAAACACACTTTAGAAGTCGAACGGACGGAAGGGAAAAGGTTGAAAAAGGAATGGTAAAGACGGGGTTCGAACTCGGGACCTCTAAGTTAGTCAAGCAAGGACCTAACCAACTAGGCTAGCAAGTCAAGTCAATACTAACTTACAAAAACAGAAACTAAGTTTAAAATATTTTCAGAAACTCTTTCGGTTTTCAGATTCTGGAAATTACCAAAATACCCTCAGTGGTAAATTGCAAAATAACCCTTTTTCAAAAACAGACAGTACAAACAAACCAGAAGCTCCAACACTTAACAGTCTTCTCAAAACAACAAGGTTTACGATAAAAGCTTACTGTCAGTCAACTATGGTCAACGGTAAAACTGCGAAAAGGTCCTTTAGGTTTTTAGGTTTCCCAAATCAGTCCACAAAATTCCAAAACAGTAACAACAAGGTCCAAAAGTCCTTTCGAGGCCAAACAGGAAAACAAAGTCAACATACGAGGTCAATAAGTTCACAAGTCCAGCAAACAGTAACTACAATCAAACAAACTAAGTCCCGGTTCTCGGTTCGAAACAAATAACAAGGTCAGATCGATCAAGGGTAAAATAGTCCAAGTCAAAACGTCCAAACAGAATACGAGAATACGAGGTTCGAGAGCAGCAGTAAAGAAATGAGATTTACCTTGGAATCGAAATAAAAGGTTTGAACAATCTGCAAATCGAATAAATCGAAAAGAAAAAGAGAATTAAACAAGATTCGAATCGAAATCGTAAATAAACTCGAATTCGAAACCGAAGGATCAAACTTACCGATCGAGATCGGTAATAACGGACCGGCGGCGACCTCAAACAGAACGGAAGCGGCGGCGCGGTTGCGGATCGGTAAACACGGCGGGTCAAGGAACCGGAGCGGCGCGCGCGTGAGACGGAACGGATCGGCGGATAAGAACGGGCCGGAGTAAACGGAGATCGCGGTGCGATCTCGGGACAGAAATGGCGACGGCGGAGGTGAGCAGAACGACGCGGCACGAAACGGTCGATCGAACAGACGAATCGATCGATCGATCGACAAGGGATCGACACGGCGGCGCGGCGGCTTTCGACGGAACGGCGGACCGGAACGGACAGCAAGGCGGCGGCGGCGGCGAATGAACGGAGGAGGCGGCGGCGACAGGCAACGTACGGCAGCAGCAGCAAACAACTCTCTTTCTCTCTTTCTTTTCTTCTCTCTTCTTTCTTCTCCTTTTTTTTTCTTTCTTTCTTGTTTTTGGTGACTTACGGCTGAGAGAGAAGAGGGGATGGAGAAGACTAGGGTTAGGGTTAGGTTAGGTTAGTGGGCCGGTCAATCAGGCCTTTGACCAGGCTAAGAAATTGGGCAAAACGAAAGGCTAAACAGATCAGAGAGTCCAGCTCGAACTAAACGAAACGAAACGATCTAACTTACGCGAAATTAATTAAATAATTATCGAATAAATAATTTACTCTGATAATTAATTAACTAAAATAAATAATTAAATAATAAAATAATAATTAAATAATTAAATAAATAGTAAAACAACGGGGTGTTACAAATAGAGTTCTGGTTGACCACTATCAGTAGCACGTACAAAGGAAATCGGTGATTTGTCTTTACTCAAGATTATTACGTCATCACCTTCATACGTTGCACCTAAACCTTCTTTCTGAGATGGATCTCTCAAATAAGAGTTTAGTTTAGTCAGCATATTACTTGCATCAACATAAGATTTGAAATTGATTTTCATCTTTTTCATTTCTTGGATTTCAGCAAGTAACTTTAGAATTGAGGACTGATACTCTTCCAATTCTATTGCCATCTGAGAATTCTTCTCTGTAGCTTCAGCAATCAACTTCTTGAGACGCTTTATTTCAGCATCCTTCTCTTCTGTCTCTTCCTTCAGCAAGACATACTTTTCGGTAGTCTGCTTGGTCAGGGTCTTAACATTTTGTAGTTTCTCTTGCTGTTTGCTCAGAGTTTTCTCAAATCTTTCGATTTCTCCTTGAATCTTGTCAAGGTCAATCTCGTCTTCACTTTCTGAGTCAGAGTCAGAGGTAAGATCATTTCCAACTGCTGGTTCTTCTGATGAGGTTGCTTGCTGAGCTTGCTTGTTCAGCGAGCTAGTCTCATTCTTGTACTTATGGTAGTTGTTACCAAGATGCTTTTTCAGCTTCTCTTTTGCTTTTCGCCTTTCAAGTTCCTTACTGATGAATTTCTTCATGTTTTTAACAACTAAAGCATTTTCATCAGCAGGCTCTTTATCATTCTTCTTTTCAGAAGATGACGGCGTTGCAGCAAGAGCAATGTTTTGCGAGTTTTCAGCAAACACATTTTCTCTTTGCTTTGTCTCGTAGTTGATAGTAGCAAGATGAGAGAATAACTCTGTTGGTGTGATGTCTGGCATTCCTTGATTGTAGTAGAAGTTCTGAGTGTGGATCCATTCTTGGTTCAGACTTCTGATGATGGTTTTCACCTTCTCAAAATCTGAGTAAAGATTTCCAACACCCAAGGCTGCCATCTCACTAACTAGAGTTGTGAATCTGAAGTCCAAGTCTTCTAGTGATTCATTTGTACCTTGTTTAAAGTTCTGGAACTTTAACTTCAGCACTTCGAGTTTGTTTTCCTTGGTTTTGTCAGATCCAGCACAAAGATCTTGAACCATTTTCCAAGCTTCCTTAGCAGTTTTAGCACCCCACAGTTTGCACTATATAGTATCCGGAGTTGATCGACTGATGATGTTTCTTGCTTGGCCATCAAGACGGAATCTCTTGGCTTCGTCGGAAGTCCATTCCTCTCTTGGTTTTGGAACGACAGTATCAACTGGTTCGCCTAAGATAGTTTCCTTTCCAGCTTCCGTGGTTTTGTGAGGAAAACTTCTCTCAACCTTAGTGATTTTGATAGGTCCATCATTAATGACAGTAACCATCTCATCATTAATGGCCTCAAGATGTAGCATCATGTTGTTTCGCCATTTCTCGTAGTTTTCCAGCTTCAGCAAGGGAGCGTCTCCTAAAGACATCCTGTCAGCAAAAGACTGCCAAACTGATCAAGTGAGAGTGATTTACGGAAAGCACCTAAGGGGATCTAGGTTCAGTGCTGAAGGTTAAAGAACCTCCAGCTTTGATACCACTTGTTGGTCCCTTTAAACAACAAGAAAAGACTAGAGGGGGGGTGAATAGTCTTTTCAAACTTTCGTCGTTTAAAAACTTTCTCAGCAATGACTTAATACTTTTCAGTAATGGTTTGCTGATACTTAACTTTCTCAGCAAGCACAAATTACTTCTCAGTAACATGTTTTGCTGATACTTAAAATCAGAGAGCGGAAGTCTTTAATACAATAAGTGCTTTGTCAGTAAGTGATAGTTTCAGCAAGTGAACAGAGTGACTGTGTACAGATAGATATGCTTTGCTGAAAACTAAATGCAGTAAGTAAATCACACAAACACTTTTATAGTGGTATCTGAGAGTGGCGTAATCTCTCAACTAATCCACTTTGTCCTTTCTAGGACTGAATCCACTAAGACAAGTTTGAGGTTCCTTACAACACCTATCTAAAGCGATTCAAACAGAAACCAAAGCACACATACTTCGTTTCCAACCTAACTAGAGAACGGAACCTTGTTCTCCACCAAACTTGAGACTTTTAATCAGCAACACTATGCTCGATTAAGTTCCCCCTGAATATCACGCCTGAAAGGGTGTATTTTCAGTTAGAGAGATTTGGGATGAGATAACTTAATTATAACTTATTCAGCTACAATTAGTAATCTAAGAAACAAAACTTTGAATACTTTGCAGTAAACAAGTTTGATTGTTTCTGGTGTCAAGACTTTGTTCTTGTTCGAAAGAAAGAACACTTAACTAATTTCTTAGTCGTGTATGTTCTACTTCTTCACAAGTAGCTTTTTCAAGCTTTAAGTCTTGGAACGGATCAATGGCAGTAAAGAGTGTTTGAAGGGTATGTGAGTTTAAGCACAAGTGAGAGTTTGATCACGTTGTTGACACACTTCAACTCTTTGCCGGATGATCTCTGTTTATAGTGAATCAAGGGAGCCGTTTGAATTTCAAATTCTAAGGCTTTTGTTCCTTAAGATGTCACTATCTTGCTTTTGTACTTTCAGCAGCGTCCTTTATTTGTCTTCTTGTCTTCATGTCCTTCGCGTGCATGCTTTGCATTTAATGTTCATTTGAATGAGATTCAAACATGAACGTTGGAGCGCAAATGCAAGTACTTTCAGCAAGGAGGTCACAAATGTTCATCAGCAAGTGGTCAGTCTCAGTTTCAGCAAGCACAACCTACTCTGTCGTTTAGATTTTCACTTATGCAAGCTGTTGTTGAAGTTTCCACTTTCTGAGCAACATGTGCCTTTGTAGATACCAGTCTTCATAAATCTTTTAATCTTCAGTTCTTTGAATTCTTCAAGTTTCTGAATGGTTCTAAATGCTTCAATAGTTTGTTTGTGTAAACAAAGTACATCATCAGCAAATGCTTCAATAGGTTGTATTTCTTTACAGAAAACAAGATACATCATAAGCGGTAAAACTAACCTATCTAGCACCTACTCTAAGTCTTCAGCAAACGTTCCTCTTTTACAATGTCCTTAAAATTCTAAATTCCTATGGACCTTAAGAGTTTAGTTACTGGACTTTCCTTAATTTAGCATGGTTAATTGCTCATCAAAATTACAAGTTTCCTAACACTTAGCACCTCTAGCTATGAATTTCACTCGGAACCTATATTTGATAATAAATAAAAATTTAGATCATAAATCAATTGATTCAATAAGTATATGGAAACTATCATATAAACTTGATGAAGGAGATTACTTGGGAATGAGAGCTTTGATTGGCTGACCAGCACACTTGATGCTATTGCACGGTTCACCAACTTTAGACTTCTTCGCATTTCCATTGCACGAAGAGCACGACATATAATACCAAGGAGACATCTCATCAACCTTTTGAAAGCAAACAAACGTTATGTAGGAACTAGCCTGTCCAAACCAAATTTACTTCATAAGTTTTGCTCGAAAAATTATAAATGATATTGTACATCTTCACTCAAACATAATAGAACGTACCGTCGTGCAATCCTTAATTTGCCTACCAGTCTTGTGCATGTCCATGTTGAGCCACTCATCAGGTCTTAATGACCTAGGGTCAGCAGTGAGATACGTGACCGAATTACCTTCATTGTCCTTTTTCCTAAAACAATTGAAACTCGACATTATATAAGAAAGATATAAGATATCAATTTAACTTCATGTAAACTACAAATTAACTCACTTTATGTTGAACTCATGGAATTCAGGAAGATCAGCGTTGATGTAAAGCTTGGTTGCACGATAAGCGGTTTGAACACGTGTCTCATCTGTTTTGACATAAAATTTGAACTCATAAATCATAAACTTATAAATCCGTAAATGTTCAAGCACATGGGTTAGAAAGAATTTTTACTTACTAAGATATGAATTCTTAAGAGCAAATTGAAGAATAATAACAATTCCCGGCTCAACATTTCCGCTAGCAGGGGCCAACTCAATGATCCTATCAGCATAAGACTCCAATAGCACATCCTTAATAGTGACATTGCTATAAAAAATAAAAATATATTTGTAAGCTAGAAAACAACATATTAGCTATTAAAGTATATTGTATTAATACTAAAATAGGTACCTATCGTCTCGAAGCTCAACATCAATTTTACGAGCACGCATCTTCTCGATAAAGGTAACATCACTTCTACTCGTGACTTGTCCAATAACATCTGTATGATATAGGAAGGGAGGAGGCACGGGGTACAACGGTTTTAGGCAGAGCTCATAAACAAAGTATAACATTGATTGATTAAAAGGCTGTGATAGATTGCAAGAGTGTACAAATTAGAAGTTCATGAGCTAAACGACCAAAAACTACGGTACATATACATTTGAAAATATTGGAGCACAGAATATTGAACATGCAAATCAATAAGTATAAATTTTCAAAATGACATATACATATATAATTTTTACTACTGAACAAATTAAGATATGGCTAAGTAGAACATCTCACCAATATAAAACTGTGGATCAGAATCGTTGATGTCACGGTAAGCAACCAAATTAATACCGTTAGTTAGAATGCTGAGATCCGGCCTACACTGGGTAACTTCAGCGCCATAACACATCACGAGCCTTGCCCCGTGATTGACCCTCCCCTTCTGATACTTTGGTGGAGTATTTTCCTCCACATCAAACTTGCTGATTCTATATATTTCTCGCTCCTTAAGCCTTTTGGTTAAAACTTCAACATTCTCTTCGAAGACGTGCCTTGAATCAAGGTGCCCTATATGATTAAAACAAACCACAAATTAGTGCTTGTTACTAAGAACGACAAAACATACTAAAGGAACGCATAATAATAAGCACCTCCTTATCAACTAAAATAGCCTCAACCCCGAGTGGGTTCTTGTTTGTATCCAATGAATTCCAAAGCTTCATAACCTTAACGGTGACGGTGAAAAGCTCGACACCCTGCATGTCCTTACAAATATCCTTAAGAGCAATTGGATTCATCTTTTTCTCTCTTTTTTTTGTTCGATTGATTACAGTTTCATATGATTAAGATTTTGCATTAGAGTCTGAGATGCAAGCGCATATATATAGTGAGATTTTTGGCATATATATCGTTTTGGCATATATTTAAACGTTTCTTTGGGAATATACATCATTTCTTTTTGGCACATATATTGGTTGTGGCATATATATCGTTTCCGTATATAAGTTGGCACGAATATGAAGTCTAAAAATTGCAAAAGAATAATTGAATTGATTATGCAAAATTTGAAGCAATCAAAAGAATTTTTAGGAAGATACTAACCAAGGATTCAGTCACCACAAAATCCTTTAAAATTCGAGTGTTTTAAATACAGAAAGAATATCGAATCAATACCATAATTTGTGTCAAGCGTGTAGTTAAACACAATGCTTTATTTAAACAATTTATTAAAGATGGAAGGTCTACGCCTATGTGTATTCTACAAATTTGAAAAATTCGACTTCGAGTATTGAACGTAAATTCATATTAAATCAAGCACCAGTATCAAATGTTATCAACAATAAAGGATTAAAAAGCTGTGGCCGAGTGGAATGTAGTGAGTTTCATCATCCTCACCACCCGGTTTCAATTCCCTCCGGCCACAACTTTTAGTTATGGATTTCTTTTTATCATACGGTGGATTCTAAATCGAGATTTTATTAAATAGAAACAAATAGACAACTTATTTAAATATATAGCAATTGTCAAGAAATATAATTCATTTTTAATGAAAAAAAGTATTGAACGTAACAGTGAGTCTATAATCTACCTGTCTAAGATCACATTTGTTACAAAACCATGCACACTTCACTCACATAAACTAACATTTTCTAGAACTAAAGTATAAAATTTGGTACATTCCAAAGTAACGATGAAACGTGCTGCTGACACTAAACATGCTAGCAAATTGTAAAAATCAAACAACATAAATAACCATGTGAAGTAGAATAGTTCTAGAAGTTTAGTCATGCAAAAAAAGGTGTAAACATGAATAATGAATAATCATAAATAAAATAAAATTGATATATCAGACATCCACGTCTTCATCCAACGTGATATTTCACACGTCTACGTCTTTATTGAAAAATACTTAATGAATCAAAATAATTGTAAATAAACTTGAATAATTCAAAACAATCAAACATGAATAGTGAAAATTCTAATTAAATGAGATATATCATATGTCTACGTCTTCATCCAACAACGAAAGACTAATAACGGCCATGAAATAACTCGACTTAGTATATATGTTAGTCTATCCTCTAGAAGTGGAAGAAAATGATCATATTTGAAAAATTCGACTTCGATTATTCAACTTAAAGGCACATTAAATAAAGTACCAGTACCAAATATTATCAATAATGAACAATTAAAAAGTTGTGGCCGAGTGGAATGTAGTGAGTTTCATCATCCGCACCACCCGGGTTCAATACCCTTTGACCACACTTTTTGAGCTATAAATTTTTTTTTTTTTAATCATACGGTGGATTCAAAAAGTTAGTCTATCCTCTATTGTCTAAGATCATATTTGTTACAAAACCATGCACACTTCATTCACATTATTGATAAAATTTGGTAGATTCCAAAGTAATGATGACAAAGTAATGTTGACACTAAACATGCTAGCAAATTGTAAAATAATGTGTAAACATGAAAAATGAATAAGTATAAATAACTAAAATTGATATATCATACATCTACTTCTTCATCCAAAATGAATAAATCAACGTGGTAGATAAATACATTTACATCTTTTTTGAGAAATACTTAATAATAAAAAAAAATTGTACCACGGCTAACTCGGTCATAAAATTTCTTTTTAATATCTTCCAGTGTTTTGTCCCAGATCAAATCCACCATAATGTACGATAGAACTTCGAAGTGTTGCTTGATAATTTCGAAAATTTTAAACATTGGCCAACAATGTTATAGTCATATAATTAATATCAAATTTATGTGATTGGGCACACAGCCGGTAAATTACATTCAAACTAAAAAGATACATTGAATATTGAATAATCAGACGAACAACCGTAGCTACATATCTAATTATCAGCAAAAAACCTATAGCAAAAATCACCATCAACAAAAACTAACTCTGGAATAGAATGAATACAACAAAACTTAGGAATACAAAATTTAGTAATGAACACGCCATCATATAATTTGCAAACTCCTTCCAACACCGTTTCGTTACATTTCTTCAAATACAACAACCATCAAGGCATCGAAGCAATCTTGCCACATAGTAAGAATCCATCTTCTCTAATATCTTTGTTGTTATTCAACATTTTACAGATACATGTCGCGTAATTGGACATTGGATGATTCACTTCTATTAAAATGTGTTGGTCCCTTTAAACAACAAGAAAAGACTAGAGGGGAGGGGCGGTGAATAGTCTTTTCAAACTTTCGTCGTTTAAAAACTTTCTCAGCAAGTACTTATTACTTTTCAGTAATGAGGTTGCTGATACTTAACTTTCTCAGCAAGCGTAAGTTACTTTCCAGTAGCTTGGTTTGCTGATACTTAAAATCAGAGAGCGGAAGTCTTTGAAACGATAAGTGCTCTTTCAGCAAGTAAAGAGTTTTCAGCAAGTGAAGTGAGTGACTGTGTACAAACAGATATAATTTGCTGAAAGCTAAATGCAGTAAGTAAATCACACAAACGCTTTTATAGTGGTATCTGAGAGTGGCGTAATCTCTCAACTAATCCACTTTGTCCTTTCTAGGACTGAATCCACTAAGATATGATTGAGGTTCCTTACAATTTCCTATCTAAAGCGATTCAACAGAAACCAAAGCGCACTTGCTTTGTCTCCAACCTAAACTAGAGAACTCAACCTTGTTCTCCACCAAACTTGGTACTTTTAATCAGCAAAACTATGCTCGATTAAGTTCCCCCTGAATATCACGCCTGAAAGGGTGTATTTTCAGTTAGAGAGTTTTGGGGTGAGATGACTTAATTATAACTTATTCAGTTACAACAAGTAATCTAAGAAACACAACTTGGAATACTTTGCAGTAAACAAGTTTGATTGTTTCTGGTGTCAAGACTTGTTCTTGTTCGAAAGAAAGAACACTAAACTAATTTCTTAGCCGAGTTTGTTCTACTTCTTCACAAGTAGCTTTTTCAAGCTTTAAGTCTTGGAACGGATCAATGGCAGTAAGAGTGATTGAAGGTTTGTGAGTTTTTAAGCACAAGTGAGAGTTTGATCACGTTGTTGACACACTTCAACTCTTTGCCGGATGACCTCTATTTATAGTGCAAGTAAGGAGCCGTTTGAATTTCAAATCCTAAGGCTTTTGTTCCTTAACATGTCACTATCTTGCTTTTGTACTTTCAGCAGCGACTTTGTTTGTCTTCTAGTCTTCATGTCCTTTGCGTGTAAGCTTTGCATTAAATGCACATTTGAAATAGAATTCAAACAGTAACATTGGAGCGCAAAATCTCGTACATTCAGCAAGAGGTCACATATGTGCATCAGCAAGTGTTCAGTCTCAGTTTCAGCAAGCACAACCTACTCTGTCTTTCAGATTTTCACTTATGCAATGCTGTTGCTGAACATTCCACTTTCTGAGAAAACACGTGCCTTACCAGTTTTCAGCAATCTTCAAGTCTTCAAGTCTTCAAGTCTTCAATTCTTCAGATCTTCAAAAGTCTTCAAGATTCTGACCGGTTTCTTATTTGCTTAAATAATTTGTTTGTAATAAACAAAATATATCTTCAGCAAATGCTTCAATAGGTCATTTTCTTTTCAGAAAATAAGATTCATTAAAGCTAAGCATCAATAAGATATTTTCTTTTCAGAAAATAAAATACATCATACGCAATTGTGTCAATAAGATATTTTCTTCTCAGAAAATAAAATACGTCATACACAAAAGAAATAACTTATCTAATACCTGACTAAGTCATCAGCAAACGTTCCTCTTTTACAATGTCCTTAAAATTCTAAATTCCTATGGACCTTAAGAGTACTAGTTACTGGACAGTTCTTAATTTAGCATGGTTAATTGTTCATCAAAATTACAAGTTTCCTAACAAATTTCCCCCTTTTTGATGTTAGCAATCCATGGCTAAATTAATTGTTACCCTTTTAGAGGTTTCTGATGTTGAATAAATCAGATGATTAATGCAAGCATACTTGAATAAACAAACAGTAAGCATAAGTAAGTTGCATAATCAAAAACCAATAAGAGTAAAAAAGAATTCATTGCTGAAAGTTATCAATCAGAAGTTTACAAGAAAGCATAGATAACTAGGAATCAGCAAACAAAAACTTTAACAAAAACTAATTGCAGGGACTTAGGCTCTTTCAGAGGATTTTCTCAAAATCTCTCTTACACTCTTCTCAGCAAGTGCAGTGAATTCAACACAATCCTTCTCGTAGTTTTCCAGAAGCCTACGGACTTGTAGTTGAAGAATTCTTGCATTTTTGCAGGCAGTATGATGATGCTTTTCAGCATTCATTTCCATGTAATTAGTTACCCATAAATGCATGCCCCAATTGCTGGCATGGAGAAGTTGTGTATCTGAAATGCCTCTCGGATGAATCTTTCTTAACCAGAGAAGATCTTCTTCTTGATCCTTAGCAGTGAGATAGAAGTACTCATAAGGAATCAATCCAAGTTTCTTCTTAGGTTTCTTTGTTACCGGGTCAGCGTAGTAAGCAATGCCAGGTGGTTTGATCAGATTTGGTTCTTGCTTGTATGTCTTACCAATGGCAATTCTTCTTACTTGGACCTCTAGATTCAACCATCTCCCAGCAACATTTCTTGGGAGGGATTCTTCCCTTTGATTTCTTTGGACCTTGAGTTCAATCCATTTGAACATTTGATTCAAAATGGCTGTAGGAAAGAACTCATTTACCAGCAAGTCTTCCAGCTTTAAATCCAGCAACCATGAATGTTTCTGATTATATTCTGAGTGGTTTCCTCATTGCTGGTCTTAGTATATTCAATGCCGGAGCCAATAGCAATGCTGGCCAGCCTTTTCTCTTCCTGTCTTTGCCTTCTTCTTCTTGATTTAGCATTGTCTTGATCTCTTGCTGAAGAGTCAGACGAAAAATGCCTTGAGTGGCCAGACGGAGTTATGGCTGTTAAGGGTCTAGCTCTTATGGCTTGAGCTATTGTTTGATTGTCATCATCTTCTTCATCATCTTCATTCAGATTGTGATGACTTTCAGTGTGACAGAAATCTTGAGTTTCAGCAGCGGTTTTTCTCTTTTTGGTACTTGCTGAACTTAACTCAGTTTCTGCTTGTCTTTTAGAACTTTGCTCTCTTTCAGCAAGAGGTTCTAATGGAAGTGGCGCATCAACAGCAGGAGTAGGAGGGGTTTGATTTCTTTTTCTATTGTTCTTCTTTTCCCCCTTAGACATGGATTGCAACATCGGAGTGATGTGCAGAGAATAAAACTCATTGCAATTTTCAGCAAGAGTGGAGAGACTGTTATACTTCATGATGATTGCTTGTTGGTCAGAGTTCATTGCTGCCAACTCTTTTTGAATATTCATCATGTTCTCTTCATGTCTTTTCTCTGTTGCGGCCTTCTCATCCATAATATTCTGAGCTTTGACAAGAGCAGTTTTTGCAAGCCTGAGCGCCTGACTTACATCTTCTTCATAGCTCTTGTGATAAAGACTTATGTCTCTTTGAGCTATTGTCAAAGTTGTAGTGCGTCTGAGCACTGTAGCCAATATCTTTCCAATGTCAAGTGGGCTCTCAGCAAGCAATGCCTCATCTTCAGCTTTGCAGGCATCATGGACTTGCTTTAGTGCTAGAATTCTGGGAGTAAACTCCTCAACTCTTGGGAACGACACTAAATGAGGTGTTAAGGAATGAACCTTAATTTCAGAAGCAAACTGATCATCACGCGTCAGCAATTCGGCTCTTAGACCATCGTCTAAATCATTGATGTAATCAGGAGGAGGAATCTGAACGACTTTTGGGTCTTGCTTGGATTGTTCATCATCATTTTCTGACAAGTCGTCATCATCCTCAGATTCATCAAGTTGAGCGACTTTTATGCCTTTGTCAGTAGCTTCTTTTCCTTTTTGTTGAGTGGTTGCTGATGGCAACACTTCAGACTCAACAACTGGAGTTTCACCAGTAGATAGTTGTTTCAATTGAGTTTGTGGCTCAATTACTGGAGTTTCGCCAGTAGTTAGTTTTAATTGAGTAGTTGCTGAAGGCAACGTTTGAGACTCAATGACTGGAGTTTCGCCAGTAGTAAGTGGAATGGATGGAACTTCCTTTGATTTTGGTCTTGAAGATTCACCAATTTCCAGATCCTGCGTATGCCTTGCATGGATCACGAGACTGTTTTGTAGAGCTCGTTGGTAATCTTCATCTTCTTCATCCTCATCTTCAAGGTTTTCTTCAGTAACCTTGGCATCAGAAACTGGACTTTTGCCATTTTCAAGGCAGCCCTTTTTCTGGCGTATTCTTCTTCAGTATCAGCACCTTGTACTTGATTTTCAGGCACAGGAGGAGGTTGAGATTCTTGCTGAGATTGTTGTTGTTCAGCTTGCTGATTGTCAATTGAGTATTGTTCAGCAGCTGTTAACTTCAATCCACCAGCACCAGGACTTGGACCTTGATTGTCATCATCGTCATCTTTCTTGTCCTTAGAATCTTTTCCTTCATCATCACTGGGATCAGTGGGAATGTTCTCATCTTCTCTTCTCTTCTTCATCATCTGTCAGAATGACTAGCTCAACATGCTGTACAAAGCAACACTTGTCACTTCCTTCCTCAGTTAATTTGTGGGGATCAGCCACCACAGGAACAAAAAGACCTTTGAGCATCACATCTTGTTCAGCTGGAGAGAGCACTCTTAATTTGGCTTCATATTCATCTCTGATTTGGCAATCAGATTTGAGCTCATAG